>JALHBU010000057.1:0-353612 GCA_024340005.1 Tolypocladium tropicale | reverse complement strand
AGCACGTACCCAGTGGAGACGACAGATTGGGGGGGGGGGGGGGTGGGGGGCTCACCCTTCAGACTCGACAATGGCGCCCGAGGGCAGGTACCCGCGGAAGACTTCCCCCACGCTCGTCCCCTTTATCATGGACAGCTGGATGCAGAAGCAGATGACCACACCGAGAACGAGCAGGCACACAAACAACTCAAACAGGCGCAGGCCTTTCATGGCACCGTCGGGCCTGTAGAAGACGAGGATGACCATGACGTCGAGGATGGACAGCGCACAACCCGCCACCAGGGGCAGCTTTGGGATGAGAAGATTCAGCGCGATGGCGGTGCCGATGACCTCGGCCAGGTCGGTCGCGATGATGGCGATCTCAGCCATGCCGTAGAGGAACCAGTTGAGCCATCGGGGCAGGTAGACACGGTTCATGGACGCCAAGTCGAGCCCCGTGACGGTGCCCAGCTGGATGGCGAGGCTCTGCAGCAGGATGGCGAAGAGGTTGCTCAGCAGGACGATGAAGAGGAGCTTGAACTGGTAAGAAGCGCCAGCGGCGATGTCTGTGGCGTAGTTGCCGGGATCGACTGCGACAATTCAGCGGGAGCTCACGAGGCCGGAGACGGAGCGCGGACTCACTGTACGCCACGGAAATCATGAAACCAGGTCCGATGAACTTGGAGAAAGTCACGAACCAGTGCTTGGTCTTCTCCAGCGCCGACTTGGCCTTGACGGCGCTGCTCCTTCGGAAGTTGTCAGCGGTCATGAAGGGTCGGCCCTCGTTCCCAAGGCCCCCAGCCAGGACCCCATCGCCGGCGCCGCCAGCAGCGGCAGTTTCCAGGCTCTCGGCGATGCGCTGGACGCCCTCGTGGTCCTGCACCTCGGTGCCTGAGCCGCTCAGGCCCGTCTTCGCGCCTGGCCGTGCCATCGTGTGGTTGCCGGCTACTCAGTCGAGCAGTCCGTGTCGTGTCCAGTTGCACGCTTCCATGAAGGTGCGCGGTCTCGGTCTGCGGTGCAGGTGGCAGGACATGAAGGCGTTTTGTCTATCAGGGTTGCTGGATGCGTCCATGCGTGCCCGTCTTAAGGCGGCAGGGGGCGAGGTGGCGAGGCGGCCGTTTTTGGGTGAAAAAAATAGCTGACGCACTTTTGCCGGTGGAGTTGGGCGCTTTCCCTGCGCTCTGAGCCGACCGACGGGGTTCGACTTCCGGCCGCACCCGACGACGGGCCGTGACTTCAGTGGCGCAGCAAACACCAAGGTCCAGCATCACCAACGCGCTCACCAGGCACAAAGCCTAAAAGCTCCAGCCCCGGCCGCCTCATGCGTCGGGTACGAGCAGTGGCCGTCGGGGACTCTCTCCGTCAGCCCAGGGTTGACGCGTCCGAGAACCGGCTTGGCTGCCCCGCGGCCTGCAGGATGGAGACGGCAGCCCTGCGCCCGCCGCCCACCGGGACTCTTCGGGGGAAATGGGGGGCCTGGAGGGGCTACCCCTCGGATCTGCGTCTGCCGACAGCTCGGCGCGCCGTGTGCCGTTGCCTCTGCACCCGTATCCTGCCACCTGCCAACGGCCCCGCTCGGGTCGTGGCACGGCCGAGCGGCAGCGGTGGCTGCATGTCGCACTCGGGACACGTTTCAGCTCTGGGCCTTTGTCTGCTCGTGACCGCATGCCGGCGAGTAGAGTTTAAGTCGGGGTTCTCGTATGAGGGCCAAAGCTTCCCGTCCCCGGTGGAGATGTGGGCACGTCCAGTGGGGGGGACCAGCTAGCGACTGCCGTGTACGGAGTACTGCCACATTCAACCTCATGACGATCACGAGCAAATTCGCTGTCAACACACGCCAAGCCTGGCCTTGTCTCATAAAACCATTTTCTGTGACTATTCCCTCAATCCCAAAACCCACCTACGCCGGTCGACCGGTTGATGTCGACTATGCCGCTCCCTGAATAACTCCGTTTATGCCTGTTGAAAGGCGACGCGCCTAGAAACGCCGCGCCTGATATCACATACGACTCTCGCCATTCGCGCTCAGGGCGACGGGGGCATGCTGCGCCCTATGGCAGCAGCATCGCCACTGGACGAGTAGCTCACTTTTGCTTCTTGCCAGACTTGGCTGCGGCCCTCTCGCGCTCCCGCTTGGCGTAAATCTCCGCCGTGAACGGGTCCTCGTAACGCAGGGCCAGCACGTACACCACGAGGACCCAGGCCGTCAGCAGCAGGCCCGCGGGCTTGCCAAACACCAGCGCCGTGCCGAGGAAGCTCATGGTCGAGCCCCAGTACATGGGGGCGCCGCACACGTTGAACGGGAAGCCGGTGACCATCTCGTCCATCAGGATGCCAAAGTAGTCGCCCAAGAAGGTGCCCGTGATGCCCAGCGCCCACGTCGACGAGATGACCAGCACGTTGCCGCACGCCAGCAGCGCGTACCCGGCGAGCTGCGAGGGCAGCGTTTGCAGCAGCGGGTGCGACGGCTGCTCGGAGATGGCAGTCTTGTAGAGCCAATCACGCACGAGGCCGAGCGAGAAGATTGTCGCCGCGAGCGCGTAGCAAGCCGTGCGGGAACGGCCGCCAAACAGGTTGGTCAGGAGCTTGTTGCGGTACTCTACGGTGCCTCGACGTTAGCTGCGTGCCGACGCCGGCGCAGAGCGACAAAGCGGGGGTTCGAACCTTGACGAGCGACGATGCTGCGGTGCGAGACGTGGTGTTAGCTTCACCAGAGGACACTTCACGGGGGGGAGAGGAGAGACCCAAATGCACACGAACACGGAACTCACTTCCAGAACAGAGGGTTGAACGCAATCGAGCACGCAGACACTGCAGCAAGACACAGACGCATCAGACACTACCATCACGACATCGCAGCCCAGAGCGGCACGACTCACCCAGCAGGCTCTGCTTGTCGAAATCGACGCGGCTGACGAGGTCACGCACGAGGTTCGCCATGATTGCGGGAAAGGGTGCGAGAAAACGAGGGCAAAACTGTTCAATTGTTTTCTCGGCCGGTCAATCAGCAAGAACCTGTGTTGCAGCTGAAATGATGGCGTGAGGTAGCTTCAGAGCTCGAGGAGTTGCGAGAATTAAAAACCAAAAAAAAGCTGCAGGGCAGCTTGGCTGACAGACAAGGTGCACATGCGGCGTCATGAGCTCGAGCAGGGATCCATAGAAGGGGGGAGATGCGGAGCGGGGACTCGTCGTGCTGGGGGCAGCGGGCCCCACCTGAAAGCGGGAGCCTGTAGCGGACATTGCTTCTGGACAGCAAGGCAAATGCTACTTTGAACAAGGGCGGCCTCAACCGATGATACCCAGCTACCCAATAAACTTCCATATGAGTCCTGGTACGCATCAGATGCCGGCCTCGGGACACATTTACATCACTGAAAGCAGCGCTCCGTCGATATTCGAGTACGAGTAGAACAAGCACCGAGGCATTCCCGCATACATTAGCGCCAAAGGGCTACACCCCGAGAGGAAGCTCCCCAACCTGAGAGGGGCCATCACCAGCCTGTGGCGTCTATCACGGCCCCCTAGCTTTGCATCATGACGGTCGTTATTCATTGGGCCTCGCTCGCCTGCCAAGCAAGCAGAGTCGCATCATCGACGGTTTCTCGTCTTCTTGCCCGCCGTCGCAGTGTCCTCCTCCTCCTCGTCCTGCCCCTTCTTGAGGTCTTCGGTGAGGCCCCACTCCTCCCGGTCATACCAGTCCTCGCCGTCCGACAAGTCCCGGTTGGGGCCGCAGTGAGCCTCCGCTTTGGCCCAGTGCAGCACGTCGTTGCGTAACCGCTCCGCCTTTAGCAGGCCGTCGTGCAGCCTCCGCGTCCCGCGACATACCTCCTCCTGCTTCTGCACGTAGAGCGCGAGCAGCCGTCTAATGTCCTCGGCCTCGTGTTCTGGGAGACCGAGGTCTCGATCCGCCCTGGCGCCCGCCGGCGTGAGGAACATGGGGTGGATGAAGGCCGGCTCTGAACCCTCCTTGTCTCCCGCCGTTTCTGGCTCAAGCCGGTTATCCTCCGCTGCTCCATCGTCGGCCATCGGCGCGTCGCCCGAGGCGTCTCCGGCTTGACCGCTGGCTGGCTTCTCTTTCGTGTCTTGATCCTCATCCGTCGGCTTATTCGCAGTCTCGGTGCCACCCTCTGCATTCTCCGCAGACTCATCGCCGCGACTATGCTCCGGGCCTGCGTCAGAGGATTTCTCGCCGCCACTTTCCTTTGCCTTGGCCTCTGCGTTGGGTTTTGATTCGTCGTCCTCGTTCTTGGCCGGGGCGTCATCCGTCATCAACACGTCTGTGTTACCCTTCACCTCTGACCGCTCGGTGCGATCGCCTGCCCGGGCCGCCCCTGTTTCCCCTTCTTGGTCGTTTCGGGTGTCGCCGTTCAGGATTCCGGGCGACGATGCACCAGTGCCGTTCCCCTTTGCCAGACTCATGAGGTGACGAGCGACATGGTCGTCCGAGAACATATCGATGTCGTTCGGTCCGACCATCAGCTCACACGGCATCCAATTGCCGTCGCCGCACAGAGCGGTCCACAGACGTCTGACTTGCCACAGGGACTTGTTTTCGTTGCGCATCATTTCGCAGCTCTGTGAGACTAGGTCTGTGAGGGTCTTGGAGACGAACGGCTTCGACAGGGTCGAGTGGGTAGGAAGGTCGGTCGAGGCGGTTAATGGGGCGAGGATATCTATTCCGGATCAGCATTGTGCCCGTGGACGGCCGGGGGGGACTCGACGAACTCTCCAGGCGGACGTGGGCGTACGGGTTGAGCTCCGCTGCTGCGAGTTCGGCTTCCTCAACACGGTCCACGTCATCATCGCTATCGATCTCGTAGCCTTCGTCGTCAACCAGCGGCGGGTTGCGGCGGAGGATGGACCTGCGTACACCGGCGAAGTCGACAGCCTGGGGGATGGTCAGCCAGCCGATGGGCCGCGAAGCTGGAAAGCCTTACCTCGTCGTATGCGCTTGGCCCCTGGGTCGGCATCAATTGCCCTCTGCGCGCGAACCGCGCGCGTTTCTTCATCTTGTTGCCACGATTGCCGTGGTTTTCGATTTCGGAATCCGAGTCGGACTCTGCGAGGCGCCATGGCCGTCAGCGTTGATCCATCGGCGACAACCTCTCTGGTGAGCTTACCGTAGGCCTTTCTCTTGAATGCCTTCTTCATGCCGGCTATCGTCTCGGCAAACAGAATCTGTTGTGACGCCATGGTGGACGAAGCCAAGGGTCGGCGATGGTGGCGGAGAGGTGGTGGTCGATGAGCTAGCTTCCTCGCGAAGGCTCGAGGATTCGGCGGCTGTGGGCGGGAGGGCCCTACGGTACGGCGAAGATGCGCTCAGTCGAAGCTTTGCTGGAGAAGGCGGTTTCGATGCGTCACGTCCGCATCACGCAACGAGGGCTGGTGTTCGCTGTGTCTCAGAGGGGGACAAATTTCCGCAACAGCAGCGCGAGAAGATTGACGGGGCGAAGAGAGCAAGACGGGCGAGGCGAGGCTGACCGGGTGCGGTACTGTGGCTGCCCGCCTTCCTCCCCCTGCTGAGCCCCACAGATCCACGGATGACCGCCAACGCGCGGCCCTTTTTTTTTGCCGACTCCGGCGGTACCTGCACTCGAGGCACCAATACGAAGTACTCCGTATTACCTGCCGGTGACATCCTGTGCTGTTGATGGACATTCATTCACCTACCTACCACGGTCTGATGGGTCAAATCTCCTATATGCCTGCTTGTCCCGTTGCGTGGTTTACAGAAATTGTCACCTCACGTTCAAAATCCTCGTAACTTTATTCTCGCCTAGCTCTAAGACGGATTGTCGCAGCAAAACTCGATATAGCCAAGCGGCTCAAGAGCTCCTAGCTTCCCCGAGGCTCTCCAAGCGGCAGTACCCAGATATTTCCCAACACAAGCCACAGCTACGGAAAAATCACCCGTCCAGTGATCGCTCCATCCTCGTCGGTACTCGAGTCCGGTCTATGAAAGACTTGGGCAAAGCCACGTCCCGACGGCGCTATCTCAGCCAAATCATCACATTAAAATCATACATTTCGCTGACATTAATTCTGGCAGCTGTCACTGCAAGTCAGCATTTCGGCCATGCCCAAGCATCCGGGACTTCAGGACTCACATATCGGGGGAGTTTGTTATCTCCTCAAATACCTGAAGGATCTCGAATCCCATTGCCAGGAGGGGCTCATTCGCGTCATCGACAACCTGTCCACGTCAGCGCTCGTCATACAAGGGATTGTTAACGTAAACTTACCCAGCTGAGCAAAGCCCTGGGGGCCTTGTGGCTCTTGCATTGTCGGACACCCATGAGCGCGAGGCCCTGCAGCACAAGAACAGACTGCGGGGTGGATGGGACGATGGGTGCGATTATGCCACCTACATCCTCCGTCTGGCACAGCAGCGAGGGTATATATGTGATGAGGGCGCTGTTTTGGCGAGAGATGATGACGGTGCCGATCAAGTTCCCTGCTGGGTCCTTGGCTCGCACAATGCCGCAGGATTTGTTCTCGGCGAGAGCGTACTTGTACAGCTCGAGAACCTCAGGGTTGGCGTTCCCCCGCACGTGGTGGAGTACGCTGTCTGCATTTTCCAAGCCATGAATCAGATCGAAGCTGATGCTTGCCCTTTGAATGCTCTGCAGCAGCCCCTCTGGGACCGTCCAGTTGCCCAGATCCTTGATGACCATGTTGGTCAGTTTCCTAGGGAACTGCGTATCCCAGCCGCTGTTGCTAAACCATTCCTTCACGGTACTCAGCTCGAGGTTGGATGGGATGCCGAGAAAGACGCCGGGGAAGGTCATGCCGATCTGGACCTTCTTGATGCCCCTTTGCTGGCCCAAGCTTTTCAGCGCTCGTCGATGCAGCGAACGACCGATGGAAACGTTCCGCTTGCCTGGGTCGACGAATATGGCACCGAGAATGCCGACGCCACCTGTGAAATATGTCGCAACGAAGCCGTAAAGCGCTTGCGTGCTGCTGTTTCGCACCACGTAGTGAGCTTCTTGGATGTTGGGGATGTTGAGCGCAAAGGAAGCCGCGGTCGTTGTTTTCAGGAATTCAAGATCCGGGGCACTTGCTCGATGAACCGCCCGAAGCAGGTCATGGAGTCCCTTGGCATCCCGTGATCGGTCGTACTCCTCCACAAGCCAGTGTTGTCTCGACTTGAGCACCTTCTTGCTCTTGCGCATGGTACCCGGCATACTTCCCCGAGGAGGATCGATCTCGCCCACCAGCACTCGTACTAGGGCAGACATTGCGTTCTCGGTAAAGTCGAAGGTGCAGATGTAGGTCCCAATGGACTTGTCCATGGCGAAGTCGTAGGGCGAACTCACTGCAACCACGATCAACTGCTTCTTGTTTCCCCGGCTGCGGTGCATGGAGCACATCATGTCCACGTGCTTCGTGAAACCGGCTTGGTACAGGTTTCGATTAGCGTCAGCGGTAACGATGATGATGCACGACGCTCTGTTGATGAGATTCTCGTGGACTATGCGACATCAGCATGCGTTCCCGCCGGAGCACAGCCACAGAGTGCATTGGAGCGCCTACTTACCCGGTCTGACTCCATTGGCGGTATAGCTGGTGTGAAGCAGTTTCTCGTTGCGGTACCGAGCGAGGTTTTTGCCAAACTCGCGAAATACTCCCTCGCCACTCATGATGGCACCCCTATCCCGGTTCCGATGTGCCCACCTGTCGTGATTTGTAGGAGCTGCCGAGTAATTGTTCTTCGCCGCGAGCAGGCTCTTGGTCGCTGAAGACGCCGGGAGAGGCTTGACCAAGGGGGTAAGCAGCAGCAGCTCCTCGCCCGGGTGCATAGACCCGGACAATGGCAGCAACTTCTCCTTGTCACGCACCACGGTGATGGAATCGTCGTAGGCACGCCGGGACAAGGCAAGATGGGAAGGGTGGAGCTGGGAAAGGAGGGAGATGCCCGGGGGGTTGAGCGCCTTTGACCACGACGTGCATGTCGACTTCAGTTTCAAGACGCGCCTCACGGAAGTAAGGATCCTCTCCTTGGTCACAATGCCGTTTTCATACCCCAGCTTGAGACCCTTGATGGCCTCTAGCTGGACATCGTATGCGCGACAGAGAAGGACCAGATCGCAACCCGCCTCGACGGCCATGACCACGCCGTTCTGAACACCTAAGTCATGGCTGAGAGCCTCCATTTCCAGACACTCGGAAATGGCAACGCCCTTGAAACCAAGCTCATTGCGAAGCAAATCGTCGACGACTTGATCAGAAAGACAAGCATGGCCAACGTTCATAGAGGGGTTTGAGATGCCACATCCGCCCACGAACATGGCATCCAGCTGTCCGGATGCGACCGCATTTCGAAACGGCACCAACGCACTGAGACTCAGCTCCTCCAATGTCTGAGTGATGATGGGAACGTCGAGATTCGACCCGAGGAAGTCGAGGTTTCCGTACGAGGGGAAATGCTTCCCGCAAGACGCCATTCCCGCATCCCGGATACCTCGTAGTGCGGCAAGTCCGTATTGAGAAACCTCCTGAGGATCGTCGCCCGTGGCGCGGACTCCAAGGGGTTGATACCGGGCATTGTTGAGCACATCCAATACAGGGCCGAGCATCAAGTTCACTCCGCAAGCCGAAATCTCCGTGGCGGTGGCCTTGTTCACCTCATACGCGAGGTCAGCACGGCCGGTGGCCGCGATACCCATGGCGCTGGGGAACTGGCAGACATAGTCCTCATCGAAAAGGCTGTTGACGCCACCATTCTCTTGGTCCAGGGCTATGAGCAAGGGCTGAGGGTGGCCAGCGTTTTTGGCAATGGCCTGAAGTTCTTGAACAAGCCTGGCAGTTTGCTGGGCGGCTAGATTTCAGACGTCAGCCACGCCCACGTCGACGCTCGCAAACAAGAAACGCATCTGCCGACATCATGAACTCCTCTGGGCCTTTGTCCAACTTTGGAAGATGCCTAGAAGAGAGAAAGGACGCGTCACTGACATTGGAGATTCTTGGCCGTCAGTATAATGGAACCGAGGTGGTGATCCTCGATGAGACTCTTGATCTGCGGCGTCACCTCGGTTCCATCCCAGCCCATAATCAAGGTCTGTCCAATGGCCCTGGAGAACGAGTGCAAGTCAGCCTTACGGGTCGGGACGAAAGCAAACGGGAAGAATAAGGCCACAGCACTGAGCCTCGGGGATGGGTAAGACTGCGCGTACCAGTCGAGGTTCTGCCATAGTGGGTCCAGGTCGCCATTCTCCGGGTTGGAGTTGAGGTTGGCTTTGGCATTGATGGCTGCCATGTTGGCTGACTGACAAGGGACGGCAGAAGGTCAAAGATTGGCGCGCATAATAGCCATTTGCCTCAGCACGGCCGAAGGTGCTGGTCGGGTGCTTTCTGTTGCCGCGGCCGTCGTCGGCTTGGGGACCCGAAGATATCTCCCGCTGCGCAGTTGAGGTGATGTGATGCACTCTCAGCTTCAGCTAGGAGGGCGGGGAGGTTGGCTGGTCTCGGGCTAGCCTGGATGCCTGGGCGGCAGACAGCAGTGGACTGTCGTGGACGGCGCGAGCCAAACCGGGCCAACTTCGGGTATGCGGCGGGCATAATCCGGCTCCGGGGTAGCTGAGAGCTTTGGGCCCACACCACGGAGTCCGGATGGCGGGCAGGAGCGCCGGGCGTTCAGAAGCGGCAGGCGGGGGAGGGGCCCAGGAAGGCAGTTTGACGTGGGAGGTGGATTCTGCAGCCCGGCGAGTCAACGTTACATGGGGGTCATCCGAGCGACCACGGGGCCGCATGGCATCCACGCACCCACGGTGGCCCTGGCGATCCGCTGTGACGCGACAGGACGTCTATTGCGTACGAGGGAGTGCCCACGCAGCCGTCCTAGTGGAGCGATTCCAGCGGGCGGCCGCGACGTGCTGCAGCGCTGCTCTCCACTGGCCCCAGGCCACTACCTACAGCGCAGCAGCAGCGACACGCCGCACAGTGAATGTTGCTGCGCCGTTGCTGATCCGGTACGAAGTACTGGTCGTCCTGGAGCCTCCGCCCGCCACGGCGGCGCTCCACCCGACAGCCAGCCTACCGTGGGCCGTAGCATGGCACCGTGACAATGACGACGGCAGCAAGGTTTTCTGGCCGGCTTGCTACCATCGATTTCTGCCCGCACCACTGGGGCGTCATGTTGCGTGCCGGGCGTGTAGCCGTGCCCGGTGAGGCGGAATGGTCAGTACTAGTACCAGCCGAGTCGCCGCAGGTGAATCCGAGCCGTCGTCTGTATCAAGCCCGGGCCCTTTCCAATCCTCCTCCGTCGGACTCACGGGCCTTTACATGACCTCCCCTCCCACTTCTCCCTCGACATAAATCCCTCTCAACCTCATCGCTGCCTGCTGGTGATAGTGATACCCAAGATGCCGATCGCGCTCTCACCCCCCATGCGGCCGCGAAATGGCCTGACCAAGTTCACCAACTGCCGCCTGGTCAAGGGCGACCGACTCGTCAACGAGGACCTCTGGGTCAGCTCGCTGACGGGCAAGATCATCCACAGCCAGGCCACCTTCTACGATGACCTGAATCTCCCCGAGGCGACCGTCGACCTCGGCGGGCGCATCGTCGCACCCGGCATGATCGAGTGCCAGCTCAACGGCGCGTTCGGCTTCAACTTTTCGACCCTGCTCGACGACATGTCACAGTACGGCAAGCACGTCAAAGAGGTCAACCGGTTACTGGTACAAACGGGCGTCACGTCATACGTTCCTACAATCACCAGCCAGCGGCCAGAGCTGTATCAAAAGGTACGTCGATGAGTGGTGATGACCGGGGGGGTTTGTTAGCGGTGGGGCGCCGTTTGAAAGCGACGCCGATACTGACATGACGGGGCCATGCAGGCACTTCCGTATCTCGGCCCTTCTGGAAGCCGGCGCATCGCCGACGACGGGGCCGAGTCGCTGGGCGCCCACTGCGAGGGCCCGTTCCTGAACCCGACCAAGAACGGAGTACACAACGTCGACGTCTTGATCGAGGCCGAGTCTTTCGCCGACGTCGAGGCATGCTATGGCGCTGAGAATCTCCGCCCCCGGTCGCCGGGCGAGCCTATCCCGGTCAAGATGATCACGGCGGCGCCGGAGCGTGGGCAGATGATGAAGCTGATCCCGGAGCTGACGTCGCGCGGCATCATCTACTCGGTCGGCCATTCCGAGGCGACGTACGAGGAGGCGTCGGCCGCCGTGGGCCAAGGGGCCACGATGATCACGCATCTCTTCAACGCGATGCGCCCGCTGCACCACCGCAACCCGGGCATCTTCGGCGTGCTGGGCCACGCCGAGAGCCTGCCTCGGCCGTACTTTGGCATCATCTCGGACGGCATTCACTTGCACCCTACGACCATCAAGATTGCCTTCAACGCGCACCCGGACGGCTTCATCCTGGTCACCGACGCAATGCATCTCGTGGGACTGCCTGACGGGGCTTATCCGTGGACAAACGGCGAGCAGACGTGCAACATCGTCAAGAAGGGATCCAAGCTCCTGCTGGAGAACTCGGATACCATTGCTGGCAGGTGAGTTGCCGCGCCTATCCGCTGCGGCTATGCAACGCGCTGCACCGGGACCCAATGGCTGACGAGTACCCCCCAGCTCCATCACGCTCCTGGAGTGCGTCAATAACTTCCTGCAATGGTCTGGAACCGGCATCCCGCAGGCTCTCAAGGCCGTGACGGCCACGCCCGCAGCCATGCTGGGGCTCGAGGGCGTCAAGGGCACACTGGATGCCGGCGCCGACGCCGACCTGGTCATCTTCTCCGAGGAGACCCAGGGCGGCGCCGGCGGCAGCCAGCTCGTGCTGGACGAGGTGTGGAAGTTCGGCACGAGGCTGTACCGCGCGAACAAGGCCGCCTGAAACGTCACGACATCGCGATAACTGGGAGGGGGTGGAGGATTTGTCACGAAAAAAGGGAATTGCTATCTTGGAGCCCAGCCGCAATGCGACGGCTGCTGGGGGGACGGTGATGATCAGCACAATGCACCACCTAGACTAAAGGCGCATTCGTAGACTTTTGTATATATTACAGGACACCCGAGGCAGGTCAGGATTACAGGCGAATAGTTTTTAGCGCAAGCGCACGAGGCCCAGAATGACTGGAGTTCAATCAGAGGCGTTTCGGACATGGCTGGCAGGCGAGACATGGCAACGCGTTGAAGACGGTTAGATTGCCTTCAGGCCCATTTCTTGGTTCATTCCTCTGGTGCGACAAGGCCGCGATGCGGGGGGAAAATTGATCCGCGATAATGATATCTTACCAAACCGCCAGGTTCCCGCTTCTAGAACTTGCGGGCCCGGTTCATCCGTGTCTCTGCCGTGCTTGCTCGTGAGACCACGCATGGCGAGGGAGGCGACTCGTCTTGGAAAATTGGCTGCGGCTGCGCCGAGCCTCAACCCAATGTAAGCACGGCAGCGGCTGATGGCCTGCGACCGCGGCGGAACCCCAGCTTACGCAGGAAGCCGAGAGCAACCTGGGAAAACCTGGGGAGACCCCGTTCGGGCTGCAACCCAGCCGCCATGAGTTCATGGGAAGCTGCGGAGCACGGCGCAGCTGGCTGCCTGGGCAGGTCGTTGCTGGAGCAAACGGCCCTTGGGCGCCGGGCGGGCACGAGGCTCGCGGCGTCAACCACCAGGGGTCTCCGGCGCAAAGCTCGTCACGACGGCGCCTGCGGGGGACGAAGCTCGAGCTTGGATGGACTGGTGGCATCCCGGCATCCCTTTCCATCGGGGAGGTGGCATGGTCTTATCGTCCCTCCACTCTGGCGAGGCTGGTCGTCCCTCTCGCGGCGACGGGCCGTCGTGTGTGTGCCATGGTCCGTCCATCTGCCACACCAGGCTCCGGGATGCCGTCGTCGCCTGGGCCCGGCAACAAAGGGCGTCTGCCGCCAAGTCGCTGCGGTTCCAGGTTTCCTCGCTCCTGCAATCTGGGGCCCCGGCTCTGAGTCCGGTGTTCGGTCAGGTAGGTAGGTACCAGACACTGAATGCGCGGGCTGCTTATTGCCGCCGCCGCCGCCTCGTACATGCGACCGCAGGGAGAGACGACTACCTTAGTTCCAGGGCCCCCGCGAGGTGCGGAAGCGCCATGAACTCCCCTCCGTCCGAGCAGCCAATTGCAGCGCCCGGCCCGCGAGATAGGCCCTGCCGTAGTGGGATAGCACTGGCGTTGGCCACCCTCCGCGGCGAGCCCAGTCACCTCCACACTTTGCACCGCACCGAACCACACTTTGGCCGCGCCAACTCTGCACTGTTCCGCATTGGTAGGCCGGACTGGACTGGACTGGGCTGCATGACTTGACTAAGGGCCATCGCTCTGCACCCACGCTCAACCGCTCTCCGCACCGGACTCCGGTACCTGATCCCGTGTCGCTGCGCTCGTCGCCATCCATCGTCGACTCCTCAGCTCTGGATCGTCGCTGCCGCTGTTGCGAACGCCTTTAGTGCCAGACGCCGAACCCCCCCAACGTCCCTTGCTCGCACCGTCCGCCGCCGACCGTCCGACGCCTTGCCCCTCTGGCCTGATCCCGCTCAGCTCGACGCCGCGGCGACGGTTCTGCGGTTGACTTCCAGATAAAACCCCCGTCGCCGTGCCGGTACGACCCTCCCGTGCGGTGCTGTCGCCGGGCGGACAATGCCATGGCTACGTACAACTCTATGCCGGCCATGTCAACAGCTGCAGGCAGCGACACCATGGGCATGAACAACGGCGCCGGCCACCCCATGGCGATGGAGCATTTCGAGCAGGAGCTCAATTTCGACGAGGCGCTGCTGTAAGTTACCCCTCCTCATCGCCCCGTCCGCTGGACTCTCCCGAGGAACTCTCCTGACGATGCCCTCTCGCGCAGTGACGGCGGTGCCCTCGCACCTCTCCCCTTCACCCCGGCCTACGACTTTGACAACTTTACGACGACGTTCGAAGATCCCTTTGCTTACTCTGCGCGGGCATTCGAACCCACGCCGAACCCAGATACCCTCAACGAGGAGTCCTCTCCTCAGGAGCTGGACAACAAGCTCCTCGGCTTCTCGGAGCCCATCCGCAGCCTTAACGTGGTGGATGACACCGGGAATATTGCCGACATGCACATGAGCGCCGAGCTGTACGGCATGTTCTTCGTTGCCGAAGACGTCTTTGGCGGGGAGAACACTGGCCGGCCGCTCGAGTTGACGTGCTATCGCCGCAACCTCTGGCAGTGCTCCGGGCAAATAACCCTGCCCCGGGCAGTGACCCAGGTGGTTGACGAACAGGGCCGGCAGTTTCCCATATTCGAGCTGTCTGCGTCCATCACCGCGCTAGAGTCTATCGAGGGCAAGTCGACGGAAATCATATCCATCCCGTGGAAGAGCTCGAATCCGCAGCAGCCAACTGAGGACAACAAAGTGGCATCGGCCCCTCCCCACATCGCCCTGGACCTCAGCACGGGTCAAGAGCTCGATGCCAGTCGGGTATCTCTGCCAGTCTCGTGGAAGCGGCTGCAATTCAAGCACGCAACGGCCAACAACGGCCGAAGAAAGGGGCTGCAGCAGCATTACGTCGTGCAGATCAACCTGCTTGCCAAGACCAAGTCTGGCGAGTTGATCAAGATCGCTGAGATCCAGTCTGGCCCGGTCATTGTCCGGGGCCGCAGTCCCCGCAACTTTGATAGCCGGAGAGACGTTCCCCTGACTGGGGAGAAGCGTGCTGAGCGGAAGAACACGGCAAGTTCTGATACATCCCTCAAAATGGAGCGCGAAAATATACAAGCCACAATGCAGAGATATCAATCAATAGGTGGCGTCTCGGTATGTAAAGAACGCAGCTTCTAGTGTGCCGGCAAAACTGACCGTTGCAGACGCCCGCCGACTGGGCAAACACGCATCCGGTACCACAGCCGAGCCAGAGCCCGCATCCAGCCAAGAAAATGGCCTTGTCGCCCACCATTGCTAGACCTCCTGTCCCTTCGTGGTCGGTGGATGCTCACGCAAACGCAAAGGCCGCGCCCGGGCAGCCTCCCCGGGGTTCCATCAGCCGGCAGAACACGGCAGTTCCCATCAGCCTCTCGTTGTCAGAGGACGAGAAGAGCCCCAACCGGTCGAGTGCCGAGCTGCAAAGCCCCCAGCTCGGCAAAGCAGTCCCGGCAGCCGGGCCCAACGCCGGGAATAGCCCCACCGAGGACCCCGATCCTCTGTATGAGTATTTTCCTCTCACCGTTGACGACTGGTACGCTCCCCGGCAACCTCAGCTCCCCGATGCCCCGCAGCTAACACTGGTCAGGATGCCTCCAATCGACGCTGTGTATAGACCGCACGTTGTTCATCATACTATAGTGCCCCCCGAGATTAAGGCTCAGCAGATCCAGAGCAAGACGAAGCGGTATTTCGCCGCCGAGTAACGACTGATGATGCGGCGGACAATGACGCTTGCTTTTGCGACCCCTTTCCTGTGAATGCTCTGTTACCGGGCTTGGATAGTCGTACTGTATTATATTGCGCCATGTTCACAATTCCTGCCAAGCCTCTCGTCGAACTTGATGTTGGAGACTACGGCACGGTTGGGCAGCGCACTGTCAAGCGCGTGGCTTATTATACCCCGAGACAGTTTCATTTTCGGACTTCATATTTGTATCTTTGGAGGCTCTGTTTTGGGAGGTCGTGGTATGGGAAAAGATCATTCGTTCAAATGCTACGCTTTCCTTGCTTGTTGCGTGCGCCCTTCCCTGTCAGCGTACGTGAATGGGATGCTCATTTTCACTTCCACGTGGATGGATTAGCGACAAATGTTAGGCTGCAAGTTGACGATGTTCTGCAAGTACGCATATGCACTTGTTCACCTTGGTAGCTTGCACCTGTCGCATATTACACACTCCCAGTTGTATGGAATACGAGTAAATAGCTATCTGTTTCTGTACAAATATCACGGACTACAGACGAGTCTCCCCAAGCCGCCCAACTCGAATCGCTGCAGAACTGCCGCGTCCAGCAGCAATATATTGCATGCCGGGTTCCACTTGTTCGAGCAGGTGGTCTCGGCATTGCCTTTTTCGGTTGCCAGTCGGGCAGTCCTTGTTGCTCCGTTCGCTTAGAAGAGGCGAGACCCACCGCCTCTCAGAATACGACGGCGGGACGACGACAGAACTCGGGACGGGTGCGGCAGTGTTCCCCAGAGCGATGCGCACGATCGTCTAGATACGTCCTGTCCACATCGCTGGGCACGAGGCGGGCGCTCTCCACATGAAATAATGAGACTAGGCTGTAGAGATGGTTTCTTCTCGAGGAGATTCTCACTGCAGCTTCGGATCGGGCAGCACGTCACGCGATCTCTCTCATCCGACCCAGGCTGGAGCTCTATAAACACATCCTCAATGGACAAATCCTCCCGTCATGGCACGTTGTTAATGCCACCAGGTCCATTTATCGTGGCAGATCCCAAGTGGTTGCGCTAGAAGTGTAAACTAGGTTCATTTCCCATTTTGGTGTCTATCTTTCCCACCAAGCCGACTGGTATACATATTCATATGGCTCTTCAGCCAGACTCTCCAAGAGCATCATTGAGAATTCAAAGCGGCGACGCAACCGCAAAAATTACAAAGGAAAAGGCCTACTCCTCATCCTCCCCGGCATAATTTAGAAAACAGACGTTCCCTATTCCGATCATTAGGCACGGATGGCATTGTGCTGATGCGCGGCCTGCTGCTCCGGGTTGGGCGTCAGTCGCTTGCTGAGGTTGGGCTCGGGTATGCGCGAGGCCATGCGGTCCGGGACGAGATCTGGCGAGACGGAGCGAACCGGGTACTCGGTGGCCGGAGTGGCCCGGAGCAGACGGGAGGTGGTGGGCTGCGGCGCGAGGATGGTGGGAGAGGCGACCTCGTCGACCTTTGTCTGAGGCACGGGGCCGTTGCCGGTTCGGACCTTGGAAGGCAGGATCTGCTCGAACCCGGCCTCGCGGGCGACCTTTTCGATGCTCTTGAAGTACTAGAAGGCCTTGTTAGCTCGGGGCTCTAGTGTAAGTCGGGTAAGTGAGAGCCGGGTGCATACCTTGACCGTCTTGACCTGGAGCTCGAGCGTGGCATCCTCATCGGCGACAATCATGGGGTGAGGGTGCAGCTGCAGACTCGACAAGGTCCACATATGGTTGACGCCTTGCTCGATGCAGCGCTGCAGGGCGAGGGCCTTGCGCTGGCCCAGGATGATAACGACGACCTCGCGGGCCTCGAGGACGGTCTGGACGCCGACGGTGAGGGCCATGCGGGGCACCTTGTCGATGTCGCCGTCGAAGAAGCGCGAGTTGGCGAGGATGGTGTCGTAGGCGAGCGTCTTGACGCGGGTGCGGCTGGCCAGGCTGGAGCCGGGCTCGTTGAAGGCGATGTGGCCGTCCTCGCCGATGCCCGCGAGGAAGAGGTCGATGCCGCCGTGGCGCTTGATGGCGTCCTCGTAGGCGACGCACTCGGCCTCGAGGTTGGGGGCGTTGCCGTTGAGAATGTGCACGTTGGAGGGGTGGATGTTGACGTGAGAGAAGAAGTGCTTCCACATGAAGGAGTGGTACGACTCGGGGTGGTCGCGAGGGATGCCGACATACTCGTCCATGTTGAAGGTGACGACATTTTCAAAGGAGATCTGTTCAGTGTCAGCGGTAGAACTCAAAAGAGAGACGACGCGAGAGAAGGGAAGTGCAGGAAACTCACCTCGCCCGCCTTGTACTTTTCGACGAGGAGCTTGTACACGCCCTGGGGGCTGGAGCCCGTGGGCAGGCCGAGGACAAACGGGTTCTCAGGAGTAGGGTTGAAGGCCTTTATGCGGTCGACGATGTAGTTGGCAACATAGTTGCTCGTCGCGTTGGCGTCGTCACGAATGATCAAGCGCATGGCGGCGGTTGTGAACGGAGAGGCGTGTGTGTGTGAGGGACCAGCGTGATGCTGTAAGTGTAGGGTGTAAGGCGATAGGGCAAGGAAGGATATTCGGCGAGAGCAGAGAGTGAACAGTAGCTCGGCACACAACGAATACGCGTCTTCTTGAATGAGGTATGGGAACGGGGAAAGATTTCTGGGCGCACGGGAAGTTGAAGGTGGTTTGACGGCGCGCGCGAGCCTCACCCTGGGGCGAGCGCAAGTGACAGCGGCGGGTGGGGTGATGACAGCAGCGTTGCAACTGCTTGCCCACTCCAGCGACCGGTAAGGCTACGCTACCTTCGGGACGGCGGGTAATGGAGGTCATGCCGGCGGCCATTACTCGTCGGCGTGGCCCAGGGGGACTCCAGCGGCACGGGCGGACACTGTGCCATACGGTAGTCGTCGTGCGTGTGACGGCGGTGCCACGCACGACGAGGACCAGTACGAGCACTGTAGGGCGTTGGGAGGTCTCCATGGATGATGTCGATGGCGAGGTGGGCTTCCAGATGGATGGAACGTCACTGCATGTGCTAGGGCCGGGCGGGCGAATCGCTCCACCACGCGGAGGCCTGGGGCTTCTCCAACTCGCTAGCCCAGCTTGGAGGATTTGGAGAATGGGGAGCTTGATGGCCGTTCCGAGCGCCCGGGGGTCGGGCTTCTCCACCGAGATTCGCCGGATCAGGGCCGGCCCAAACGTTGCTCCCGGCCGGGGCTGCAGCGCGACGACCCCCAATCAACCTTAGCTACCCAGTGCGCCTGTCCACCTCGCGGCACTCGCTCAGCTCAGGTCAGCAGCAGACGACCGACAACGCCTCGCGGCAGAACGGCGGCACTCTAATTATGAAGGCTCAGGTACTTCGTACTTAATCTGCATGTCGGACACTTTCTGGCTGCAGGGCCTGCGGCGAGACATGGGGGAAGCAGGCCAGCGGCGGGGCTGCAGCATGAGGCTCATCACGTCTCCCCCGTGTCTTGCAGACCCACTGGCACCGGCGCCGCGGGAGCTGAGAGGGGCCCACGGGAGTTGAAGGCAACATGGAGAACGGAGAGCACGCGACGTCGCGTTGATGGCCCATCGCCGGTACATCGCTCGTACGAACGCGGCATGCAATTCTGCGACGAGTACGAGTACGAGGTCGAGGCCGGGCCAGCTGTGCAGCGGCTGTAGGAGACAGACCGAGCACGTCGGCGGCGGAAGAGGGAAGAAGGGGGAAGAGAGGAAGAGGCGGAGGAGGATCGCGAAACCTTGCAGAGGAAGGGGTCGCAAGGCAACTTATGGATCCTGCAATGTCATATGCTTCACAGCACACACACGTACTCGTGCACGTACGAGTACCTGAGGTACTCGTAGTCCGTTCGAGGGGCCGGGCTTGGCTCTTCAGCACGGGTGGCGAGCCCCGATCGCCGTGGTGTTGCCCGCCGTCGCTTAGCGGGTCCTGCCCCTGCCCCCGTCGCGGACCCTTCACTGAAGGCACTGAGGAGCCCGACGTGGTCCCCAAATCTCCCCACGTTGCAAGGCAATCGTTGCGTCTGGCAAACGGCTCACGAACAACAGGGCGATTAGCAGAGCATCGCAGCAGGCCATCGCCAGCCTCTGCTGCTGCTGATGCTGCTGCGAGGTGCGACCGCAATCTACGGAGTAGTACGTACGTATTCGCAAGTACGCCCTCAAGGTGCACTGAGCCACCGAGGAAGCATCGTGGAGACGCCCGGCCGAGTGGAGGCGACGGCCGGCGTCGAGTCCCCCGTGTTCCGACATGTCCAGGTTCGCTTTTTTCCACGTTCCATCTGGTCTTCTCCTGCGGACCCACGCAGCCCCCCCGGCCGAAGCGAGACCCAGCTCGTTGGTTTCCCAAGGCGCCGTCCCGCCCCTGGTTCGCCCAGCAGCCGCCCGCCCTGGTCGAGAAAAGCCCGAGGCGCCACCAACGCATCGAGGCAGCACCCCCGTAACGGGACATCCGCCGCAACGTTACAGCCCCAGCTTTTTTTTCCTTCTGCGCCAGGCACCACCACGGCCGTGCCCACGCCATGCCGTGCCGCTGTGGTCTCGTCTGTCGCTGCGCGCAGCCATGGCGCCGTTTGATGTCTTTGTTCCGCGAGAGCCTGTGCCTGTAGCACCTGCCTCCCTATGCAGCGCGCCCAAACCTTCTCGTGTTTTCCCGCTGTCCAATTGGCAGCGCGCCTTCGTTCGACGTCGTCCCACGCCGCATCCACATCCGCCTGTCCATCCAACATCCCCACGCCCGTCTCGAGCCTCCTCGCGCTTGTGTGTGACATTACGAGCACCTACCTAGGTCGCTGACATGGCTGGCAGTGCCTGGCACTAACACCAGCGCACCTCACCGCCGAGGCCAATGGCCCTCTGCCATCCTGAGCCCATCCATGGCACGCTGCCCCCCGACTCGTTCAGCCTGTAACATCGACTCTTCACGCCCGGCCCTTTTCTTGCACGCCAGCCTGCGTCTATTTTTTGCTCCCCTACGAGTACGGGGTACCTTGCCTTATTTTACCTCACCTGCGGTACCTATGCGACCTCGTTTCGGTCCCTCACTGCCTCTCGCTCTCACCTGAGCCGACCTCTCGCTCCGCGTGCACACTACGAGTACGAGCCTGGCCATTGCATCTCTCCACGGAGCAGGGCAGGTTTCATTTATACGTGGCGCCTGTCTGGCCTGACTTTCCATCTTCCCCTCGTTGGGTGCCTGTCGATCAATCCGTCTGTTGTCTCTGATCTGGCCCGCCGCGCGCAAGACACACCAGCGCCGCTTGCGTACTCACTGCCCGTTGCTCGCCCATGCACCATATGTCACCTTGTTTCCACTCCATCTCGACACTACCACCAGCCGAGCCTATTTACACTCCCTCCCCCCTCCCCCACAGTCTGATCGTCCTCGACATCCGGTCTGGCCTGGTCTCCTTCCCACACCACGCACGCGGCGCGCTGTCCTTCCAGGGTCAGTCCTAGGCGGCCTTGTCAACCACAGTCTCCCCCCCTTTCCCTCGCTTCCATCACCTCCTGGTTTACCGTCGATGGTATGCACCCGCTCTCTTTTGCCATGTCGACCTTTCCAAAAGCTTTTATTGCGGCCATCGTCAAGAGCCTGCGGCGCGGCAAGTCCCTGATACAGGCCATCCTGGCCTACTGGATCCGTCCTCTGGCCGCCAATGGCACCCCGGCAAAACGCAAGGAGTCGCTCAAGAGCCTCCAGGAGTTCCTAAAGGAGGCCGAGGCCGCCATCCTCGGACCCGTCAGCGGTGATGGCCTTCTTCAGCTCTCCGCCGGCTTGAAGACGCAGTTTTTTGAGCGCCTGCAGACAAACAAGGAGTGCATGCTGCCTTCATACAGCCACCAACTACCGACTGGCGCCGAGTTCGGGCAGTACTTGGCGTTGGACGTCGGTGGATCGACCCTGAGAGTCGCCCTGGTGGAGTTGCGCGGGAGAGACGCCGACGAGGGCAGGCAGAGCGAGATTGTCAGCATGCGCAACTTCCGCATCAGCAAAGAGATCAAGGACCTCGAGGGCATGGCCTTCTTTGACTGGATGGGCCAGAGGATACAGGAAACCCTCTCCACCGGCCTCAAGCGTGAACACAGTCTCGAGAAGCCTCTGCCCGTGGCTCTGGCATGGAGCTTTCCGATAGAGTAAGTAAACATCGTCATGACCGGCGTATGGATGAGCACACATCTGACCATGTTCATAGGCAAACGTCTCTGGGCAGTGGCAAGCTGCTGAGAATGGGCAAGGCCTTCCTGGCGGACAAGGGTTTGCTTGGTGAGGACTTGGGGCAAATCGTCAAGCAAGCATGCAAGAACCAAGGCCTGCATGTCGAGCTGCGTGCTATTCTCAACGACTCGAGCGCCTGTCTGTTGTCGCGAGCCTACTCCTACACGTCGACCCGCTTCGGCCTCATCCTCGGTACCGGCGTCAACTTGGCCGCCTACCTCCCCGTCATGGGCATCGGCAGGTCGAAGTTCGGCATCAGGCCCGATGGGTGGTTCGACCAAGCCAGCCATGTCATTGTCAACACCGAGCTGGGCATGTTCGGACACAACATCCTGCCCTTGACAAGGTGGGATCACCTGCTGACGAGAAACCACCCTCGCCCGGACTTTCAACCGCTGGAGCACCTGGTCAGTGGCATGTATCTGGGTGAGATTGTTCGACTGGCTTTGCTCGAGGCCATCGAGACAACCGGCATGTTGGGCGGAGTTGTTCCGCCATCCCTAAAGACCCAGTACGCGCTGGGCACCGACACCATATCCATGATCGAAAGGTGAGCATTGACCAAGAAGCTTCCCCGCCCCCGTGGACAGAGTCGCTGATATTCCTCCAGCGATACGACCCCTGAGCTCGCAGAGGCCATCAAGCTCTTCTCTGAGCGACACCCTTCCTCTCATACACCAACCACCTCCGATCTCCTCGCCATCAAAGCCATCGCGTCTTTCGTCTCCGTGAGGTCCAGCGCCCTGGTCGCGACATGCGTTTTCACCCTGTGGGACTGCCGCCTGGAGGCCGAGCAGACGTACATATCCACCCTACCTGAATCCTCGCCCGAACGGCAAAAAGCCGAGGCCGACATGAACTTGGAAAACACGACGGTTGCATTCAACGGTAGTGTCATTGAAAATTACCCTGGCTATCTGAGCAGCTGCCAGCGGTACGTGGACGAATTAGTCCGCAGCAAGGGACTGGCTGAGCCAAGGAGCATCAGCCTTGTTCCGGCCAAAGAGAGTTCCTTGATGGGGGCTGCTGTGGCGCTGGCATGTGTTGAGAGGGATGATTGAGGCGTTGTATGAATTATTGTGGCAGGCATGCATCACGATGCTCGACGAGTGATAATATCTCGGGCATCGTTCTAATCTCCTTTTCCGGAACCATCGGGTGTGCGGCAAAAACTCGCATACGTTAGAGGCGCAGGATAGCATTGCTTAATTCCCTTGGCGCGATGGCCTTGTATTGTTGTTAATCTTCTGTGCAACGGACTGTCATACCGTTGCACCACGAGGCAAAAGGATAGGTCGCTGAATTGCAATTGTAGCAATCCATGGATCAATGCGAAGGTACCAACCACTACAAAGGATCACCCGGACGGCCCGCGCGCGGGACCAAGCCGCGGCCGGTACCAGCTCATACATGTACCTATAAAAACCTAGATAGTCATCCATTCGGAGACGAATGTGTCTCTATGTCCTCAGGTTCTGCTAAGACCAGTACTTGGTGAGCCAGTAGTTCTAGAAAAATGAGTTCTTGCTACGTAGCCTCGGTGTTCGAGGTCGTGAATTCGAGGCTCCTCAAGAAGGTCGACTCGCAGACTACGACCATGGGCGAAATCGGCTCGTCGTAGCCATCACCCGAAGGGGGGAAACCTACCTAGCTTAGCGTCAGTGCCGGCTCCATTCCTTGCCTCCCCCCGCAAGTATTCATGATAGATATGCTTACTTCGGCTGCGTAAGGCTAGCCTCACCGGAGTTTAGTCTTTCCCTTCTTGGAAACTCGCCGTAGACGGTACGTTAGTGGCGGCCGCTACTAGAGCAATTGCTCGTAGTTTCCTGCATCGACAAGCCGGAGCTGGCCCGGTAGGTATTCGCACAACTTCACGCTCGTAGGCTCGCTCCAGGTGCGGCGGATGTTCTTTATCACCGTCGGTAATATCACTTTGTGCCCGAGCGTGCGGCTTATATTGACACTGCTTTAGCTAATGGGTTGACTGCATGTATGTAGCCGTTTTAGCTGGGAAAGCAACCTCATGCATTGAGCCCGTTCAATTTTTATAGTCCCCATATAAGCATGCAGGCATTGAAGATGAATGAAATTAGCCTCTCCCTGACTCTTTAGATCGAAAGCAAGGAAATCGATTTCCCGTCAGCTCGAAGACGCCTAGATCCTGAAAGCATGTTCGTACGGTTTGCCAGTCGTATGGCCACGGTCTTAGAGTATTAAATAGGACGCATTGAAACTGAAGGCGCAAGCCACTCCTGTTAACGATAGACGGTAATTTTTATCAACACGAACGACGTAGCGTCTAGTTCAGATCTAACGTCGAGCTTTGGGCAGGATCTTATTCTTTTCAGGAAATGGTGATGCTGCTGGTAGTCGATAAGCATACGGCCCAACGATTTAATCCAATTCTTGGTTGAGTTTAGGCTTAAATGCACTACCCATCTAAACCGCTCCTGCTCTAGTTTCATCCCCTGGCTGACACAAGTTCACCTCTGCCCGTTCCACTCCCAGCTTAGAACCAATTCCGATTTCTTACTGCTCCGGAAGATTGCTGAGCTGTGGTAGCAGCCACAACAGTACCGGTAGTAGTAGTCTCAGAGCTGACGGTGGTAGTCACAGGCCCAAAGGCATTGGTGGTGGTCACAGGCTCAAAGACATTGATTCTCTCCTTGCCACCACACATCTCTTGCTTGTTCCCACTGCATGGGGTATTGCAATCGGTCTGGTTCATGGACTTCTGTCCCATGACATAGCCACCGCACCAGCATTGGTTGCCTTGCTTCACACCAGCGTAGAAATATTTGCTGTTGGCAGCCTTCCAACACGTATCCTCACAGGATGAGATCTGGAGGACAGAGTCGTCGCTGCTGACTTGCTTCTCCATAACGGGGCTCTTGGCATCATCGTCTATGTAACATCCCAAAGCATTCCAGGAGGTAGGAGACGGTGCGTGTGTGGATGAGGTGGTGCTGACAGTTGTTGCCACCGCGGTGGTGGTGGAAGAGTTGAGACTGGCGAGTCTCTCCTCCGTCAAGATGCAGTAGGATTGGTATCTCCATGGTTTGCAGTCCAAGCCGACAGAAGGGTTCCATTTGTGGAACTCCTCAGGAGAGATCTTGAACATGGAGCGGACGAACTCGCAAGTATCTGAGCCGCCGTTATTCCACCAGTCGTTGCAGTTGGGGATGGTGGCTGGATCCCATTGAAGCTCGGGATAGGGACTTGCTGCGACTTGGGCGATGCCGTAGCTGAGTGCTAAAGTGACGGTGAGCTTCATCGTGAGAGAATGCCAGTCTCAGGATTCAAGCGTCCTTCTCCCTGGAAATCTTGGCCACTGTGAAGATGGGATGAACGAACAAAGCAAAAAAACATCTGGGCAGCCTTGAAAAAGGGGGGAGAGGTGAAGGTAACTAAGGCAGGGCGACAGTGACTGAGCATGACTGGGCTTTCCTTAGCCAGCAAGAAATTTGATCAAGATTTTCACGTAGAGGTTCGGAAACCAAAGCCAAAGAAAGTGTGGTGGCCGAGGTCTGCTACCCATGCAAGGTTGCACTGATGAGACATAAGCCGATTAAAGATACTGTTGGTTGCTCTTTTCTCGCCTTGTTAGAATTTCCGCGTACTCGTGGAACTTTTGGTCAACGCCGATCGCTCGGTTATCCTCGTTATATAGGTAGGTACGTCATATATGGAGTAGCCGCTGTACATCCGTATACCTCGTACCTCTATGGAAGTCTTGTCGTCGGGGAGTCTCTATCTATTGCGGGGCAAAGTCGGGCATCCCTGAACGTAGCCGCGACTGGAAGCCCCGGAGGGACTTATGGAATGCGTGCCTATTCGCAAGTGGCCCAAATGGGGAGTTCTAGCCCGTGGATGATCTACCGCCGCCCTGCTCCGTACGTGCCGTGCGCTTATGGGGCTGTGGGTGACGCTAGGTGAGATACCCCGGCCTACGTTAGTCACGGACTATCTTAGTACGGAGTACCTTATCTCGGGCCGCGGTGCCGCAACTTAAAAATGGGCTCGAGCTTCTTCATCTAAACCAACTCGCAGTAATCTCGCTCTCATTCGTCGCGCTGTACCGCAGAAGACATACCTTGCCTCACCAGATCGGCTCCATCGAACTCTCGGAGTCTCCGGCCCTTTTGATCAGAATTAACTTGAGACAATACTATTACCTACGAGGCAGCCTATGTTGGTTGCAACAACTGGCCATCTGTTGTACCATACCAAGCTTTCGCAATGGCACCCACCTTCCATCCCTTCCCGCGACTCCCTTATGAGATTCGCGCCCAGATTTGGGCCTTAACAGCAGGTCCACGCCACGTCTACGTCCGCATAACACCGAAATCAAGTAGTCGTCTCCACTTCGACTATGCTTCGCCGATACCGCCCCCTGCCGTCATGCACGTCTGCCAAGAGTCCCGTCAGCATGCTCCCTACCAAAAAGCCTTTTTCACTACATTCCCCGGTAGCTCCGAGGCGCAGTATATCTGGGTCAACTTTCAGGAGGACATGATATGCCTCGCAGACCAGCTAGTGGGACGACTTGAGCCGCACGTAGCCGATATCCGACGGCTCAGGTTTACCGTACCAAGCGGGCGAGATATGGACTCATTCTACGAATACTTTTTCCGCAATAGTAATAAGATGATGGAGGAATTTACAGCTTTAAGGGAGCTACACATAGCTATAGGGGAGTATTTCTCATTCTGGGGGTCAACAGTCGAACACTCTAGATACGGAAAGTGTCCAAAGGAAAATGTCAGATTTCTTGACCTCCATACGGGACTCTTATTGACTCCGCGTCAACTGGAGATGGTATTCAACTGGACTGACAAGGATGGAGGAAGAGTGGAGGACATGGATGACTTTGATTTCGAGTTGCAATTTATGCTTGATAATTATACCGGTTTAAATTTATCTGAGCTTGCAGAAATAGACTAGGGAGCGCAAGATAATGATCAAACAAGAGAATGTTTTGTGCATATATCTATACGAGTTATCCTTCAAGGTATTAACAGAAGAACGAGTTTAAATCTGACCGTAATGACTACGCATGAACAGTATAGCATCAGACTCTCCAACGGTCTATATCCAGTCCTTAATTTTCTCTTCGCCCTCCTTCTCGTCCTCCCTCCCTTCAGGCCCCTCTTAGAGACACCCATGAGCCTGGTTCTCAACAGCTTCAAAACCCTCTATAACCACCTTATGGTCTCTGGGACGGTTATCTTTGGTACTGTCATAGAAGTTATCCCTCATCTCATCTGTAATCACCAACATTTCTTGTTGACTGTATGCCCCGCTGGCCACTGCGCCCGACATAGTTTTTTCCCAATCAACCGTCTTCCATGGCTTTGAAGGGTCAGCTGGGTTGTGGCCTGGACCGACGTTCTCCTCTTCCACATGGATGCCTTTCGGTTTCAGTTCTTGTTCCGCTGCATCAATGAGATATGGACCATGATCGCCCACTCTGGCTTCTCTGATCTGGGTCGTAGTCTCCGCGAAGCGTTCGAGTATTTTTCTATCGTTTCCCGTGATTTTGCCTGCCGCTTCGGTTTTGGCTACCAAGTCACCGACCCCGTGGACGGCGTCCAGGTAGTTGTCTGTGGCTCCATACAATATCCTGTAAGGTTGCCAATCGGGAACTTTAGGGTTAGGCTTAGGTTGAGAGAGATAGTGTGCGTACACCTTCTTTGCAGTCTCCTGGGGGTCAGGATCCGTGTCGGTGAGGCTAAGAAGGTTGCCATCCTTGTCTGCCATGAGTTGGTCCTTGCCAGATACGCCGCCGATGAAGTTGGCCAGTTGACTGAATGTGCATCGTCGTCCTGGCAGGATGCCTTTGCACTCCACCCATGATTCCTTGCCTGTTTTTTTGTTGATTCTGCATTTATCCGCGATATCGTCCCAACTTTGGCACTTCCATCCAAGGGTACGATCTTTTGGGTCGTTCAGTCCGTCAATTTGGTAGGCGTAGAATAGCCAGACACGCTCCAGCGCACCGGCGAAACCGCCGGCCAAGACCTTGGTGGCGAGGAGCCATCCTAGGGCGAATTTGACTTGCATTATGGACAAGCTTCGGTGAGAGATCGGAGACTCGCTAACGTCGAATGGTTGGGAGAAAGAATTAAAGGAGCACATTCAATTCGAAGGCCGAAGAGGACATGATTTAGAGGAGAGGCAGACTGGATTACTATGGGCAGACAAGGGAGATTACACTGTACTTCGTACTTCACTTCGGAACGCACCGTCCAATTGCTCGATAAAGGTTATCATGGTAGGGGATGGAACTTTCGTAATCGACTTGTTTCAACATGGAAAGAGAAGTCGCCTCGCGGACACGGCACGGAGACAAGGATCAGGTGCAGGGACGATCGGTGGAACGTACATTTTTGCCCGCCTTAATGAAACGCTGATCGGCCCCATCCGTCTCTTGGGAGCGCTGAACCGTGCTGCATGGGTATTTATGGGCCTCAAGATGACTTGTTATATGTAGATCGAAACTTCAAGAACGGACCTTTTTCCTCTTGCTGGTGATACGACTAAGATGTCGTCCTGAAGCCGACCCGAAGGCATTTACAGGGATGTATCTCCATGAACATCTTGTTGGTTCTTGTGAACCGAGTGTGATGATCAGCTTTACGCGATGGCCGAGATCCTGTATTCGTCGGCCGACAGAGCCTGTCGGTAGTCCCTCAAAATTCAGTGCATAATTCTTTTCTGTCGGTCATCGGCGCTCTCTTTTCTTCTCTTGCCCTTTCCAGTCCGACTCATACGTTCTTGAGATGTTCTCATTCTGCACCGCCTAGCTCTCACTTCCTCCACCACCGGCTGAGCCCAGTCAGACAGTCTTTTCCTTTTTTTACCATGGCAATATCTCTATCATCATATCTTGCCTCACTTCTCCTAATAGCAGTAACAATATCACCAACTGCTGCTTCCCAGCATGATGCTCTTCCAGACACAAGCCTAGGCGCGTGGCGTACAGCAATCGATCGCACGGCATCGCCCCAGACATGCCCCTCATTGTGTCAAGATGGTGAATATGGCGACTTGTCCTCGTGGTTCCTGTTTCCAGATGCCGCCAGCCTGGCGACTTGCAATGAGACCATGTTGCTGAGCTTCAATGTCCAGAAAACTGTCATTGACGGCAAACAAGCACCTGTCTCCGCCATCAGAGGATGCAAGGCAGACTACAGCTTCATTTCTGCACAAAAGAACTTGGCAATGTCTAAGGACGATGTAGCCGCAATCTGCTCGACACCCAACCATAAAATCATCAAGACCTCAGTCACTATTGGCGAGCCCGCTGGCAACACTACCAACAGTAACAACAAGGCCACGCTGGGTGACCTTCTCTCCGCGGGACACCAAGTCAAAAACTACCTGAGCACAAAGACACCTTCCTGCACGGATAACGTTTTGACCTTTGGTTACTCTCAATCTGCAGTCATCGGTCTATTTGCTGGCGCTGAAGTGTACCAACATGGCGTTCATGAAGACATCTTGAGCCTCTTTTTGCAAGACGTGGAGGAGAAGACCTTTTCAGGGGCCCAGATTATCCAGCTCTGCCCTGACAGTGGCCGCGGAGCCGACTATGCGGTCGGAATCATTGCATCACATGTTGAGGATCTCACTCTTGTCCAGGAGGCTGTACGAACCTGGGCAGATGGGAGATGCTTTGCTGGGAATTTCAAGAACTACAAGACAGTCTCCCTACGAGTTCCTGGTCAGATTCAAGACTTGAACAGCACAAACTCTTCTTCCTCATCATCATCAGCGCCATCGGAGCAGGCACATGCGTGGACCAAGCCAAGACTTGCCGCGAGGGGCACTTGCAGGACCACTACAGTCCACTCTGACGACGGCTGCTATGCCCTCGCCCAGCGATGCGGCATAAGTCAGTCAGACCTGCAGAAATATAACCCTGCCAAAGACTTTTGCAAGACACTTACCCTCGATCAAACTGTATGCTGCTCTGCTGGCACACTGCCCGATCCTATCCCTCCCGCCAACCCTGATGGTACCTGCAAGACCAAGTCCGTCATGGGTGGGGATTCCTGCGCGTCCATGGCACAGAAGTGTGGGCTCAAGCCAGCCGACTTTACCAAATTGCACGATGACAAGATCTTCTGTTCAACTTTGGCCGTTGGCCAGCCAGTTTGCTGTACTCATGGGAAGTTGCCTGATATTACTCCCAAGCCTGACAAGGATGGGTCCTGCTTTGTCTACACCATCAAGAAGGATGACGGCTGTTCTACCATTGCTGCGTCTCATGGTCTGACTGTGGACAAGGTTGAAGAGTACAACAAGAAAACATGGGGTTGGAATGGATGCAAGCTGCTTCACGAAAAAGCGCAGATTTGTCTCAGCACTGGCACACCTCCTTTCCCCGTGTCCATCGCCAACGCTGTCTGTGGGCCGCAGGTCGCTGGTACTAAAAGACCATCTTCCGGGAGCAGCGATGACTGGGCCAAGCTGAACCCTTGTCCTCTGAACGTCTGCTGTAATATTTGGGGGCAGTGCGGTACTACAGATGATTTCTGTGTCATCTCCAAATCAGACACCGGTGCGCCTGGTACATCGGCGCCAGGCAAAAATGGATGTAAGTTACGGCAGGTATCATTCGTGTGGGCAAATCAGTTTTCTAATTAGTCCAGGTATCTCCAACTGTGGTAGGGACATCGTCAAAGGCTCACCTCCGGCCAAGACAATGCGAGTCGCCTACTTTGAGTCCTGGAACTCGAACCGCAAATGTTTAACCATGGATGTCGATCAGATTGACACATCCAAGTACACGCACATTCATTTTGCCTTTGCCAACGTCACCTCGAACTTTGGCATTGACATTAGTGGTGCCCAAGACCAGTTTGACCGCTTCAAGGCCATGACCGGCGACATCAAGAAGATTATCTCCTTTGGTGGATGGGATTTTAGCACCAAGCCGGGCACGTTCAACATTCTCCGTGAAGCTACCAAAGCTGCCAACCGAGCTACCTTTGAGAGCAACATTGTTGCCTTTATCAAAAAACACAACCTAGATGGTGTTGATATTGACTGGGAGTATCCCGGCGTAAGTCTCACTCTGCTGTTTCCAGCTTTGGCACAGGACCATGCTAACCCACTTGCAAAGGCCCCCGACATTCCTGGAATCCCTGCCGGAGACGCTGACGCCGGAAAAGACTATTATGAAACTTTGAGCGGTCTCAAGGCAGCCCTTGGCAGCAGTAAGTCTGTGTCACTCGCAGCTCCAGCGTCTTATTGGTACCTCAAAGCCTTTCCCGTTAAGGAGGTGGGAGCCAAAATTGACTACATCATCTACATGACCTATGATCTTCACGGTCAATGGGATTATGGTAATAAGTGGACCTCCCCTGGCTGTCCTACCGGCAACTGTCTCCGCTCCCACGTCAACATCACCGAGACCAAGGACGCCTTGTCTATGATCACAAAGGCGGGTGTGCCGTCCAACAAGGTCGTGGTGGGGGTGAGTAGCTACGGACGGTCGTTCAAAATGGCTCAGGCTGGGTGCACGGGACCCATGTGCCAGTTTACGGGTAGCCCAAGAGAATCTAACGCCGCTAAAGGTCGCTGTACTGATACCAGTGGCTACATCTCCGATGCAGAAATCAGCGATATCATCATGTATGGCAAAGTGAACAAGCAGTGGACCGACGCTGGGTCAAACATCATGGTTTACAACGACACGGAGTGGGTTGCGTACATGGATGACGCTACCAAGTCAGATCGGGCTACTCTGTATGCGTCATACAACTTCGCCGGGACAACCGACTGGGCTGTTGACTTGCAGGAGTTCGTGGAGTAAGTATTCTCACTTTTGCGACGTCATGACATAGCTATGGGTACCTGTGTATGCTGATATGCTATGCAGTGGCTCCGGCGACGACGAGGGATATGATCCCGACTATGTCGCTCACATTGACGACAACTACTACAAAAAATGCGACTTCAAAGTTCATAGCCTGGACCAGCTCAAGGATATGAAGAGCAGTATCCCCCCATATTGCATGGACCAGTATATCCTGGATGTGGAAATCCAAATCATGGGCGATGCGCTGGACAAGTACAATGACCTTGTCGGCAAGGGCTACCGCGACAAATTCAAGATTTATGAGGATTACACCATTGCGCAGATCCCCGCTCAGATCAACGCCTTCATGGGCAACGGACATGCTGGTGATTTCTTCAAGTGCGAGGAAACGGCTCACCGCGTATGCTGCTCCGGTTGCAACTTTGCCAGTTGTATCGGAAACTGCGACAAGTCACCCGACTGCAAGGATGGTCTCGGCACGCAAGAGACGACCTGTCCAACCGTCTACAAGGATGGTCCAGATGGTATCGACTGGTTCAACACAAAGGTTCCCAACGTGACGTACACTCTGAAAGACTCGGATGGCTTTTATACGGCTATCAGCAAGGACTATGGAGTTGAAAAAGACTGGATCACGTTTGGCGATACCGACGTGAGAGTGGCCAACGGGTGCCAGTTCTCCGGAGAAGATATCAAGGAGTGTCAAAGAACACATGACGACTGGTTCTGGAATTACCCTCAAGCCGCCGACAAAATCAAGGTCTTCGACCCCCAGGACGTGATCGGTAAATCGCATGATAAATTCAATGACCTTCTCGCCCACCTCAAACTGCTCAGAGCCATTGGCAGCTTAGATTCTTTGCTTAACATGGCGGACTTGGTCGATGCATCGTCTCTCCCGGCCTTGACGATAGCGTCCGCCGTGGACAGCATGGATAAGATTGTTAAGAAGGCGGACGATATTAAAAAGAAAGAGCGAGAGGAGATGATTGCCAACTTCCTCGGCGGTATTCTTTTCTTCATTCCTTTTGTAGGAGAAGCGGTGGACGTCGGTATGACTTCTATCCGCGCCGGCTTGCAGCTGGCTGAAGCTGCCGGACAGGCTGGGCTTCTGACTTGGAGCATTGTGCAAGATCCTAACAATGCCTTCATGGCCGTGTTCAGTACATTGGCGGGCGCGGGTTTGAGCCGTGAATCGTGGTCAAGGGCGGCGAATGACAGGAGGGGTATGAAAGGTGAAGATGTCAAGAAGCTGGGATCGATCAAGGATGATTTGGACAAGATTGACGATGTCCGAGGAGGAATGTGTAAGCTTTAATCATGTTGACATATATGCGCAACTCCAATAGCTCGCATAAATCGTACAGCTTTAGATATACACTACCTGTCGATACCCAAGCTTACTAGCTAAGTTTAAGGCGGCTTATTTATATTCGTATAAGGTACGTGAAGTATAACTAGGATTAGCTTATATAAATTATCTCGATGACTATCTTACAGCCCTTAAAGTGCTAGGGGTATTTTCTGCTTAAGGTTCCAATGTTATCTCTGGCCGTTTGGGATACTGAATTTCGTGATGAGCCTGTAGCACTCAATTCAGAGCGAATCTGAAGCTTCTCCTCGATCGGCATCAACCCCTGGAGTTCTTCCCGCAATAAGTTCTCAGATGCAGCCGGTTGTGAAGCAGAGCTGCGTGGGGCTATGTACTCTTTCATAGCCTCCCGTACTCACACAATCAGCACTAACCAGGGTCCAGTGCTCTGGCCCTCCGGAAAGCAGAGTCGACGAGCAAACGGTGAGCCGTATTGTTTTGTTATGGTACTAGCGAAGCATTCTGCCTGCTGAACGGCTTCGAGCTCGGCTCCTCGGTACTTGCGGCGGCACATCATGGAAGTATGCAATGGCAAGGTGTTCTCGCCGTCCAATGCCCGCCAGGAGTTCTGTACGTAGGTTGAGGACAAAAGTCTTGGCACACCGCCTAACCTTGCGTGCCGATGATCACAGCGCGAACCAACGGCTGGAAAAGCTTACTCCGTACAGGGCGCACACATAAGGTGCCGTGCGAATTCGAACAGGGAAGGGTTACAGGGGCGTACAGTGACAGTCCAGGGGTCCGCTGCGTTTTGCCCAGTCAGGACGTTTGCTCCACTCGCGTTGTGGCCGTCGGAAAATCGGGCGAGGTCCCGAGAGTTCCAGGGTTTGCCACCAGCCTTCGTACGGTACCTAGACACGTTTCTCTCGTCAGGTAGGGGCGTGCACCATGTTTGCTTGTAAGACAGCTTCTCAAATTCCTAGTCAGAGTCCGGGAAAACAGCATCAATATCCTCCTTTTGCGTGCGCTTCAGCAGCGCGGGTTGCATACGTCAGGTACTTGGCCACTTACGAGTTTCCCGTTTTATGACTTTTGTTGAGTTGTTGACGTTCGCTGTCTGTATCTCAGCTCTGTCGATCCCGGTCGACGCCGTGGCTAGCTGGGCCACGTATTTGCTTCAGGTGTTCCACAGCCCTCGGGGTCAGCTCCCTTGCCCAATGAATAGCAGATCAACCATCTCATCATAAGCTGCCTCAACTCCCAGGCATTCTATGCTATCGCCAGCAGGGGCCAAGATCTTCCTTTTTCTCGGCCAAGGGCTGCCTGACTCGTCTACAAGGTACGGGGTATCCGACAGGTTGTACCTGAGAATTGAAATGCCGTTGCAGATCGACATGATGTCTCGGACACAACCGAGCGGGGGCTGTCTCATTTTGGACATCGCCGGCCAGTACATGCCGTGTTGGGAAGAGACCGGTTCATCATCATTGCCATATCTGTCTACGAGCCGCCATGGGAACCAGGAGTGATTCACTTGCTGCCACTGGCCAGGTCTAGCATCAGCTAGCCACAATGCCACAATAGAATAAAAGTGGTACCGTAATAAACCCTCAGAAAACAGAGAGAGCTAATGATCAATTTATGTCTTAATCCTTTTGAATTGAAGAATACGTAGCTGATTGGTTCCTCCCCCTGTATTGAAGGCATATTATATGGGGCAGCGGCGAATTTTCTGACATGTTACGGCATACCATTGCCGCGCCGATGTCGTATTGTTGTTTTGCGTAACTATATCTACAGCAAGCTGAGATTACGGGGAGCTCATACTCCGTATGTTCTACAGTATACGGTTATTTGCGTCGCAGATCAGGCCCCCACGGGATAGATTTGCGGCTTATTGTACGAAATAGTCCTCGCAGCGCTGTTTGAATTTACTCACTTATTACGGCGGATGAGCTGTCACTTCTCTACGTGCATAATGTCTCGGGCAGGAAACAAAGGATGGACGGTCCGTCTTTCGTTGTACCCGTTGTTACTAGAGCTACGATACGAGATCTACGTGGAACATACGCAGATGGGAAGCCCAGCCAGACGCATCTCAGGATAATTCGTAATGCAATGCTACGGTCTGACTAGGTATGACGTTTGTTTGGCGGCCTGGCTTTTGATGCTTATCACATCAATGCCGATCCGACCACGAGCAGCTGCCGGGCGCAAACCCCATGACAAGAAATCGCGTATATCAAAGTTCATATTTTCACAGCATATATAACTAGCCTCCTCTAAGCCTTGTCATAGAATATTCCGCAGCTTTATTGCTTCTTCTACTCCATAAACCCACTGACACTCTACTACAAAACTTACGCCCTATTTATCCCTTCACACAAGACAATATGAAGTCCTTTGTATTTCTCTTGCCACTTGGACTCGTCTCGGCTTCTGTCCTAGGCAGAGATGGCCAAGTCTCGACTGTCGTTTCCGTGAAAGCCGCAGGTGCTGAGCCTGGCCACACGCCTAACGGCGAACAGGTTGCATCTATAGCCGGCCAACTCGACGAATTCAAGGACTTTGTGCTCTCCCAGTATGCCAAGAATGGAGTGTGCTGTAACAAGACTCCTTGCTTTATTGGCTGCCCGGTTAATGGAGCGTTCGCGGTAAGTTTCTGAAGAAATGAGCAATCTGGCAGCATGCTGATCTATCTGTCATTCCAGCTCTGCTGTTAAGTGAACAGTTACGGATAGCTCTGGATGGTTATGGCCGTTGTATGGAGTTCTCTTCATGAGTTTAAGCTCGGCCGGCTATAACTTGGGTCTTTTTCTTTCGCTACTACCTGTACTGGAGCTTTAGTTTCCATGATAGCCCCTGCACATTACGCTAGCTATTAGCAGGTTTGTCTATGGGATGGTAGAAGACCGCGTGCAGCTAAGGTGGCATGGATCATAACCCAATCGCACCATGTGCACGAGCTAGATGATCGATGTGATTTCATATGAACTTGTCGAGCGATGATATCACGATTTCTTCCACAAGGCTGGACGTTGCCTATCCAAAAGAAACAATGCAACAAGAGAAGGAGGCTGCATCACAGTGATGCCTACGATAGTCGTCATTGGACACTCTTCGCCAAGTCTCAGCAAGGCAGTTTACAATGCTCCTGATAAGACCAGAGCCCACACGGACAATCAAGCGGTAGATGAATGCTCCATCTCCGTCCTCGTTCAATGATCCTCAGAGCAAGCGAAGAATGGCCCAGACAATGAGCCAAAAAGTTCCATGCATCGTCACTCAGCAAAGGGCGCTTCAGCACCAGTCAGCGCTACCGTTTTAGCAGGAAGTATGGGCATTCGTAGGGTAGGCCTCCGCCGTTAGCCCATTCTTGTAGTCAGATACTCGTGAGGTAATGAGACGATCGAAAAGCGAGTGAGAGTTGGTCACAATCTCGGACGGATGACGCGTAGCGGGCGAGCTTGACGGGACAGTTACGGCGAGCAGCGACATGATGAGGAGAGTGCGTTCACCCGACGGTAATAAAACCTATCAGCTAGGTTTAACGCAATTCATTTCTGCGCGTGTGAGGCACGCGAAGCATGAATGGTCTCGATAACTATTGTCCGTTGACCGAGTGAGGTAGTCGTTGAGAGACGCGCTAAGTACAGGAACGGACTAGGTAACAAGGCCATTGAACACCCACGAACCTAAAGTGGACTTCCAAAGGACAAGCGTCGCGAAAGGAGCCCGATACATGGCTTTGTGTGGCAAAATGGGAGTAATGAGAGGTATCCCACAAGAATGGCGCCCACATCATGTGATCGCCTGCCTGGTTCGCGTTCGCCGCCTGGAAAGGCGTTAACAGGCTAGGCACGCGTCGCGCGCCCCAACTGCTACCTTGCATTATTGTCTACCTATTTATCTCGACCCCGTTGCTCTGCACCGGCTTTTCAATCGGCGAATCTGGTTTGTACAGTCGACGTACAGGCAGGTTCTACGAGACCAAGTGTCTTTCTCGTCGATTTCCTGCTGTGCTTAATTGCTAGGGACGCGTTTAAGCCACCGAGGCAACCGCAATCATGGGAGGGGCAGGCGACGGCATCTTTGGCGAATGCTCTATCGCATTCGTGCCGAGCAACTCGCTCACACCGCGCTTCATCAGCGAGGTAAGCGATGGCTTTGGATCCCGGAGTCGCAACCCTTGGCTGATTTGGGGGCCCAGATGTCCAGTGTTCTCGAGGAAAATGGCGCCACGATACGCGAACCCCGACGCGACGGCTCCATCCCCATAGAAAAGGTGTCGCACATCATCTCCAACACAATCGACTTCCCGCAATACGTCGACTCGCAGGCCGTCATGATCCCCGTCGTCACGACGCAGTGGATCACCGCCTCGATCTCGCGACGGAAGCAGGCGCAAGTTCGCCCATTCTCCCCGGATCCCCGCATGATCTTCGCCGAGGTCGTCGTCACCTGCGCCGACCTGCCGGAGATGGACAAGGAGAGCATCATTGGTGCTACGATGGCGCTCGGCGGACAGGAAGCTAAGGACTCGAATCGGTTCACGACGCACATCTGCGCGCTCAGCATGGACAGCCCCAAGGTCGCGAACGCCATGGCAAAGAACTTCAAGGGCAAGATTGTCTTGCCACACTGGTGCGTCTCGCTTTCGATAGATTACCGCACCGACTCTGACAACCCATAGGTTTGACGCTTGCTTCAAGCTCGGCAAGCGCATAGACGAAGGCCCGTACCTGCTCCCTGATCCCGAGATCCTTAAGAAGGCCCCCGAGGACGAGCTCCAGATCCCGGTCAGCACTGCCTTGGACGACGCCACGTCCGTCTGCCCGACCTATCTGCCGCATCCGCCCGACAGCGACATTGTTCGGCCGCCAGCCACCGTCTTTCAAGACCGCAAGGTTGTCCTTTCCTGGGACCTGGGCATCACGCCTCGTCTCACCAAAGTTCTCGGTGACATCATCGACAATGGCGGCGGCAAGGTCGTGGAAGAGGTGGCTGACTGCGACATGTTCATCTGCCAGTATCGCGACGGGCAGCAGTATGTCCAGGCGTCCCAGTCGTGCAAGGAGGTCGGCAGCTTGTCGTGGCTGTACTATCTTATCGTGCACAACCAGTGGCGCAACCCCCTGCACCGACTGCTTCACTATCCCATCCCCAGGAACGGCATCGAGGGCTTCAAGGGCCTGCGAATCACGGTCTCCAACTACGGCGGCGAGGCGAGAATCTACCTCGAGAACCTCATAAAGGCTTGCGGCGCCGAGTTTACAAAGACGATGAAGGCCGACAACACCCATCTCATCACCGCCCGCGACACGAGCGAGAAGTGCAAGGCCGCGCCGGAGTGGGGCGTCGCCGTTGTCAATCATCTCTGGATCGAAGAGAGCTACGCAAAGTGCGAGATGAAACCGATAAACATCCCCAAGTACAACCACTTTCCCCCGCGCACGAATCTCGGCGAGGTCATCGGCCAGACCTTTCTCGACCAATTCAGAATCAGGGACATCTACTACCCGGGCGGCGAGGAGAACATGTCACCGAGAGCTAAGAGGAAGCGCAAGATACTCGAGGCAGCAGAGGACAACGCGTACCACAAAGGCCCTGCCGAGGGCATGGTCGTCGGCCGTCCGGAGCAGGACCGCGATTTTGCAGTCCTGCATGACGGCGCCGAGAATGGCACCGTGGCAAAGTCCACCGCGATGGAAACACCCGTACGGTCGCGACATGTTCACTTTGGTGGCAAGGAAAACGACACACCGTCGGTGACGTCCACGGGCGGGCGCAGTGCCAAGGCGAAGGCGCGAGACATGCTCCAGAATATTGCGCCGGACATTGCCCTGTACGAGAAGGAGAAGAAGAGACATGGAAAGTCTGGTGCGCCGTGGGGTGGCAAGCGGGCTGCGGACTTGGCCGAGAAGGAGAGCACGGCCAAGGCGGGCACAAAGCCCGCGACCGAGAACGATGACGACGAGGCCAAGCGACCAGCCAAAAAATCACGACCGTCCTTGCCAGACATCGACATGCGCATCGTCGTCACCGGGTACAAGCGATGGGTAGGGGACAGGAACAAGGAGGACCAGGACCGGGTAAGATCGACCAGTTTTGTTTGGCCACGTCTTGTCTATTAACGATGCTAATCCTATTCGCAGAGAAAACTCCGCGATCTTGGAGTCCAGATTGTGCACGAAGGCCAGCCCTGCGACTACGTCGCCGCGCCGGGCGTCATGCGCACGGTCAAGTTCCTCTGCGCCTTGGCGCGTGGAGCGACCGTCCTGTCGCTCGACTTCCTCGAGCAAGCCCTGCAAACCGGCGAACTACCGGACCCGGACGATTTCCACCTGCGAGATGAAGCGGCCGAGAAGAAGTACAACCTGAAGCTCGAGAGGTCGGCCTCGCGAGCCAAGGCGAACAGGGGAAAGCTGCTCCAGGGGATCCCCATCTATTGCACGGAGAAGATCCGCAACGGCTTCGAGAGCTATCAGTCCATTGCCGAGGCCAACGGTGCCATCTTCAAGGTCTACCGGGCACGAAGCGGCACGACGATCAAGCCAACCACCGTGGAGGAGGACGGCGGCGCTCCGCCGGAGCCGGTATACCTGCTTAGCAACAATAGTAGCGAGGATAAGCAGCTATGGCCCCGTTTCGAGGAGATGGCAAAGAACGGCCACATGGAGCCGCGAGTCGTGGCGCCCGACTGGCTCCTCGACGTGGCCATGGCGCAGCAGGTGCGCTTCGACAAGAAGTTCCTGGTCGAGAACTTTCACAAGAGGGAGAGCAAGTAGATGGGCCTCGGGAGGCTTCTTTGACGCGCCGATGACGGAGTTTTGGAGTTTGCCTCGCATCCAGGGGTCTGGCGCCTGTGTTTCGCCGCGTGGTACCTGCTTGGGTAGCGGAGCGCAGCCTTGTGGGAGATGTCGTGTTTGCTGGAGCATTTGCTCGTGGTACTGTGCAATGTATGCAGAGCATCGTCAGAAGAACTTGACGCCGAGAGAGTCGTCCTGGCCAAAGATTTGTGCTTTGCCCCGCTTGACGAGGATATTCAACGCTTTGAGAAGCACCTCGCTGTCCATGCCGTGCAGTTCTGTGACATCCGTGGTTAGCCCAAATTACCTTGGCCCAGCATGGTCAAGGGTGCGGAGGCTCACCAGTCCCTCTCGTGCCGTCGCCCTCGGTCAGCTCGTAGACGGTCAGCACGCTGCCCTTCTGGCCCGTGTCCTCGACGTAGCCCTCGACGACGGCGGCCCACTCCTCGGGCTTGCGCCAGTAGACGAAGACGACGTCGCCGGCCGAGTCCTTTGCGACGAACTCGGCGCGGCCGTCCTTGCGCATGAAGTCGAGGAGCTCGCGCACATCGGCGAGGACGAGGCGGCGGCCGAGGCGGCGGTTGAAGAAGAGGTCCGAGTCGGCGGCGGCCGAGAGGTGCAGGCGGAAGAGGCGGTGGTGGCGGGCGTAGGCGAGGACGAGGGCCGACCACTTGGCCAGCTGGGCGTGGTGCGTCGCCACGTTGGTCTGCCGCGTGAAGAAGGCCGGGAAGTGGTACTCGCGCGGGAACGGGAAGGGGCTCGCGGTGGCCATGTTGGAGGGATGCAAGGGCCGGTGAGCCAGCAGCCTGGTGTCGATAACCGTGTTTCGGGGGTTGGGAGCTTGGAAGGTCGGTCGGTGGTGGTAGCTGGAGGTTGATGGTTGAGGTGGGGTGTGTTATCGGAGCTCGGGCGGCGGCGGATACGTTGGGACGAGCCACGTGCTGCGGGCGCCCGCTAGGCCAGCGGGCCTGCTGTAGCTTAAATGCCAAGCTGGCTGGCTCCTCGGTGGAAGCGGCAAGTAAGCGACGAACAATTGTACACCCCACGACAGTCTGAACTTAGGGAAAGAAAACCCACGGGCTACCATCAAACAGCAGCTAGGCAGTACGACGACCGACTGGGCCATGGAGCTCTTGGCACCTGCGAGGTGAACCTGCATTAGCTCGCGCCCGCGGCAGCCACTCGTTGGGCCTTAAAAACAGCCCCGAGGTGACCGTGCCTCATCGCCTCAGAGACGCAAGTATCTCGACATCTCCTTGGGCTGCAATCCCGTACAGGAAGACACAGGTCGGCACCGGACCATCCGAGACCTTGCACAAAACTAAGAAAACGATTCGGTGGCTATGGGAATCTATACTGGCTAAAGCTCTCGTGGCGTGACGCATCAGCGACCTACTCCGGTCCCCCTCCCTCCTCTCTCTCCTCTCCGTCTAGCCCAACATCATTAATCGGCTGCCCATGAAATATTTGGTCCTGCCAGATATGTAAAGTAGTATGACAAGAACAAGTAGAAACAGACGATTATGTCAAGTGAGAGCAACCCAGCACTGTGACCCCGTCACTTTTGACTTGCCTCCGAACTCCCTCTGCTGTGTCATGCAGGTTCCCATGCCCTCCCAATTTTTTTTTCTTTGATGCCCCCCAACTTGTCTTTTCAAGATAAGGAGAAAACCGAACCTCAAGCTGTTCCCATCCGTCGAGATCGTCTGCCCGTATTGTACAGTAGTCGTAGCAAAGAAGAGGCGTGCAAGTGATGATGCAAATAAAGTGGAGTGCCCGCGCAGGCGTCGCCAAACAAACCTCCAACGCCGAATTGGGCCCCAGGCAAACTCCCATGCCGTCAACAACCCGTTTCTTCGGCCTCGCTCATGCTGCCGTATCCCGTGTCGCGCTCGGATCCTTCCACCGTCTTGGTGGCCATCAGGCATCGCTCAACCACCTTGTTGCGAAGCTCGGCGCGAACGCCGCACTTTTCTGCCCACGGCTTGCCCATCCAGATCCGGAGGTTGCTCGATAGCTTGGCCAACACGGGCTCGTATTCGTCTCCCAGGCCATGCCGCTCCAATTGTTTCATCAACTCCATGCACGCGGTAAACCCAAGTAATGACACGGATGACAGCGAGGCCAAGTCTGTGATCGTGTCGACAAAACGGAGGCGCGGCATGTCAGAAGCTGTCAGCGACTTGGCCCGGCCGAGATGCTGGATGGCCAGCGCACAGTCCAAAGCAAGCTCCAGGTCTCGGTTGGAGGCGTGCGGGCTAGGCGCAATGTTCAGCGCCGCGCGGCCCACGGTGCTCTCGATTCCATCTACAGACATCGCCCGAGCAGCCGCTTCGATGTTGTCAGCGCGCGACTCGTCGACGAAGATGGCGCGGGCCAGTATGGCGCGAAGCTGGGCAACGGAGCCCATCGGAGCTAGCTTGATGGCCAATTCAATGTTTTGCGCCTTGCTAGCCAATTTCTTGGCATCCTCGTCCAACGTGGCCGTCAGGACGCGATGCAAGGTCTCGGTCGACCACCATGCCGCAATGGCATCCATGGGCGAGCCCACGGTAGGGTCCTCCACCACAGTATCCATGCCGTCGATGTGCGAATCCACGTCATGGGTTGTGTCCAGGTTGAAGGCTAGGTTGTGGGCGCGCTGGATGACGGAGGCACTCAGGACGTCATCGCATTCCTGCTCCACCAGCGCGACGAGATGGTCTGGCAGTTCGTACTCGTGCTGCGTCGTCGAGGACCCGCGACGCAGCAGCATGTGCATCCGGTTCATCTGGCGCGCCTCGTCCCACCGCTTCCTTGCCAGCTTCGCCGCGATGGTGTTGATGACCCCCAGCTGCCAGTGGTTATTGCTCAGATCCCACAACAGAATGCGGATGTGGAGTGCCTTGAGCATCAGGCGGGCGGGCGTGTCGGGCAGGGTGCCCGACGCGAGCAGAGTCAAGATCAAGCGGCTCTTGCAGATGTCAACGTCGCCTCCTGCCAGCTGCGAGTCGAGGGCAATTGACCACGCCTTAACCCGAGCCGCCTCCTGCTCCTCGGTCAACCCCGTCAGCGCCTGGTAGCCGTGTACTCCGATGGCATTGCGCAGGCTGAGCTTCATGGTCTTGAGAACGAGCGCGGCAGCTTCCAGGAAGAAGTTGTGCCGGGGCACCCAGACCGTCTGGATGGCTGTGAGCCACGCCATGCGGCGCACGTGGATCGACGATGCCAGGGATGGCGCCGCCCTCAACGACGTCACCTGCTGCTTCTTGAGCTTCGTCCCAGGCGGCGCAAACAGCGACGGCACGAAGATCCATAGCATAGCTCCGAAGAGAAGGAGCAGTTTAAGTGACGTGTGGACATGGTACCCCATGATGCGCAGGTCGAGAGCCGACGAAGCACGTCCCAGCAGCTGGATCGGCAGCGCGAAAAGGCCGCGGCCTTCTGGCTTTTCATTGCTCACCTCGCTTTCCCGCGAGGCTTCGAGAATCATGAGGCCGGCAAGGGAGCCGACCATGAGCTTCCCGAAGTAAGGGCTAGCATTGCTGATCCAGCCGCCATTCTGCTGCATCTGTTGATGTTGTTGAATCTGCTGTTGGCGCATCACCGCCGGGTTGCCCCCACGGAACGGCTGCTGCGGCACAGGGTACGGCTGACCGGCAGCCATCTGGGCAGAAATGATCCGCTTCATGTCGTCGGGGACGTTGATCATGCCCGGGGTGCTGGTGCTGCCGTCCTGGGACGAGGGCATGGGTGAGTTGGTGAACTGCTGACGGTTCTCTTGGGGATACTGCATCGGAGTGGGAGGCTGCATGGGGCTTATTGAGCCGTTCATGGCGCCAGCCATGAAGAGTTTCTCAAACGCCGCTATCCTCTCCTTCATGGCAAGATTCTCGTCGGCTAACCTGGTGTTGCGCTTTTCGAGATGACGAATATACTCCGTCGCCTTACTTAGAACCTGTGTTGCCGGTTAGATGAATGAGACTTTGAAACCAGTCTCCGAATGCCTTACCGTTGCCTTGTTCAACTTGTGTGCCGGCGTCAGGCCGTGAAGCTCCTCGCGGTCCTCGGTCGTGTCTTCGCCCCTGGCGCTCTTGGACATGATCCTCAGGCTGGGGACGCTGTCACGCAAGGCGGCGATTTTGTCGTTGATGTTGGTCCGGTATCTCTTCTCGATCATGTTGTGCGCCGTCTTCTTGACGGGCTTGTCCTCGTCATCGAGCTCCTCATCTTCCTCCAACTCATCGGTCACCTTCCGTTTGCGGTTGTCCTTCTTGGCGGATGGACCGCCCTGCTCGGGAGAAGAGCCTACTGTTGGCTTGACATCGCTTCTGGACGAGTCGGGGCTGGACGCGCTTTTAGGGGAGTTGTACTGGAGATGAGGTGGCATGGCGATGTTCCGCAGCTCCTCGGTTGACATGGTAGTGGCCGCAGCAACGGGCGCCTGGGTGACTGCAGGCACCGGGGGTCTGCTCTGGGCAGCGTCGCCCGAGTTGGACCCAAAGGCGGTCGTCGGATCGACATTGGACGGCGGGAAGCCGTCGAACGGGGGGGCCGCGATGTTGCCCTGCGGCCGCGGCGGCTGCTCAAACACGTTGAGCGGCCAGGTAGGGGCCACGGCGGAAGCCTGGATGGGAGGCGCGCTGCCAGCGGAGCTGACGTCGAAGTCGAACGGGGGAGTGACTTGGAAGTCCCAGTTGGAGGAAGAGCCATAGAAGGGCTGGGAGGCGGCGTCTGCGGGAGGGTTGGAGGGATCCGAGTTTGCGTCCGAGACGGCAGGGCCATCGCCCATAAAGCCGAAGACTGGCTCATCGAGCCCATAGCGGCTCGTGGAGTCGTCGTCGGCCATGGGGCGCGTGAGACCCAGCGGCTGAGGACCGGGCCGGCTGGGTACGGAGATGGAAATCGAACCAGATGCCAAAGGCAGGCAAGCAGGCGCGTGGAACGGCGTGCAGCGATGCACGAGGGTTGCCGGTTCCGTCAGCGCAGTGCGGCGCTATCCCGCTGGCTGCCGAGGCAAGGAAGGGCGCCTCTCGGGATTCTCGAAGCACCACGCACGGCAAACGAGAAGGCGAGGCGGGCGGGAGGGTTTGGATTGGTCGCGAGTTACGGCCGGAGCCTGCGTGAGGGCGAGCTGGTCACGTCCTTGGAGCAGTGGCAGAGGAGGGGATCGGATGAGGTGGAGGTAGCCCTCGTTCGACTTTGTCTGCAGGCGGTGGCCGAACCAAGTAAAGGTCGAGGCCAGGCGACGCACCAGGCAAGGACCCTCGTCGAGACGGTTCCCCGTTGGGCCGAGGGAAAGCCAGGTATACAGATGGGTGCCGAAGCTGAGTGCGTCGGTCGCGTCGAGCGCCTGCGAGATCGGATCGGCCGATGGGCAGTTCCAGTCACGGGGCGCAGTGGGACGGGCAAGACACTCGAACCTGGTTGCCTGCGACAGTCGTTTGGAGAGGCAAAGCGAGGCGAGACGGAGGGGGGGGGATGCGGTCGGTATTGACGAGCTCAGCTCACGGGTCCAGCTCAGCGGACCTCGAGTCAGGCAGTGGGAGCGAAGAGCAGCGGGTTACTCGTGCTCGTGGCGGGATGGGCGGGAAGCGAGCAGGGGTGCGGGTTGGAGTTCTGAAACCTGCAACAGCCGAGACTGCATCAGCGTTGGTGATGGCCAGCAGGCAGGGCAAGGGGCGCGCCGAGGCGGGTGCATGTACTTGTATGGGTGCGGAAGAAGAGTATGGAGTACGGGCTGCCCGACCCTTGATGCAGAGGACAGAGGCTCTGGGCGAGAACGCGGGAGGCGACGGGACCGCACGAGTACTCGTAGGAGGCGGCGGCGGCGGCGGCGGGCAGCGGTGGTGGTGGTGGTGGAGTACCTCTGGGCTGGTGGCCGTGTGCCAGAAGTTGCCGCGGAGGAGACCGGGCCAAAGGCTGGTGCCAAGAGCAGCCGGGGTCGACTAGGTATAATATGGCTACGAGCAGTGGAGGATGGCCCGAAGAGGCAACAACGCGAAGAAAACGGGCGCGACGAGGCTCGGCGGAGTCGCAAGCGAGGCGGCAGGGTCAGGACGGGGACGAGGTCTGTGTTGTTTGCATTATTTGCAGCAGAAGCAAACGGGCGGGCGAGACGAAGCGTGGCAGCTAGCGGTACGAAGCTCGTGGGGGCAGGGGTGGGGGGGCGGCATGTACCGGATGGATCCAGCGCGCAGGGATGGATCCGAACATCGTACGATACGGATGTGGGCGTCACGCAAGCGTCTCCGCGTGCTGGGAAAAATGCCAGAAAAGCGCTGGTCCGTGCAGGAATGAAGAAGGGGAGAGAGGTGACAGGCAGGGCAGGGAACAGCAGGAAAAAAAAAAAGAACAAGAAGCAGAAGCTGCTGTTGGACCGGCTGCCCGCACCCGCGTCCCGCTGCACGATGTCCCGTGCCCGCTGGCGGCCGCGCTCCTGGCAGCCAGCCAGGCAACCTCCATGACTGTAGCTGGCCGCCCCAAGCCGCCCGCCGCCGCCAGCCTTGATCCCCCCTAGGTACGTCTTGTGACGACGGGCGCGCGCACTTGGCCGGCTGGCGGTCTCACGCACCGCGCTCCCTGTATTATGGGCCCCGAGGACCCCTACTGTAGGTTTGGCGCCCTCGGCCGAAGACGTTTTCCGCGGCCCTGCGGTGACGTCGACCGCTGTCGAGGCGCAGCCGCCGCCGTCGCCGTCGCCGGTCTTCCCCGTGCACCTCTCCCGCTTCCCACCCCCTCCGGTCCGGCGCTTCGGCCCAACATCGTTCCCCCCGCCGACCCCCCTCCTGGGGGAGTCACTTCGCTGCGAGGCGAGATGACGGTGGAAACTCGTGCTGCGTGCTAGCAGAGTATGGAGAACTCGTGCAACCACAGCATCACGGCTGTTCGCGCGAGCCTCGATGCACGTGCCCGCCAAAGAGAACTGGAAGAAAAAAAAAAAACTCCACAGCCCCCATGACTCCAGCGCCTTGGCAATCGCCAACCACCTCCCGCCGCTGCATCGCCTCCGGCCTTCCTCCCCGCCCATCCGCCGTTGAGGGGGCAGGGCTCGGCGCCAAGTCGGCGCGCAGACGCACACGTTACTCCGTAGTCGCACAGACATCACTCATTCACTTTGCGGCGACCATCGGCTCTCCAGGCAAGCACATAATTCATATCCATATGTCTCGACTCCCGTGCTTGGCGGAACAACACTGCCAGCGGCACATGCGCCCCGTTGTCTCCGTTCTGGGTACTCCGTGCACGCTGGTTCGGCGCCGCAGTGCAACATCCCACGCGCATATAGTCCATCACGCCAAGTACTCTGCCAGGAAAGCATCTGCTTGCCGTACTCGTAAATCAACGCCAACAGCAGCCAACATGATATGCCGTTCACCTATCAACTCCTGCCCCCCAGCCCTGGCCCCAGCTCTCTGCGTATCCATGTCCACCGCGCCCGATACCGTCCCGCCGTGCTTCTTGATGAGCTGGCATGCTGGCATTCGGCACCTCTGCACGTTCCCTGTCGCTCTCCGTCCCCTCGCTTCGTCGCCACCGGCTCGCGAGAAAAACTTGTGGACATGCTCGTCCTCGACAACTGCGGCCTGATCGCTAGCTGTCCCCCGCGCGACCTTCGCCCATACTGCGGACGCTATAATATCACAGAGCCTACGTCTTAATTCGTTGAGCCGGGGGTGGCTACCGCGTGCGAGAACATGGTTTGCTGGGCGTCCGTGTGGTTGTTGCCGGAAACCGAGATCGTAGTGGCGTCCATGCTAAAAAGCTGGGTCTTCCAAAGACCCCAGCACGGCTGGGCTAGGTAGTTCGCCGACGGCATCGTCGACGTGTTCCGGCGGGTCCATCCTGACGGGCATCCATGCGCACAGCCGCGACGCTACGCAACCTCGAGGCCATGTTCATCATGCAAAATGCGGATCAAACGCCCACATACGAGCACTCGTAGCTCGAGCGTCTCGATCAGATCGAAAGGGAGACCGGTGGCGAAGTCGACGTATCGGGGCTTTCAGCGACGCCAAGTCCACGTACGGCAGGCTTATCAAGCCGGACCCATGCAGCCGTTGAGACGGGACAAGCCCGCTCCAAGGGGTCGGGTGGGATGAGCTCGGGAATGGGTCGGTGTTTCCTCCTGTTCCGGGTCCCTTCGGCCAGGCGGTTGCAAAAGTCAAGTTGCCACTTGACCTCGAGATCGAGCACGTCGTCAAGGATTGATCCATGTCAAACTACATAGCTTGACGATCTGCCAGCCGCCGGCGACAGGGGACCTGGGAACAAACAGCCAAGGCCTCTCTACCTTTACGAAGCCCGCTTTCCCATGCAACGCAACGTGAGGTCTCAACAAAGAAAGCCGGAGGTGACTCAAGTGATGCTACCCCGCCTGCTGGACAGGCTCGCACGGATACGTGTAGCTGCGTTCCATCCCGTGGTCCACAGTCGGGTGTCGTCCGAACGACGAAATGCAGGCACAAACCACTGCACCTTCCCTGCACAGGCTTAGAGTCCCTGTACGTGATAGCTGAATTAAAAAAAAATCCACCCTGCTGCGGGCCCTGCTTGAAGGGTGGTCGGCAGGCGAGCAATGGGCTTCGTCCTGGGAAGACTACCTTGCCCGCTGGCGGCGTGCAGGCATGATTTCGGAGCCAGCAGCGGGGTGTTTGAGGACGATGTACGAAGTAGTCGAACTCTGATAATCAGCCGTACTTGCTGAAACCTGCGGCGTTTGGAGGATTCCAAGCTCGCCTTGGGGGATGTGACGTCGGGCCCAATGTCCCGTCCTCACGCTCGCGTTTCCGGGTCTGAATCGGTGCCAAGCCGCAGATCCAGACGGCCGGCGGCGTCGTCTGGGGAAGCCAGCCGTAGCACGGGCCTCCGGTGGGCATGCCCGTAGTGTTCTCGCAATAGAAGTCCTTCCGTCTTTCAGGTCGATGGCTAGTTATGCGACTCAGCTTACACGGGTCTGCCTGGCTTCTCGAAAGAGCCTAAACCGGCGACGCAAGGACTGCGACGTCGCAGTGACGGCCGGCTCTCGCTCCTCCTTTGCCCACTAACATGCCGTCGCCCCCCAACCAGCAGAACCGGACGCCCGGCCGTTATTTCCCGTGGTTCCAAAACGGCCCCTTTCTCAAGTTGCAATCCAATCCCATCCATGACTCGGACCCCGTCAGGGCAAAAATGCCGTCACCACCCAGTTCTAACGGCGTGGTAGCGGCGCATGGGCGCCTCGCGTGAGACAAGGCTAGCAAACCTTATCGATGCCACCGCGTGGCGGTGCGGCCACACGGAACTACGAGCAGGAGCCCGGGTGAAAGGGAAGCGAGAGAGGAACCTCCCTCACCCGTGCTTGGCGGAGCTCCGTTTGCGGTAAATGAGACGGCAGAGGCACCGCTAGCACGGCTGTAGAGAGCGGCCGTTGGCTGGACGCTGAGGAGCCATGGACGCCATCCAACAGCTGTCCCGATGCAACGGCTTACGCCGCGATCCGTCAATCGCGGCCCTGCGACAGCCGGCCGACTTGGCGGAGGTTCTCCTTTCGGTCCCCGCCAGTCATCACCCTCTCGAGGTCGGTTAAACGGGCCAAGGCTGCGCGGCATGGATACAGCCTCGCGGCCAACTCAGCGCCACGCCCGCGACGCCAAAGATCTCGCAAGTCTGACGGCCCGGCGAGGCCGTTTCGTATAGAGGGGAGCTAGGTGCATCGCCATGCTCGTAGATCTTGGGGCGCTAATAGGCGCGTTGTTGAGCATGGCCTGACCGGGCTGACTGGATGCGCTTGGATCTCGACTCAGGCTGCCGTCCGGCTGTCGGCCATCGGACCACCAACAAGCTTCGCCAAAAACGCTATTACCCTGGCTGCTAGCTGCGGGTGTCAAGCAGCCTTCTGTCAAACTGTACTCACCTCTGCGCGGCGGCTGCCAAGACACTTCCTTGTGCCTGGGGTGCTTCCGCGGTCGTCCCCGTGGCATGTAATCAAATGTTGTAGCCAGCTGCCTGGCAGCAGCTTTGGCGGATCTCCTCATTGGGCCATCTAGTATCCAGACAGCACGAGGCACGCATTTAACCATGTAGGGCTGTTGACATTATCACAGCTCCCGCCTTCCTGACACCAGGCATCTACTGCTCCGTACATCCGGTATGGAGCCTTCCATGGCTACCCATCAGCCAGCCTCCTTTGCCCCTAGGAGCATGCTGGCATCCACAAGAGCAGCTTCTCCTTAATCTGCACTCCAGTGCATGACGATACGCCGGTAGCAAACTTCCCCATTTCTGCACAGTCATTGTAATGGCAAGTGTCTGTCACGGTAACGTTGCTCAAGGGGCCTTCTCATCGTGAAGTAGCTCCTCGTTCTACCGGCAGCAGTTCGTGTCCTGCGGGGGGAAGGGGGAACACCGCTTTGGCAAGGGGGACCATTTTGCCCTGTATCAGGTGTAATCCTTCCGGTGGCCCGTCTCGTACTGTACTTCCACGCTGGGAGACGGACCGTATTCGACTGTTGCTCATCGCTACTCAAGATGAACGGGCTAACGGCTCGTAAATCGCTCAAGGGGTCGGAAATTGGCGCCGTAAGGAAGATAACTGCGCCATGGAAAGGGGGATGATTCGATTCTCCAATAGACGACGCCAAATACAAGCCCCGTTCACGACTCGGGGAGCCATCTTTGCGCACCGAGATGGGTGGCTCGGGAACGCCACCCCGAGAACCGGGCCTGTTGATCTCGGGTGAGTGTTTTAGCACTTTCCCATACGGATGGGACCCATGGCTGCGTTTGAGAGAAACCTTGGTCGTCGATGCGACGGTGACTGTACCAGGCTGTTCGTACAGGTAGCCAGGTAATACCACTGTATGGGTCGATGGCTTGCAAAGACCAAGTTAGATCATGAACAAGGGATAAGAACTTAAGCTCACGAGGCCCCTGGGTAATTACAACACAGACCTGAAGCGCCTAATGTTGTGGAGCGAAGATGTCGGGGACAGTGCCCACTTCCATGTTGTTGAGGATGCTATACGAAAGCCCACATGAATGAGCTAGAGAGACAGTCAGAATATCCCTGGCAGCTAAGCTTTATCAACCCCATTGTACTAGCATCTGTAGGTGCTTGACATGTGCATTCATCTAGGCACAATTATTTTTGGCATTGTAAGCATATTAGTGACCTGGATAAATTCGTACATTGAAAATGCCGCGGCAGTAGTCATACCAAGAATATGACGCACCTTTGATGATGGCGAGGAGACTTCCAACGCCCATGTAAACCGATATGATTGAGACGTTGTAAAAATATCTACATGTATGCAGAACCGCCATCGAGACCCATGCCATAGAACTATCTGGAGATTGTGGGCCTCCTTGTGCCGGAAAGGAGGAATGACTCCTTCTTGGAAGAGTCGTGTCAACATGAACCCTCCAATGAACCTGGACCATAAGTCCAGTCGCCAACAGTCAGCAAATTGTTGGCGCTACTTCGGTCTTCGGGGTCTCTTCGACTTCAACGTGATGAAAGAGGTTTTTTCAATGCCTACGAGGATATTGCAACAGAGGGTTTTCCACGCAAAATACAAGGGCCGTCTGCGAGTTCATGTTTGGCGAAATTCAAATTCTTGGCGGCTTTCCGGCATGGAAGTTGAAATTGATGCCAAACCGCCAGGTCCGAATTTAGTGATTTTCAGCTGCACTATCGTAGAAACCATGCATCTGTGATAAAATTATATACATTGAAGTTCCCAGGCTGATTTTCTTAGGCACTTGATGTAACGATGTGTCGTTTGCTTTGTTAAATGTCCTAGATGTGCATTCAAATCCATCGCCACATCACTTCTGTAAAGTCCGCAAACCAATACAAAGCAACCAAGCGTATCGTAGTGACTCGAGCGTCACTCGCAAGTTCCGCAAAACTCATCTTTATGGGCAAACATCTGGCTCAAAGCTACTGATTATAAGTCCGCCGGAGGGCGTTGGAGACCTGGCTGGCGGCCTCGGCGTAGGGTAGGCGTGGTATAGTATATCGAATGAGCCCAAGATCAATACAGTCGCGGTGGCGCGAGACTTAGTTCCATTTAGGCAGCATCCTTGCCATTGTTCTCTCACCAAGCACGAATCATCCGTGTAAGATGGAAGTGCGAGGGCAAATCTTCTTCGGCACTTCACGTCAGACTAGCAAGGGAGGAGACGCAAGCAACGGCATTTGCCATTAACGTAGCACTCAAAATGGGATCAAATACGCCGACGCGATCGGTGTGGTAGTGCTAAACATCTATGGAAAGAAGAAGAAAAAAAAAGTCATGGTGACTTTGTCGCAGCCATCCTGTGGCTAGGCTTTTAACGACATGTACAAAAAGTCCTCAACTCTCGTCCACCCCCTTCCCCTCATTGGAACTTTACCATAGGTCGTCTGAGCTCTGAACCATTTCCACGGTGGGAGTCTTCGGCACCATCCTCTTCATCCGCTTGCGGTCTTCCCTTGTTACCAGAGAGGGCGTGATGGGAATGCACGGGGTGAATGGCTGGTATGGAGAGTACGGGACTGCGCCCGCCGTGCGAGGCGTCCTACCTGTCGTCGGGGAAAGTGGACCTCTTCTCTCGAACACGGTCTGCTTGGTGGTGTGAGATAGGGCAGAGTGTTCGGGCAGAGTCGGCTCGTAGGCTCGCAGTGGCAAGTTGCCGCCGGCTCGGACTGCCGACGGGGGATTGGGCCGATCGAAGGTGGCGCCCGGCTTGGGCGACGATGGCAGTCCGGGAGACCTGGGTCCATGTTTAGGTGATGCCGGAAGCCCGACCAAAGGAACCTGAGAGTGCTCCGATGTGGCTGACTCCGGGTCCGCCTCCGTGGGTGGCTGCGAGGTGAGCCTGCCGCTGCCGGGAAAGCCAAGCTGCGCATTGATGCGTTCGTCGATGCTCTGTACGCTCTCGGGCGACAAATCCGGGGTTAGCGGCGCGCCGCTGCGACTGGTCCTGGATGCGCCGAAGGTTACCTGATCGCCGGGAACGTGAGGTGGAAGAGGGGGAGGATAAGCTCTGGGGGTCATTGGTCCCATCTCACTGGGATCATGCCTAGGGAAAGTCGAAGATTGGGGGGTCATGATGGGCGAAGAGATGGAGACGCCTTTCATCATCTTCTTCCGGGGCGAGCGCAGCGAGGCGAAGAAGGACGACGCTTTCGACTGCGTCTTTTCCTCACGAGTGCCACCCAGGTTCAAGTTGGCGGGCTTGGCCCTCTCCTTCCTCGAAACCACCGAGGAAGGGGCACGATCTGGGCCCGATCCCGGCAACTTCGGCGCGTCAAGCACAACACCCCTCTGCTTAGCATCTTCGTGCTCCATGACGTGCCTGTACATGGCCTCGAGTTGTTGCTGTGCCATTTCTCTGTCGGCCTGGACAACGCTCTGATCAACCAGCGGGTCGACCCCGGGGACGTTGGTCGTTGATGTGGGCGAAGGGTAGATGTAAGGCGCCGGGTCGCTGACGTTGGTTTGGATGGGAGAAGGATGTGAGAAATTGCGGCTTATCGGCGGTTTCGGGGTGCAAGGGGCGTTGCTGATGTCTGGGGGGTAGAGTTCCTGGCCGTAAAGGTCCAACTCGTTGAAGACCAGTTCCTCGTTGCCGGCTTGGATATGTTCCCGTCGTTTCTTGGCGAGCGAGAGGAGGGTGATGGCGACCAGCACCAGGGACACGCCGTAGGCCGCGACGATGCCACCGATTTCAGCGGGCAGATATGCCTTGTTGCGCAGAGCGCCAGCGGAGAAGGGCGGTCCGTCCTCGGGAGCCGGCGCCGGGTCCCAGTCGATGTTGAGCGGGTTATTGTTCCGCTCCTCAAGCGCGTGGGCTACGGTGGAAGGCAGCGAGCTTGCCAGAGCCGCGAGAGAGAGCGTGAGCGTCAGCGTGAGCCTGAGCGTGAGAGCGAGAGCGAGAGTAGGAGAAGAGGTGGGGGATGGAGCGCGGCCCCCCCGTAGCATGGTGGAGGAGGCGGAGGAGACGAAGGTTCTTTTAAGGCGGCGATCGCTGTGTGATGAGACCGCCCAGAGGCAGCTGGCGAAACATGGTTTGAGGGAGAGTGGCCGGGAACCGGGTGGAGGTGAGCTCCCGGCAGGGTACGAGTATATACTCGTGGCGGCGACGCAGGGCCGGCATTGCGTCGAGCGTAGGCGCTGGGCCGTGGGACTGGGCGACACGGAGCTGGGAGGCGGCGGCGGCGGCCCCCAGGCTGGGGGCGCTCACTGGCTGCAGGCGCACGTTGGGAAGCGTCGTGGTGATGGACGATGCAAGGACGCGGGAGGGTGCGGCGACGGGCGGCATGTGGTTGGCCGCATCGCCGTGACGGCAGGGGTCGCTAAGCGCCGAGCCTGGGGTCGCTCGGAGGGGCGGCGGGTGATTGGCGGGGCCGGGCTCACCTGCAAGCCACTGGGCGGGATCCGATATTCAGGGCCCCGCAACCCCCAAAGGGGGGCCGTTGTGCTGACATCTCACCTCTGCCTCTTTATCCATGTCTGCCGGGCCCGTCTCGACCAGAGTCGCCGAATGCATTGCGCATCTTCATTCGTGTGACGGCTTGCAGCTGTGGCTGTGTGACGTTTGACGGGCGAAGTCCGACTCGTCTCGATGATCGGTCGTAACTTCTACGACGGCGTTGATCAGGCGCATGATTCTTCGCACTGATGGAGAGATGTATTCATAGCTGATACGCCACCCCCGTCTGGATGCGTGCCATATTCCGTAACTCTTGACTCCTCGACGACGCGCCTCTGGCTCGAGCTTCCTGGGGTGCCTGTCATGGTGCTTAAGGCGATGAGACAGCGGGGGCGGCGTCGCCAGCTGATGCCGCTATCCGGAGGCTATTCGCATCCGCGTGGATGATCGGCAGGCTGGTGCCCTCGAGCGACAATCTGTACGGAGTAGGTACTCGTAGACGTAGCGGTGAGGTGGTGGTCCTGGCCAGAACAGGTTCATGATTGAGGTGCTTGTTACTCGTATAGCTGGTTGGCTTATTAGTCTAGCCCCGCCGTCACCTGACCACGCGCGACGGGGCGCGACGGGCGGGCGCGCCATTGACAGACAGACGACGCGGGCGAAACAATTGCCGAGCCTCAAGCCGTACGCCTGTTGATGCGCATTTCTATATACGATAACCCCTCGAAACCTAGCTTTTCTCAAATTTGCGGCCGCTTCGCAGCTCTCAATGCACACCACTAGCCCCTGCACGGGGAGCACCGCATTGTCTTGCGCGCATCACCACCATGTCAACAGCAAGCCCTGACCTGCCCATCTTAAAGTCCCTTAACAAGGCCCAATGTCGTGCCGTCACCTCCGATGCGCCGACTGTCGCCATCCTGGCCGGCCCAGGAAGCGGCAAGACGCACACGCTGACATCTCGTGTCGTGTGGCTGATCCAGCAGAAAGGCTATCAGCCCTACGACATCATCGTCGCGACATTCACTGTCAAGGCTGCCCGGGAGATGAAGGAGCGCATTGGGAAAACTCTCGGCGAAGAGCCGCAAAAGAAGATTGTTCTGGGAACCTTTCACTCCATTGCAAGGCGGTACTTGGCCAAGTACGGGAGCCGCATCGGCCTCGACTCCAAGTTTGGCATCGCAGACGACAGCGACTCAAGAGCCATCATTCAGAGAATATGCAAGCGTCTCGACTTGCAGATCGAACCCGCCCATGCGAAATCGTGGATTAGCAAGAGGAAAGCCAAGGGGTTGACTTCGGCATCGTCTCAAGACTGCAAACAGCTCAAGTCGAGCCCGGCGCTCAAGACGTGTTTTCGCGAGTATCAGGATCATCTGGCCCGAGCCAACCTTCTGGACTACGACGACTTGCTTGTACGTTGCGTGGAATTGCTTCAGAATCACCCGTCCTGCGTCTCCAACGTCCAGGCCGTGCTCATCGACGAGTACCAAGACACGAACGGAATCCAGTATGACCTGATGAAGCTGTTTGCCCAAACACGGCAGCGCATCACGATTGTCGGTGATCCTGACCAGAGCATATACGGCTGGCGCTCGGCCGAAGTCCGAAACCTCTATCGCTTGCTACGAGAATACCCTGAAACCGACGAAGTTTCCCTGGAGGAAAATTATCGATCCTCTCAGTCCATCCTCGATGTCTCCCTGGACATCATCCAGCAGGATGAGAAGCGCTACAAGAAAGTGCTGTTGCCGGTTCACACCAAGGTCGCGAGTCCGGTGCTGAGGAGGCTGAAGAGTTCCGCGGCCGAAGGCGAATGGATCGTCGCGGAAATCAAGAGAGCCGTGATGCTACTCGGAGGAATGCTGAAATTCGAAGATGTGGCGATTTTGCTCCGCTCGGCCTCCCTCTCGAGGCATGTCGAATCGGCACTGGGCAAGGCCGGAGTTGCGTACCGAATGATTGGTGGGCATAAATTTTACGACCGTAAGGAAATCAAGATCTTGCTGGATTATCTCCGCGTCGTCTACCAGCCCGACAATAACGACGCCTTGGCGAGGGTGATCAATGTTCCCCGACGAGGGATCGGGGAGACGACTATCAAGTCTCTCATCGAGGAGGCCGAGCAGGCCCACATCAGTCTTTGGTCATTACTATGGCGGCACTGTCGGGGCCAGCGAAAGGCCACGACCAACATCCGAGCAAACATGGAGCAGAAGCTCAACACGGAGCTGCTGCGGATCGTGTCCAACCTCCGCCAGAAATCGGAACGCATGAACGAGAGCAGTCCATTTGGCTTGACTGATCTGATAGACGACCTGGCCAGTCAGCTCAACTTTAAACGATATCTGGAACAAGAATACGTTGAAGACCACGAGCAGAGATGGACGAATGTGCAGGAGCTTTTGAGTCTGGCGGGCGACTTTGTGCGAGACTTTGGCAAGATGGACCAGGAAGATCTGCCCGAGCTCGAAGGCGTTGAGCAGGCGAAGGAGGACGACCTGCTCGGCCGTTTTCTAGCGAACATCGCCTTGGCTTCCGATGCACAGCGGGATGACAATGGCCAGGATAAATCGTCCCTCGTGACAATTTCGACCATTCATGCGGCCAAGGGTCTCGAGTGGCCGGTGGTCTTTGTGCCCTCTGTCTATACAGGGTCCATTCCTCACTCACGCGCTGAAGACTCGGATGAGGAGAGACGGCTGTTGTACGTTGCCATGACTCGGGCTCAAGCTCTGCTGTATCTGAGCTGCCCGATTTATGAGTCATTAAGATTGAGCAGCAAGTTGGAGCTTTCGCCGTTCGTGTCTCCATTCGTTGGCAAGTTTGCACAAAAGGGTCCTTCTTTCGACAGACCTGTTATCGAAGGAACGGCAAAGATTCTTGGCAGGGGAGCACCAACGGAAAAGGCCATATTTAACAATATCCCACCCATGTTCTCGCTGGAGGACGACATATTCCCCATCGACCCCTTTGACCCGGTCAATCCAGATGGCCGGGAGGACCATGTCGATGGACACCATGCAAGGGCGCCGAAACGGCAAAGGACGCTTCACACAAATGACGACGCCGTCGATGGTGACGGGCATCGGCCATGGAAGCCAGACTACACCACCACGATGGAGAAGTCTTCCGAATTTACCATGTCCTCTCTGCCATCTCTGCCCGGTTTCGTGAGTGCAGGAGCACATCGAGCGGCAACAGCGGCAGCAAATACGGAGCTGAAGATGGCCACGAAACAGCATCCTAAAGCAGGGCCATCTCGTCGTCAACCAGACCAGCGAAGCTTGCTTGGGTTCGTGACGAAGCAGACGAAGACGCAAACCGCGTCGACCCCAGCCAGTGCACGCGCGGACTTGTCCTTAGCTCGATACCAGGCTGCAGCATCACGGCACGCCGCTGAACATGCACCTGCGACGACGTCAGCAAATCTCCCTTCACCGGGCATTGATCCAGCATTGGTCCAACATAGGGTCTGCAGAGAACCCGCCGTAGCCAGACAAAATGCTGCCAAGCCGAGAGATAGCGGCCCGAGGGAACGCTACGCCGTGTTCTCAAGCTCTCCGCCAAGACCTGCTTCGCCCGAAGACACGGCGACGGCCGAGCCGGAGCAATCCCGGCCAGCGGCGAGCTTTCATACGACGACTTTCATGTCTTCACTGCCTCGCGGGGGCGTAAGACGGCCCGTGGGCATGGGTCCAGCGCCGACGATGAGTCGGCTGTGCAAGCCCTTCAAGCCGCTTACGATCAATCGCCCCAAGGGTCCGAGCGGATAATGTACCCTTGACAGTCTTGGGGATGTCAACACTTTACTCGATTCCCCGGTTGATGTTGAGTAATCCGTGCCATTGCGCGGCATGCGGCTGAGGCGGGTCGGCCTGCCGTTATTCCAAGTGATGAGTGTCGCTACCGAGTACGAAGTACGAGTAAGTGTGTGGGGCCGTAACGCGGCGCCTTACGCCTAAGCATAACGGGATCGTGACAATGGCTCCATGCGAGCAACACGTCAAAAAAGTATAAATGATTCCCTTGAGTCGCACTTGAGAAAAAGGATCCAGCTCATCAAGCAACACAAATCCCATAAAGAACTACAAGGTCCATCAAGCAAACAATCAATCAACAAAGCCATCAAACCACCGTGCATCAAAGGCATCTCTCATACACACACACTCAATCACACATATACACACTCTCAATCCCGACGACTACAGCATCACTCTCAAGCTTAATATACAAGCCAAGCCCACCATCGCCAGAATGTCTCCCATCACTGTCAGCCGCGTCTTCTCGCCCCTCGTGGCCCAGACTGCGCGCCGAAGCGCCGCCACCTTCTCCACCTCTGCGAGGGCGCTGAAGCCTGCAGGCACAGACGCCGCGACCAGCAACAGCGGATCGTGGGCATGGAGGAACCTGTCGCCCAAGACCCGTCGCTACATTGGCTATGGGGTGGCTGTCGGGGCTGTCGTGGACGGCATCTTGGTCTACGAGTACTACCCTGGTCTGCTGGGCCTCGGTGAAAGCCAGAAGCAGTAGGGAGGAGCACAAGGGCTTCAATGATGGCCTGGGTGTCTTGGATTTGGAAGGAAGGATGGGATAGAACGTATTCGATGCGCCTGATTTACCTGCATTCATGGGAGTAATAGACTACTGATGATTTTGACCAAGTCTTGTTAGTTTTGGTTTCATCTCCGCTTCGCAGAGTGATTCCAAGAAGCGGCAGCATATTCGCATATGCAGTGATGACTCGCCCAGGCACGGAGGGGGACTTCGGTCCGCGACTGTCTTCGGTGCCACAGTCTTGGAACGAGATGCCCGCGAGCCTCGGCAACGAAGAAGCCGCCGATCAAGATTTCCCCGCATTCGCCCTGACGACACCATCGTAGCGATCTCGCGCTTGTCTCCCAGCTTCCCCGCCTCGATCGAGCACAACGTGACCTGCGGCGGCGCGAGGCCGGATTGTTGATTGCGCCGTGGGCTTTCCAACCCCGGCTGGCGGCGGGCTGATCTGGCTCCGCGCCCATCGTGGAGAAGCGGGTCTCGCCCCGAGCCCAGCGGGGCCCTCCGACGCCTCGGGCCGCTTCCCTTTCCCTGTCCCTGTCCATTTCGATGAAACCTTTGCGCGGGAAACTGCAGCGTGCTCGTGCCCGTGGAAACCGTCGCTGTCGCTGGGTTAGGGGTCCGGGACTTGGTGGTGATTCGCGGGGCCTGTGAGATGGGCGATTTCCCGGAGCCAGGAACGCGGCCAATCAACCCACGCTGCACTGGGGTGCGCTCTTCCCTTCAAACTTCGAATGACGGTGGATAGTGGATGGCGGATGGTGGATGGTGGGACGAGGACACGCCCTGCAGCGGCAGAGTCTCTCAGCTGTGACGAAAGAGACAGCCCAAGGCTGCTGACCTCTCAGGCGTCCAACTGACCTGGCCTCGAGGAGGGCCCCGACCTGTGACCTCGCGCCAGCCTCCAGCTCACTCGCAGCCCGTCCACACGCACGCAGGCGACCCTCCATCGCCTCGAACCTTGCAACCTCCACCGCTGCCGGCTGTTCCAGATACCTTGCAAATCTTGCACGCCCAAGGCCAATTTCGCAGCTGCGAGCGACTCGCGGGGAACCAAGCGCCTGCGCTGCGGGCTTAGCTTTGGCTAGATGGCCTCGTCCCCAACGCAAACATGCCCATTAGGGGACCGCGCAAGTCGATCGCCGGCCCGATTGCCTCTTTCTGGCCTTCCTCCTCCATGGCTGTCGTGTCCCCTTCCCACCCCCTTTTCCCTAGCAAGCTCGCGAGTCTCGCCAATGGTTCCTGCCGGAGCGAAGCTTGCTGGGTGGTGGGCACACGATGGTCGGCCATGACGCCACCCTTGTTACTGCGACTTCTGCGCCGTCTGGACATCTTTGATGCTTCCGTCGGACGAGTCACGAGAGTGGGCGGCGTGCCGTCCGTTCCTTGTAGACATGCGTCCCGCAAGGGGCAGGTTATGCTTGGGCTAGGCGAGAACGCCTTGCAGTTCGTGGCTCGATATAAGAGCTGGCTGGGTCTCACCCTCCCGAGATGCGAGGCAGAGGCAGGTTCTTCAGCTACGTCACGTCCTGCCGAATCACCTTGACGCCTCGTCCGCCATGGCGTTCTCGGGAGCGCACCGCCCCGGCCGGCTTGGGTGCTCCATCGTCAGCCTCCTCATCACCGTCCATACCCTCCTGCTCTTCAGCGTCCTCGCTTGCGGTGCCAGTCTTGGCGACAAGTACCTCATCGGTGTCGGCAAGGCCGACATCACCGGCCCCGTCGTCGAGGTCGGCTTCGCTGGCTATGCCAACCCGAGCCAGGTTGGCTCCGGCCTACGCCAGCGCCTCCACAGCCGCGCCTTCATCGTCGCCGACATCGCGAACCCCAGCGATCGTTTCGTGTATCTGGTCCTCGATACCCAGTCCGGAGACACGGCTGTGCGGTATGGAGTTTTGGACGGACTCAAAGCCCTCGGCGACGAGTACAATGTCTACGGCCACAACAACATCGCCTTGACCGGCACTCACAGCCACTCTGGCCCGGGAGCCTGGTTCAATTATTTGCTTCCAACAATCACCACTCTCGGCTTCAGCCAGCAGAGCTACCAAGCCCTCGTCGACGGGGCTGTGCTCTCTATCCAGCGCGCTCACGAGAGCCTTCAAGAGGTATAGCAACTTATACGACCTGGCCGTCTTCAGCAAGATGTGACTTACATGCTGATGCTGACCGTATCGCTCGCAAGGGTTATCTCGACGCCGGCACCACGGTCGTCAAAGACGGTGCCATCAACCGCTCGCTCTTCGCCTACCTCGCAAATCCTCAGGAAGAGCGCGACAAGTACGACGCCGAGACGGACAACATCATGACCCTTCTCCGCTTCAGGCGTGCCTCGGACAGGAAGAGTGTCGGCGTCCTGACCTGGTACGCTGTCCACGGCACCTCGCTGCTCGGAAACAATACGCACGCCGCGGCCGACAACAAGGGCGTCGCGGCGTGGATGATGGAGGAAGCTCTCAGCGGCCAGAGCTCAGTCGCCGATGGCTTCGTCGCCGGCTTCAGCCAGGCGAATGTCGGAGACACGACGCCCAACGTCCTCGGTGCGTACTGCGACGACGGCTCAGGCCAGCAGTGCAGCTTGGAAAACAGCACCTGCGCCGACGGCAAGTCGGAGAGCTGCCATGGTCGCGGGCCCATGTTCCAGGCGCTTGACCTCGGCGTCAAGAGCTGCTACGAGATTGGCCGTCGACAATTTGCTGGTGCAAAATCAATCTACGTGCGTTCCTAGCCCCTTATTCCCTCGAATGTCAGTGTGGTGCAAGAGCTGACGGTTGGTGCCAGGATTCGCTGGACTCTTCGGGCACTGCCGTGGTTGGCTCGACCGTCAAGGCGTTCCATTTCTTCCACGACATGAGCTTCTGGGAGTTCACCCTGCCCAACGGCCAAAAGGCGCAGACGTGTCCTGCCGCGTTGGGATACTCTTTCGCCGCGGGCACATCTGACTGGCCCGGCGCCTTCGACTTCACTCAGGGCGATTCAGGCCAGCCGAATGCCAACCCTATATGGAAAGTCGTCTCCGGAGTCATCAAGACGCCCAGCGCCCAGCAGAAGCAGTGCCAAGGTTCCAAGCCGATCCTCCTCGACGTCGGCGAGCTGACAGTGCCGTACGCCTGGACGCCCAACATAGTCGACGTGCAGACGCTTCGCGTCGGTCAGTTCCTCATCATCGTCAGCCCCAGCGAGGCCACCACCATGAGCGGACGCCGCTGGAAGGCCGCTGTCGCCGCGGAAGCGGCATCCTTCCTCAACCAGGAACCCATCGTCGTTCTCGGCGGCCCGGCGAACAGCTACTCGCACTACTGCGCGACCCCTGAGGAGTACGAGATCCAGCGCTACGAGGGAGCCTCGACGCTCTACGGCCCGCACGAGCTCGATGCCTACATCAACCTCACCGTCAGCAACATGCACTTTCTCCGGCCCGACTCGACAGACGTCCCCGTCCAAGGCCAGCTCCCTCCAGACAACCGCGGCAAGGCACTCTCCTTTATCCCCGGCGTCGTCCTGGACGGCCACCCGCCCACCTCCGACTTCGGCTACGCCATCCGCCAGCCCGCGGCGTCGTACCAGCTCGGCGCCGTCGTCAGCGTGACATTCCAGGCCGCCAACCCGCGCAACAACCTGCGCCTCGAGGGGACCTTTGCGGCCGTGGAACAGCAGGGCTCCGACGGCACGTGGACCCGCATCCGGGACGACAACGACTGGTTCCTCGTGTATACGTGGCGTCGGACAAACTGGTTCCTGGGGTACAGCGAGGTGGACGTGACGTGGGAAACGTATGGCAACGCCGAGGCCGGCACGTATCGCATCAAGTACTACGGCGACTCCAAGCCCCTGATTGGCAGCATCAGCTCGTTTGAGGGTACGAGCAGCAGCTTCACGCTCTCTTAGCACCGCACCCGAGCATCACGGATAGTCGCGTTCTGAGTTAGTGAAGATATGAAGCAATGAGTCCGCGCTGTTGTATGGGCAGGCAAGGTGACCAGTGAAGGCGCTTGAGCACTTAACGCGAGAACCGTACGCGGTCATTCTTGATGAGAGATACCGCTTGTTCTACTTTGCTGCATATTAGGTCGGCATTAGTAGCGTTTATATCTCACTTTCATCTATTTTGAACCGGTGTTACTATTGCCTCGTAATCACCGACCAGGTATCCCCTGAGTCAAGGATGGGGGTAAAATTGGAGGGCCGGCAGCCAGTCCGTACCACGTACGTCGTGGGAAAAGTCGGATGACCGGTAATCATAATGCGCATGGGCCCTCGCACATGGTACGAGTATGACCTTGGTTGTCGCCCAGAAATCGTGGCACCGTCAAGGTCTACGGTCAAGCCAGGCCATGCTCGCGGGACGACATCTGCGACCGCCTACCTGCTGATCATTGGTGCGGGGGAGTCTTGTCTGAAAGTGTCTGGCGGTGAAAATAAAGTCGAGCGGTCATGCGCTTTCTCGCTGTCAAGGATGGGCCATCTATCCGCTTCGTTCCTCTACACACCGAGACGCTGGGCGTAGAAGGGCAAACAAGCCAGCAAGCCACCCGCGCCCCCTTTTCACCCCCCGCGTCGGCCCACAGCAAGCTAACAGACACAGTAGTCCTACTGCACGGTATGCTGTGCGAACATACCTGTCACCAGTCTGCCAGGAAGAGGAGTCAACCGGACGTTTGCAGTATGCATGAGCTGAACGGCTCAACCAAACTGCCGGATCCCGGAAGCAGCGCTGTTGACCCGCAGCGACAACCCTGGAAGGCCGGCCCGCGAGGAAGTACTTGGGGGGTGTTTTGAAGTGTCTGGATATGGTCGTCCCGGAGCCCGCGCTGGTGCGCCAGAGGGCAACTCGTTTGATGTCCGGTACTCGTAAGGCGTAACCAGGCGGCACGGGAGGGCGGGTGCATCATCTCCACTTCCTTCACCGGAACGGGGACCTGAATATTGCCCTTGCCTTCTCTCCGTGCTAGGTATATTCATTCGTGTAGTTTGAGCAATTCGCGGCCCTGTGGCTGCATAATAATAGAAGGCATGTGTAGATGGTAGCGGTCGCCGCAGGCACAGGCGCATGGCGTTGGTCTTAATGCCGCCTAGCTGGCTCACCGGTCACATCGTGTCTTCTTGCTGTCCAACGGCTGCATGGCATAATGTGTATGATTGCAGGGACAGCCCAGAACACACTTTGTCAGATGCTGCTATGCGGCCCTTGGCTGACGAGAGCTTCGCGTCGCGAATAGACCTTCTGCTGAACAAGTCAACGTCTGGCAAATGGTGGACGGGAATTCCAGCTATCAGGAATACCGATACCACAGCATGACCCGCTCTTCGAGCCGCCACACATTTGACGGGATGCGGGATGCTTGCAGAGAGCTTGCCGACGAAAATTCGATACTCTGGCGGTTGACTTTGCGGCGGCCATGGTACCCAGAGGCCGTTCTAGATCATGACGCGAGCCTAATCGTGCGCCATGCCACATTGGCAGTGGCAGACGCCCTTGAATGATAGCATCCGCCATCTGTCTGGGCCGCGACAGGCAATCCCTGTCCTGCATGCTGATGTTCCGGCCGCCGAGACGAGGACACCGCCCTGTTCTCACACCCATCCACGATGAGATGACGTCTGAAGGCTTGAAGGATAGGACGCAGCTTTTGGCTACGTGACAAATAGTACGAGCTAAATTCCACTGGGCTTTGATGAGCGCGATGAGCACTCATGATCAGATTCGCTCCGATGAACAAGGCTTTCTGTCATCGACGCTGCATTCGAGCCCGACGGTCAGCCCACGCTGCGGGCGTTCGATGATGGCTCTTGGCAAGTATGACACATTTCTTAGGCCAGGAAATCCGTACACCAGGCGGGTGCGTGCATACGGACGTTGCACTCCCCTCGTGTGGCATTGCCAGCAACCGTCCCGCTGGAACAGCTCCGGAGAGGCGGTAATGAGTGGAAGCAAACGGAGCATATGCGCACCAACGGCAACTCCCACGGTCAGGTTCGCGGAATCAGCAGCAGGAGGCTCTCGACACCTCGGTCGCAGCCATCGGATTGGCCGTCGCCGGCTCTAGTAGTGTCGGACTGGGACAACACGCCCGAGTCAACAGATAAAGCGGCTTTTCTTTTGCCGGCGATTGACAAGGACTTCAAGGTCATGGCAGATCCCTCATGCCCAGCATGCGGAAGATGATCTGTCGCCAGAGACAAGGGATATCGTTAAGCAGAGCGGTGAAATCGGATCGCCGCATTCTCGCAACGGGCTGTGGCTGCGGGAAAGGCTGCTCTGGCCCGCTAGTTGTTCCTGACCGCATGTGGGTGCTTCCTTTTGGTTGGAGCAGAGCAAATGTGTCAGGCAGAGAGGATAGATGCATGACGATGCCGTACATGCGCACTCACACCGGTCAAGAACTGGTTGGCCATGGGGCCCGTCGAAGGACTGTCCGCCTGGCAGACACACGGCAGTGTACAGCCTTGCGTCCCTGACAGAGCGGGAGCCTGCGGATGGCCAAGAGACTCGTTGCTCTCAGGGCCTCACCCAACTACCCGCACGCGAAGCAGACAGCAGCCGCAAAAGAAAGCAGCCAGGGCGCGATGCGGGGGCGCCGGCCGATGATGGCGTTGCGAGGCAGGGCAAACGGGAGCTCGCCGTCAGCTGCAGAGCGAGCGAAAGGCGTCTGTCGAGTGAGGTGGACGGCCAGCGAGGCATGCGCAGAACGGCGACGATGACCTGGCGAGCGAGCAGGTCGGCGGGAGAGAAGAGAGAAGACGAGGGCCGGGCCAGCAGGACGTGCGTACGGTGAAGAAGTAAGGCACCTTAGGCAGTTAGCTGTATGCCCAAGCGCGTGTGCTGGGCGCGGTGCTTGACGTGAGCCTTGAGGCTACTGCTGGTGTTGGGTGCGGATAGGGTGCGGATAGCAAGCAGCAGCCCCGGGTTGGGTTGGACCCTGGAGCCTGCCTTCCTGGCTGGGGGGATCTCGCGATGGAGCCCCGCCACGATCTCAGACCTGGCAGATCTGTCCCAGACGCCCCGACCTCAGCCCGCAGTCGCCGAGATTTCGCAGAGAGGGTTTTTATGCCATTGGTCTTTCTCGGGCCCATCTAACGTTCAGACAACATAGTTTTCGTCATCTCCTCCCCGGGCCGCCTCAGCAGGGCTTCTTTCCCCTGCCCCCCCGGCGCATTCGCCTCGTCGTCTCGTGACGCTCAAAGGGAGGCCTGGAGCCACGCCAGGCGAGACATTGGCTTCCGTGACAAATGCCCCGGTACCTGCTCCGCCGTCTGCCCTCTCAGCCTCGGTCAGGGCCCAGCGGGCTCCAGCTCAGCAAGGTCAGGCCTTAAACAAGGCCATTGTCAACGGGCTCGAGAGACAGATGACAGGCCGCAGCAGCGTCGCGTTGCATCCTCCCTCCCTCCACCTCGACGAATGGATCCCGCACCCGTCTTACATCTTGGGTGCTCCACGGCCTAGCTCCCCGGGGGCCGGTCCGCATCTCCCGCGCCCGCGAGGCCAATGGCTGCCGGCTTGGGGCAACTGGGGTTGCAGGGCATGTTAGCACCGCAGGCCGGTGCGTACGTCGAACGGCTCCGCTGGAGCTTCGGGGCAACCCTCTGGAAGTCCAGGCCATTGACGTGCAAGGTTGCAGAGGGCGACGAAGAAGCAGTAGCACGTGTGCACACGCCGATAGTGTGCGAGGCTGAGTTGTAATAGATCCAAGGATGCGTTGGGCGGCCTCAGCGGGCCGCTGTCATCCGCGAACATCACGCATGCCCACCATCAACAGCTCCAACGGATGCTGACTCCTGACTGCCGACTCCTAGGTGGGGGATGCACAGCCGTTGGATGAGCCTGATGATGTGACGAAAGGCGCCTACAGTAGACTACCTAAGTAGACTACCGAGTACGGAGCATCCGCCTAGGCATGTCACAGCGTTGAGCCCTTGATCCGAGTGGGACGGACCGCGACGCTATACACCTAACTTAGGTACCTGAAGAGGATTATTGTCCTCGACAGAAGTGCACATAATCTGCTCGTGCTACCCTGAGCCGGCGCTTGGTCGTCCAGGGTGCGGCCCGGGCGGCGGCCCGCCGACGGACTCGACACCTCGCTGTCGACAACACCCACGACGCCCAACGGGGACCGCGAGAGCTTCACGTCTGGCCAGGAGAGCCCACAGATGCATCCATGCCGGCGTCACACCCAGACACCGGGTTTTGGTCCCAACGCCCGCGCCAGCCCGAGCCCAAGGCCACCTCGGCGGGCTTTGACTTACAGTTGCAGCACAGTAGCCCGTGGTCCCGGGCCCACCCCATGGTCTATATTCCCCCCTGTCGTGCGCCAACCCGCAGCCGCCGTCTCCGTCCCATGATGATGCTGTCCTCCTCGCCGTGGCTCGAACCACCGCGTCTGCCGATTGCAGATTCTCGCCTGGCTGGAGCCCGTCGGCGCCAGGCCCCTGTCACGGGCATGGCATGCGTCGAGCACATCGTCCGTCCCCAAATGCCCAGGCACGCCCGGAATACCATGGCGTGCACCGCTCACACCCCCCGCCATCTCATCACCGAGCCTGGGCAGGTAGAAAAAGCAACGACACAGCAGTCCTGGCCAAATTACCGGCACACCCACCACCACCGCCTGTCCCAAGTGTTCCATGAGTGTTTGCTTCGTTCCTTCTTTGGACCCATATCCGTTTTCACCCTCATCCTATGCTCTCCGGCGCCTGATGCTCTGCCCCTTTCCCTCCTCGCTCCCTCTCGTCCCATCTCTTCCTCTGATGCATTCTGCCGTGTCCACGTCCAACCATCCGCCTTCGCAGCTTCACACAAACCTTCTCGCAGCTCCAGCCCTCTCAGTTGCACCGAATCCCCCGTTGCCACATCAGACTCCCATCCTCCTCGATAGGGGCCGGCATTCCTTGCTCGCCTTGCACATCTGCTCGACCGCCGCTGCCCCGAGTCTATATAAGACCTGCCATCCACCGCGTCCGTCTCTCCAGGCATCTGAGACCAAGCTGCCATCCTCGCCGCGTCTGACCCCCTCGAATCGTGCTCCATGCCAGTCTCTCACCTAGGCTACGCCTCCTCCTCGTACCGCTATCCTATAGCTTCAAGTCCGTCGCCATCCAAGGCGTCCCTTCCCAACCTGTCCAGCTCGCGAGACCTTTGCATCGGCGTTGCCGAGCACGTCAACCGCAACATGGCCACATCGTCCTCAACATACAGCTCTACTGAGTCGAATAGCTCGACGTGTCTTTCCTGGCAGGAACGCCTCGAAGGTAGTTGGCCAGACCAGATCATGCTCCCGGCTCATCTAGCAGCGTGAGGTGTTGCGGCTGACGTCGTGATGCAGAGGCTTGCAGACAGGCCAAGCTACTTCCTCCGGTCTTTCAGCTCGTTTCGGACCGTCGTGGTATGCACCATGTCCTCGCTCGTTTGTCCGAATTGTGCTCTCGAGGCATTGCTGAACTGACCCGCTTCCTCGAGCTAGGTGGACGGACCGCGTGGTCGAGCAGGGTCATCGTCCACGGCAAGACGGTCGCGGCTAGATATTGGTACGATGGCAAAAATCTCAACAATGCTCGAGAGGACGCCGCCGAATGCGCCGTTAATTGGTTAATCACGTCAAGCGCCAGCTCAAACAGCCAGTCATGGAGTGCGTGGTGAGCTAAGTCTTCGTCGGGGGTCACCAACGGATCCCTGTAACTGCCACGCGTCTATTTTGGTTCTTAAGATACGGATACTCCTCGACATGACCATCTGGACGTTGTTGTCCGCCCGAACTTTGGAACTAAATGGAAATGCTTCCGGAGCCGTAGATAACAGGACAGCAAGGGGGTGGCTGAAGGCTTTCTTCGAGTCAGCTGCCGGCCAGCCTGTGCCATCACCACCCGGGTCGGCAAGCTGGCTTTCGACTCGTCACGATAGACATGATTTCGCGTCGCTACAATCTCCAACAATCGCTGCCCGTCTCGATTCGGCCCAGGCTGCTTTGCTAATTGGAAATGGGGTCATCATGCTGTACAAATATCTCATGATGGTTGCAAGCGGCTTCAGTGTAAGATATGGGCTCGGCGCATGGACAAGGGTGGGACTGTCAGTATCCTTGCGCTGTAATTCAGCGCTTCGTCTGCCATGTCACTGCACGCCGAGAACTTGTCGGACTGGGAGACGGAAATCCACTGGCGGGAACTTTAAAGACAGAGTTGACTTGTCAGTGTGCACGTTAGCAGGCGCTCCTCTTGAAATGGCATGTTCTGCACATCAACACGGCCCGCCAACGCCCCACTAAGTGGTATGCATGTTTAAACCGGTGTGCAAAGCGTGTCACCTAAATAGGCGGGTGGTTGTCGATGACAACGGCAGAACGCCGTGTGAGCGAAGGCGGATGGATGGTAGCTTGCCATTGCCTGTGGGGAGCCAGCAGAAGGTGTCCGGACGTTAGCATGGGTCGTCCAGCTGCGCAGATGACTAAAAATATTCCTCTTTTGCCGTCTCGACAGGACGTATCTTAGGGCAGCTTGCACCTGTAGCGTTGACGTAGCTTCCAATGTGCCCAGCCGCTGTACATGACGGGCGCTCGGGTGGTATCCGGTGCTGCAACGTTGTGGTTTGCGGATGTCGTCTGTAACTATTCGCCGCAGTAGCCTAGCGGTAAGAGGTAGCGCATCAGTCGGCTCACGTAATCAACATCGACGTCGACTCGGACCAGCCTTATTCCGCGCCGCTCCTGGCAGCTCCCCAATCCCGGAAATTTCGTCGCGAAGGCCAAGTGATCACGCGAAGGCCTCGAGGGCGCACGATACCGCTCCAGAACGCAGACTGCAACCTGGTGCGCCGTCATGTCTGCACGACTGAGCATTTGGGGGGCATGTCGGGCTCTTGCGGTGCGCATGAGGCCGGCCGCACAGCCCAGAATCGAGTCTCTTCGGCAAAGAATATCCGCAACACGACCCTACTCCAACGATGCTGCCGGGCACCCAACGAAAGCGATCGATGCCGATTCCCCGAGCAAAGCAAACGCGCCGTTAGCCGCCGACAAGACTGAAGCTTCTATTGCCGATGCAGTCAAGAGCTCCGGCGATCAATTGGCGAACAATACCACTTCGCAGGTAGGGAGGACGGGCTCGGAAACCAGTTGGATTCGATGCTGATTGCCCAATCTCAGGTTGCCGAGGCGGCTGGGGATTCGCCCATTGACGCGCTAGACGATGCAGCTCTTGAGCAGATTCTCTATGGCGGCCGACCTGTCACGAGCGAGACGAAGGGGGGCCTGACTGCGGCGCAAGAAGATGCCCTCTATCGCGAAGGCACGATTCCCTCCCCGGCCGAGGCAGAGGCTCTTCTGGCAAAGTCAGAAGCCTCCGAATCATCACGGGTGCCTGCTGCTATCAGCAACGAGATTCAAAATCCCGGTCACAAATTTGGGCTTCCCAGGAAGCCGTATCCGGAAGGCTATAACATGAAGAAGAGATACCATCCTGTTTTGGAGCAGATCACGAGACTGCTCATGCGGGATGGCAAGCTCAGCGTTGCTCAAAGGGTATGACTCTACGATGCACTTGAAGGAGACGTGGGTTGGCTAACAAGCGCTGTGTAGAACATGGCCATGGTCATGAACTTCCTGCGAACCGCGCCGGCTCCGATTTACAGCCCCAAGTTCCCCCTGCTGCCGGGCACGCCTCCGTCATCTCACCTCTCTCTCAACCCTATTCTCTACATCACAATCGCCATCGACTCTGTCGCACCACTGCTCAAGGTCAGAAACGTCCCGGGCGCCGGTGGTGGTGGCCGCGCACTCGAGTTGCCGGTGCCCCTCGGTGTGCGGCAACGCAGAAGAATGGCGTTCCAATGGATCCTGGACGTCATCAACAAGAAGCCGTCCAAGGGTAGCGGGCGGAAGCAGTTCCCGCACAGGATCGCCGAGGAGATCATTGCGGTGGTCGAGGGACGGTCGAGCGTGTGGGAAAAGAGGCGGCTGGTTCACAAGCTCGGCACGGCGGCCAGAGCCAACGTGAACTCGAAGAAGCTCAAGGTCAAGAAGAAGAAATGAGCGCGAGCGAGGTGGCGGACGGGTCGTTGTACATTATGTCTGGACAGGCGAGCGCTGCCATGTATAGAGTATTTTGGACATGTAAATTATACCACCGTGTTTGTTGAGTGGCTTGCAGGATATATCAAGAGTCATGTCCCGCAAACCCTCATTGATTGTTAACGTTGGTGGTAAAAACCACAGTCAAGGAATGTCGCCGGTGGCATGCCATGTAGGCCAGATCTATCAATTGCTGACAATAGTAGGTTCAGAGCACGGAAGAGGAGGGGCTTGAGGGGATACGGCTTTGCCCTGTGCAACATGGCGAAGTACAACTACTCGTGCTGCGCGAGATTTCCAGCCCGAGGCGAGCCCTCACTTTGCACTGTCGAGTTTTATTGCATGCTGCGTATCTCTGTATTTGGGCCTGGGGTTTCTAAGGACATCTCAAGAGCCGTAAGGCCACCTGCCCTGTCTCATGACCCAACGCCCTCGGTCGACATTGCAGTGGCAGGACCTGTCCGACGCATAGTTGTATTGCACCAAGCTTCTGGAAGGATGCGGGGATCATGTGACCGTGAAGAGCGGCTTTAAGCTTCTATTAACCTCCATGTAGTGGCTCAGTCTCAGGCGGAGCGGAGCGGTGGAATCAGATGGGTCGATATGAGGGCCCAAGGCAGCAGCGCAAAAGATGGATATCTCAACAGCGCCACGACTGCGGTCGTCTATCGCATACAGAAATCACATGCCGAGAAAGCTGCTGCGCCGAACTTGCACTCCGTCCACGTACGTGCCTTACCTTATGCAAATGCCCAGCCGCAGGAGCCGAGCTTCGGCGCCAGGCTGCCTGTTGGTGAGCGATAATCCATCCGCCGAGGCAGTGTCTTTTGGGCGCGGGCCAAATATTAGGGTGAGGTTAGCGGCGCGGCGCAGGAGGAGCCCCGTACTCTGCGCGCTGGCGACTGGACGCACAGGACACGCCTGAAGCGGCCGAGCGACTTTAGGTTGGTACGGAGAAGCAACGGAGTACGAGGTACCCCTCTCCACTCGCCCTCGCCCGCCAGAGTCAAAAGGTCCAGCCCAGCCTCGCAACCCCACAGCCAATCCCCCTCCCCAAGCCCCGTCCGCGTACATCGACGCATTATCGCCAGACGCTCCTCCGAGGTCCCACCGTCCGTCCATGCTGTTTGTTGTCGTATTGCATACACTGCGAGACAAACCTGCGCAACAGCTTTCCCGATCAACCACAAGGGCTCCGTGCGTCGTCCTGCCATGATCTGACAGTGCCAGGCATCGGCCATATCGCGGCGTCTCTATCATCGCGCTTGTAACGACAATGCCCTTCTGCTCTCCTCAACTGGCCTCGACGAACTGTCGCCTCCATCGAAAGCTACCCCGCTAGATTTGCGGCGGCCTCCCACGTTCTCGCGTTTGCATCTTCAGGCACTCCCTCGACCGCGAGCTCTGGTGCACCAGAGGGTAATCCTCGTCTGCCTCTCGCACTTCGACGACATCATCGCCACCACTCGCCATCTACAGCCGACAGGCGTCCGCCCAAGATGTCTTCAAACAAGCACCGGCCGATGAGCATCGATGCGATGCTGGATATGGAACGACAGGAGGTGCTGGCCCTGCTGGAGAGCAAGAATCAGGGCAGCACGTCCCCGGAGAGGATTCGCTCTTCGTCGCCATACGCAGCCGCCCCCCGGTCTCCTGTCCGCAGCCTGTTGGACATTGAGGAGGAAGGGCCCAGCAACACGCGCACTTCGCCATCGACGCAAGCTCCGGTGAGGAGCATGCTGGATGTTGACAGTCCTGTCGTGGTGACACAACCTCCCGTGCGGAGCATGCTGGATCTCGATACTCCATCACCACCACCTTTAGCCACTCACAGGAGCTCAAGCCCCGCGTCGCCGGGCTTGACTGTCGACTCTCAGCTGAAGGCTTCGGCTGCGCAAGGCTCTTTGCACCCAAGGAGCATGTCAGATGCTGCGTATAAGCCCGACTTTGGGCCCCGATCAGGCCTCCGTAATGATCGGACATCGGAATATCAATTCTCTGGAATCCTCACGCACAACTCCGGGCAGCCTAAGCGGACGTCGCAGTCCGCCAAGAGGCAGTCCAGTGGCTCCTTTGGCGAGACGCTTCGATCACCCGACCTGAGCGGACTTCAGCTGGGCGGCGAACGGGGTCGGCATTCCTCCATCGGTGGCCGTCTGGGAGGCAACAAGTCCAAGTCGCCTCACAATAGGTGGCAGACTAGATCTCGCTCACCCGCTCCCTTTGCGACTCTTCTGCCGACCAGCAAAGCGGTGCTCGATGATGGCCAGGTCGTGGACATCAGCAGTGCCTATCGGCGGTTGTCGGACGCGAACCTCGCATTTTCTAGCGGTAGCTTGGCGCAACTGCCCATGCGCAAGCGCTCCGAGGAAATCGGCGAAGGGAGGTTGATAAAGGACTACCTCGGGCCCGACGGCGAGCACCTTGAATCCAGTGACGAAGACGAGCCGTACACTAGCGACGACGAGGATCGGGGTCGCAAGACGGCCCCACGAATTTTGAACCCGGGTGCACGAGGCGATAGCGAGGAGAGCAAGTCTCGTTCGCGCTCTGGGCAGGGTGAGCGGCAGAGCTTAAGTTTACTCGCGGCCGCCGAGCAAGAGCGTACGTCGATTGAGGCTCCCTGAAGTCAAGCGATTGCTAACGACGAGACAGGTTCGCAAGTGGCATCGTCACAACCTGCGTACCAGTATCGATCTCTCATTCCCGAGCCGGAGATCAAGATAACCAACTCATCCGGCGACACGGTGAAAGCATCCAAGGGAGGGGGTATTCATCCCAACACCAGCTACGACCAAGGCCCAGCATCTGGCGCACCATCCGTGGTGGATTCCGACGAAGAGGCTGACGTGGACGACATCAAGCGGGCTCAGAAACTGTCATTTTCCATGACCAACATTCTGACAAGCCCCGAATCTCACCGCGCGGTTCGCATCATTTACCGCGGAGAATACAACAAGATTGTCCAGCAAGCCGAGGAGGAGCATCACAGGCTGAGAAAGTACCTCGTGGCGACGGATCTCAGCGACGAGTCGACGCACGCCTTGGAGTGGGCTATCGGGACGGTGCTGCGGGATGGCGACACGCTCATTGCCATCTACTGCGTGGACGAGGAGACGGGCATAGTGACAGGGGACAGCGCGCTGGTCCCAGACGACCCAAAGGCGATGCGGGAGCAGGCGGCGGCCATCAACTCGGTGACAAACTCGAAGACGGCGCCGCCCATGAGCCCGGTAACGGAGCTCAAGCGGGCAACGGCGCTGCACCTGCGCAACGAGTCGGGGGGGACTCCTGGGTCGTCGCCGGCGCCGTCAGCCAGGGGTGACCGTAACAGGGCAGACGAAGAGCGGCACCGAGCGATCCAGGACATGACGGATCGCGTGCTGCGACTACTGCGGAAGACACGGCTGCAGGTGCGGGTGATTGTGGAAGTGCTTCACTGCAAGAACCCGAGGCACTTGGTCACGGAGGTCATTGACCTGGTCAACCCCACGCTGGTCGTCATCGGAAGTCGAGGACGAAGTGCTTTGAAAGGGTAGGCTCCTCCTGTCGAATGCTTGGTTACGTTGCGTTGTTCACGGCTAACGAGCGCATACAGAGTGATTCTGGGCTCCTTCTCCAACTACTTGGTCACCAAGAGCTCGGTGCCCGTCATGGTGGCACGGAAGCGGCTCCGCAAGCAAAGCAAGTACAAGCGGACGGCAGTGCGGCAGGTGAACAACCTGAGCAACCCGGCGGCGAGGAGTCTTGCGAATGCGAAGATTGACTAGGCGACGAATCGACCTGGCAGGACTCGCGCCGGGGACTCCATGGGCAGGGGGTCTGCGGGCTGGAGGGCCCATCTGGCCTGAGCGAAGCAGTTCGGCACGGATGGGGACGGAGAGGGCAAGGCAGGAGGGGCGCCCAAACACGACAACAGCAGGAGGTTTTGCTCATTTGGCTTTGCGTTCATGATTAGGCTCAGGATGTGCGTAGTTGGTTTACATTGGGGGTAGCGATACAGCGACGAGAAATGTGACATGGACAAGTCTTTGGACCACTTGCACCCGTTGAGGCTTCGACGAGGGAGGTCGGCGCTCAACGATTATTTCCACAACAAATCCATGCTGGCAGGGATGGTTTCAACATGCACTGCGGCGCGATGCGTCATGTCCCTGGGCGTTCGTTTGCTGCTCGCAGACCGGACGGACGACGCGGGCGCACCCGTTCAGATAAGGTGGCGATGCGGGGTCGACAATGGGGACCCAGGCCGATGGCGCACACTGGCCCGTTGACAGTGGCCCTGCATCGAGCCCAGCGCATTCCGCAGCATGGCCAGCGCAACTCCCGATTGGCGGGGGCCCGGGAGCGTGACTGGCGGGACCCCTGGTTGGGCAGCCTCTGCCCCTCCGCTGAACAAGAGGTCAAGCAGCGCCTGTGGCGTGGCGTCCCGCGGTGGGCCGCGGCGGAGGGGTGGGACGACATCGACGACGACGACGATGCTGCCGCCGCTGCCGCCTCTGCGCAAGCAGCGATGCCACGGGTAGACGGAGGTGCTCTCGCGGGCTGCGCGGACGCTGCCATCCATGAAGTCCCGGCCGTGCAGGCGCTGGCAGCTGCCCGTCGGTGGCAGCGGCAGCGCTCCACTGCAAGGCACCTGGCGGGGTGGGGCGGGCCGTGTCGGTCTGCGACACGACGGCGCCGCGTGATTGGCCCGCTGTGAACCACAGCCGACTCGACTTGTTCTTCCCAACCTCTCGATTTCGAGGCCATGGCCATGGACAAGGGCCTGAGCGAGTGTGTGTGTGCGTGGGGGGGAGGGAGGAGTGGCCGCCCAGCCAGCGAGACCCCGAGGGCTGAGGATGCGCCGGCCGTATCCAATGCTTCCCTTTTTTCCCTTCCTCGCCCTCTTCCTCATCCTCCCCGCCCATCGACTCTGAGAAGCAGCGCTCAGGACCGACATCTGCCGCTACAGCGTGGAACGTGCGACCCTCGGGCCTCGACTGCGACTGCGACCATCGCCCGAACGACGACGACCGATCACAGCGGACCCGCGCCAGCTCCCCCCCGGCGACCCGACCGCGCCTTGTGAATGCGACGAACGGCGTGCCACGACGCCTCGCCGCTGGCCGTTGACCGTTGACCCTTTCCCCTTCGCGTCGCCCGACGGCGGCGACGGGCTACCCTGCTTCCCGCCGGCTCCATGCCTTCGCCTTCGCTTCTGACGGTCAACAACAACGTCTCGCTCATCAGCATCAACGTCGCGCCCGGCACCTACCTCGCCTCCATCGTCATCATCCTCGTCTTCCTCAGCCTCTACATCCCCCGCCTGTCTCTGCCCATCCCGCGCCGCAGCAGCCTCCCCTCGCTGCCTCCGCTGCCTTCCCTGCCCACCCTTCCGTCCTACCGCCGCCTCGTCGCCGCCGCCGCCGCCGACAAACCGTCGTCGCCCGCGGCGCTGCCCCCCGGCGGCAGCGATAACCAGCAGCTCGTGCTGCGCCAGCAGTCCCTCGTCGTCGCAGCAGGCGCCAAACATGGCCGACCCTCTCGACGGCCTCGACGCCTCCTTGCAGGACTTCGAACCCCCGGTCAGCCCCACGAGCATGCGCCACTCGTCGGCCCTGCCGAGCGAGTCGGCTACGGAGGATCTCGAGGACTCGGATCTCGCGTCCGCCGGTGGCTACTCGCCGCCCGCGTGGCGGAACCTCGGCAACGGAGACCGGAGCCGCGGCTTCTGGAGGCCCCAGCCCGAGCGCCATAGAGCCCCGTCGCCGGGCTCCGACGACGAACAGAGCGAGGACGACGTCGTCCTCGAGCAGGCCATCCGCACCAGGTTACCGCAGGGGAGCGTGAGCCCGGACAAGGGCCGGAGCCCGAGCCCCGGCCCGGCCGCGGCCAACACGGCGGTGGGCGAGAAGCAGAAGAGCCCGTCCCTTGAGATGCCCTTGGCGGACATGAGGGCGTCGCCGCAGCCCGACAATTGTAAGTGGTAGTGCTGGAGCTCACGCGCAAGAGTGCGCGCCACCCATCTTGTTTGCTCACCGTCGCCCCGTTCACAGATATCCGCTTCGCCGTCCGCGCCGAAGTCCTCCAACGCACCAGACCCATAGAAAACGCCATCAAATCCTTCCAGAAGCGATACCGAGCCTTCACGTCCAACTGGACCACCCTCTTGAGCAGCATCCTCGCTGCTGTGCTCGTCTTCTCCACGGCCAAGATGCTGGCCAAGCCTGCCGCGCCGCGCCCCGTCGGCGACCTCGTCAAGGTCGCCGGCCTCGCGCGCTCCTTCGAGCCGCTCATCTACTTCTCCGAGCCGGCCGTCGCACACGTCAAGGACCTCCAGTCCACGAGCATCGCCGTGTGGGATCTCGGCGAGTCGGTGCGCATCAGCGGCATGAGTGATGCCGACACCATTGTGCAGAGCCTGGACGCCATCAGCGAGACCATGAAGAAGCTCGTCCTGGACCTCACCCGGTTCCATACCCACGTCGACGGCGACATTGATGCGTGAGTCCCCTACGCTCGTCATCCCCCAGCGCATGCGCTCGACGTTGGCCGTTCCTGCGACGCCGTGCTGACCTGCCGCACCACAGCATACTCGACGTCATGGACTGGGCCAAGATGCACCTCAATCGCCTCAACGTCCGCGCCCCGCCATCCCACCTCTCTCACGCCTACGACAACATCCACAACCTCCTCTCCGACGCCCGCATCCTCGAGGACGCCTCGGGCGCGCCCACGCGCATCGGCCGCGTCACCACGGCCGTCTTCGGCATGAGCAACCCCCAGCGCGAGCAGCGCATGGTGCAGCGCCTCTTCACGGCCTTCATCTCCACCATCGAGGAGGCCATCCAGGACGAACTCGAGCACAGCGTCAGCCTGTTCGCCCTCTTCGACGACATCGACGACCACTTCCTCAAGCTCGCGCGCCACGTCGCCCACGAGTCGTCGACGCAGGACGAGTTCCACGCCGAGCTGCTGTCGGGCCTGTGGGCGCGCATGCTGGGCCCCCGCGCCGCCGAGCTGCGCAAGTTCGAGCGCAACAAGGCGCTGCTGCACGACGTGCGCCAGAAGACGGTGCGCAACAAGGGCAACCTCGTCAGCCACCACGGCAAGCTCCTCGGCCTCAAGGCCTCGCTCGAGAGCCTCCGCGGCAAGCTCGCCTCGCAGCTCGTCCGCGGCCTCAACTCGAGCACCCTCACCCTCGAGGACCAGATCCGCGGCATCGCCGGCGTCCGCGACTACCTCTCCGACATCCGCCGCCAGCAGAAGAGCAAGGTCATGGAGACGCTCTACGCCATCGACCGCTCCAACAAGTACGCCGGCGTCCCCGAGATCGGCCAGGGCGCCAACGCCAACGCCGTCGACGACGCCTACGGCCGCGCATAGCCCGCGTCCCTGGGCCCCGGAGCGGGATTCGTGATTTTACCGGCGTCAGGGGGGCAGACACTTACCATACCCACCATGCGAGGCGGAGTCTCGGGGTTGCTTTACGGTTTCATGCGACGTAGACTCGGCATCTGCCGATCCCGACTTTTTGTTCTGATTGTGTTTTTGTTTTTGTGTTTCCCCAAATGATTCGGCGTTTGCTTGTTTAAATCAAGATTCGACCCAAGACTCTGGCTGCCTTTGCATTCTCTCCTTGCCAGAGACTTGGGGGGCGTTGGATTAGTTACGGATGGCGAGGCATTGGCCACATCGGCTGGGCGATCAAGGGGGGGTGGTGGGTATGGATTCATGCAACGGGCAGGTCACGGTTCTCAGTTCGATAGCATTTACGCAGTGCAGTAGCAAGTATACACAACTCCAACTAAGAGACTCCAGGCATTCGCCGTGAAGTCCCACTACGGCCAGTCAAACCCCCTCCTCTAAGCGGAGAGGTGTCTCACAGGGCTCGCCAACAACAAGCGATCGATCCAGGGAGCAACAAGTGATTCGTAACGTGTGATGAATTAGAAGTCCTATCCGCATAATCTCCGTGTCAAATCTGCCTGTGAAAAAACGTGGGCCGTTTCGTTCTGAGGGGTATAGGCCTTTCTCCAGGCGGTCTCCACGAAAACCGACAACCTTCCAACGCCTTCCGACATGGGTTCCCGTCAGTAGACTGATGTGCCGCAGCCGCGTCAGGCAAGGCCGGGGAGGGGGGCGGCCCTCTCGTCTCGGGAGAATGCCCATCCGCCGGCGTCTCCGCAACCTTTGCTCTCCCTTCCTGAGAAGAATAGCAACGAAGTCTATCTGTACATCATGCAGTCCCCATGGGAGGCTGTGAACTAAAAACCGTGTTCATCGCCTCCGATGGGCCGAGATTTGTCCCAGACATAAAAAAACTGTTAAGGAAATCAACAAGCAAAATACTTTTCTTAAGAAATAGGGTCGACTTCAAAGGCTTAAGCCTTGGTCTCCTCCTCCTTCTTGGCCTCGGCGTTCTCCTCGCCGCCCTGGGCCTTGACGTACTCGTCGTAGACCGCAAGCGCCTCATCAACCTTGGCCTTCAGCGCGCTGTCATCCTCGATCCTTTTCAAGAGGTTAGCTGCAGGTCTTGTGAGTCGACGCGTATCGGTGACACTTACAGGTTGATGAGCTCAGTGTTGTCCATCTCGAGAAGCATGCCGGTGATCTTGCCAGCAAGCTCCGCGTTGATAGCCTGAATCTTGGGGAAGATGATCTCGCCAAGAATCTGCTTCTGCTGGGCCGGCGCCGCTCCCGAGAGCTGAGCCTGCAGACCGGTAGCCGCCTCGGCGCCGCGGCCGCCCTGGGCGGGGAAGTTGCCGTTACGGCCGCCGTTGGCGTTTCCGCCACGGCCCATGCCACCCTGCTGGCGGTTGTTGGGAGGGAAGCCAGGCATGCCAGCGCCAGGCATACCGCCGGCAGCGTTAGGGGGCATGCCACCGCGGCCACCCTGAGGACCACTTCGGCCACCAGAAAGAGCAGCCTGCTGCGCCTGCTGCATGGCAGCCATGAACTGAGGGGTGCCGGGCTGGCCGTACTGAGGAGGGAACTGTCCAGGCATGCCGTACATGTTGGGAGGCATCTGCTGGGGAACGGCACCACGGCCACCCTGCTGAGGGTAACCAGGGAACTGGCCAGGGCGGCCGCCCTGAACACCACCCATGCCCATTCCGGGCTGGGGGAAAGGCATGCCACGGCCACCCTGGGGCATGAATCCGGGCTGCTGGCCGGGGGCGTAGAAGACAGGGGGCTGCATGTACTGCTGGGGCATGCCGGCAGCAGCTGCGGCCTGCTGCATGCGCAGCTGGTTGCGGGCCTGGATGCTGGCCTCGAGCTGGCTCTTGCGAACATCCTTGCGCTGAGCGAGGGCAACGTAGAGGGGCTTGCCGTTGAACATGCGCTGGTTCATCTCGGCCACAGCCTTGGTGGCATCGTCGGGGCTGGAGAAGCAGACAAAGCCGAAGCCCTTGCTCTTACCGACAAGCTTCTTATCCGTCTTCTTGTTCGACTTCTTGTCGGCGGCCTCGTCCTCCTCGCTCTCCTTGGCATCCTCCTTCTTGGTCTCCTGCTCCTTGTCCTCGGCCTGCTCCTCCTTCGTCTCCTCAGTCTCAGACTCCTTCTTCTCCTCGCCCTCGACGGGGGAGTCCCTCATGACCTTGGCCGAGGTGATGGGGCCGAACTCGGAGAACATCTGGCGGAGCTTCTCATCATCGACCTCGTCGTCGAGGTTCTTGATGTAGAGGTTGACGCCCTGGTACTTGTTGGCCTTCTCGAGGCGGGCGGCCTCGTAAGACTTGCGAAGCTCCTCCTCGCGCTCGTGCTTCTTCTGGGCACGGCCGACGTACAGGTCCTGGCCACGGAAGTCCTTGTTGTGGAGCTCCTCGACGGCCTTGGCGGCGCTCTCGTGGGTGGTGAAGTTGACGAAGCCGAAGCCGCGGCTCTTGCCCTCCTGATCGCGGGCGAGCGACGAAGAGGTGATGTCACCGTACTTCTCGAACAGCTCGCGGAACTCGTCGTCAGTGGCATCGCTGGCGACGTTCTTGACGTAGATGTTGGTGAAGTTGGCCTTCATCTCCTCGAACTTGCTCTGGCGGTCCTTCTTGGGGATGTGGTGGCCGACGTAGACCTTCTTCTCGTTGAGCAGCATGCCGTTGACGTGCTTGATCGCCTGAGAAGCAGCCTCATCGGTCTCGTAGTGAACGAAACCGTAGCCCTTGGAGTTTCCGTTCTCGTCCTGGGCAACCTTGCAGCTCAGGATGTTGCCGAAAGCAGCAAACGTGTCGTGGAGGGCCTTGTTGTCGATGGCGACGTCGAGGTTCTTGATGAAGACGTTGCCCTGACCGGTCTTGCGAAGAGCAGGGTCACGCTGGGACCACATGATGCGGCAGGGGCGGCCCTTGATCAGAGTGTAGTTGAGCTCCTCGAGAGCCTTCTCGCCATCAGCCGTGGCGTTGTAGTTGACGTAAGCGTAACCGAGCGAGCGACGGGTGACGGCGTCACGGCAAACACGGATAGACGCAACGGCGCCGATCTGGGAGAAGAGCTCGAAAAGCATAGCCTCGGTGACAGACGGGTCGAGCTCGCCGACGTAGAGAGAGGCGGAGTTCTGGGGGTGAGGAGCAGCAGAGCCGGGGGCGGGAGCAGAGGCGTCATCGGACGCACCGCCAACGGTGGTGTCGACGGCAGGAGCCTTGGCATCACCGCTGCCGTTGAGGGAGGTGTTGTTGAGGTCGTTGGCAAGCTGATCAACAGCGCCGGAGGTGGTGTTGGCGGCCATTTTGATGTCGTTAGGATGGATGGTAGACGGAGGGAGCGTGGGAGGCGTGTTGACTGGTATTGAGGGAGGAAGTTTGAGTCGTTCGGCGTTGGTCCGTCAGGCGATGTCGCGAGACAGATCGGGTGAGGTAGGGGTTTTTTGAGGAGTTTTCAAATTTTTTTGGTTGGTTTTTCTTGATTGAAGAAACAAGAGCGAGAACAGAGACGTAGTACGAAGACCGTACCTCTGGACCGACTCGTCGTTATGAGTTTGGGGGTTTGGAGATAAGGTGGGTGGTGGGTGAAGGAGGAGGAGGAGGGCAGAGCGAAATTTCGTCGAGGTGATATTTTTTTCAGAGGCTTGCCGAAACCTGGCGCCTCTGGTGGAGTGACCCTTCCCAAGGCGTGGCGACGCACCCAGCGGGCGGTACCTTTGTTCCTTCTGGGGCTGCGCTAGTGCCATCAGGTTCACGGTGCGTCGCACTGTTGGGCTACGTTGGAGGGGTAGAGGACGGCGTGCACTAACACTCGGCTGTTGGTCAGAAATGCTCTTCATCAGAGCAAATGCCAGCATTTGTGTTTCCAGAACAGCACATGAAGCATGAGGCAGCTGGTCGACGAGCCATCGCCGCTACCCCCGTGCCGAGGAGAGCATATGCCTATCCATGACTTTTGCTGTATCCGCCATGCGCAGCGCGTGTGTACAGTGTTGCTTCAACGCCTCTCATTCCGACAAATCCCCTGCCGCCGGCAGCTCTGCAACAATATCTGCCGGAGACAAGGGGTTTTGTAACGGTTTGCGTCGTCGCCAAGCTCGCATTCCTTCAACAAATGCATCCCAGGGCTTGTGCGCGGTTGGCGGTGACCGCTTCACCGTTTGCCGACCGTGTACAGTGCGCCGCTGTGGAGTCCGACGCTGCACAGAACGGGACCCGTCTCGGCGCTCAGCACCTCTACGGTGGCACAGGAGTACGAGTATGAGTGTGAGTGCCTGCGGAGCACGGCAACTCCGCAGGCGAGTAGCCGTGGCGTGCGTCCCGGCCAGCACGTACTCAAATGGCCTGGCTTATGCAGCTACGCCACCCACTCCCACGGCCCTATCTTATCGTAGCTCGGGGGTCCCAGCGCCCATCCTGACCTCATCGTCCAGCACCCCACCAAGTGCCGAAGGCCGTCCGTCGCCGAGCAGACGCGGACCATTTGAGCTGCTTAGCTGACCGACGAGAATCCGAAATCTGAATCTTCTGACTATCGCACCTCTGCATCCGACGACCGCGACATTCGTTTGCCTCCTGTGAAGCACTGGCGCTCATTACCATGCACTTTGGCCTGCCAGCTCGTGTCATCGCATAGAGAGCAGCCACGTCACCGTCACCGTCAACATGTTCTCGACCTTCACCGGGAACTCGAGGCGGCCACGGAACGTGAACTTGAGCGGGCAGGCCGGAAACCCCTTTGCAAACACTTCGTGGAGTCCGGCCGCCGTTTCCAGTGCCACCAAGACCGTCTCCAACGCGCAGGCCGAGCGAGAGAAGCGACAGGTGGATCGTCAGCGTCTTAAGGCAGCAACCAGCATCCAGAAACTATGGAGGGGTCACAAGGCGAGGACGGCCTTGGCAGAGAGCCGAAGGGCTACTTTCGACGATATATATCGCTCTGGTCCGCGGGGCAGTCCGAGCGAGAGAATCCCGGCAGCCCTTAGCCTCTTGTTGGCCTTCTTCTCAGCTGCGCGTGCCGACGACATCCAGCGAGTGTTCTTGTTCGCCCACGACTGGGACATGGCCCGCCTCGACGAGGTTGCTTCACCCAAGCTGCATCTGGCTCAGCTAAGAGGGTTCGTCGAGATGCTCGTCAAGTCATTAGATGTGATTTCATCCGGGGGGTACGTACACTCATTCCACCTGTGCCGGCGATGGAGGCTCGCCCGGGCGGATATGATCGCTGACGGTCCGGCAGAGACATACCTGGAGAGCTAGAGCAGGTACTTAGGCTCATCATCCTAACGGTTTCGCGCGCCCCCTCGACGATAACAGCGTCGGTCGATCTATTTTATAAGGGCCTATCTCGGCTGTGCCGAGTTCGACAAGCCGGAGAGTGGAAAAACCTGTTGGCTGAGGCACTCTTTACGCCGCTGAGAGTTCCTTCGGATGACGGTGCGTGATACCATTTACTTCGCCCATGCCAAGCTTGGACGGAGAGGGTTCTTGGCGAAGACTTTATTAACGCCTCGAACAGCAAAATCCTCGGCTTACAAGGCTCTGGCCTTTAGTTTCTTAGCCTGCAACGACATCGTCCAGTTTGAGAACAATATTAGGTTGTTTTCAGAGGGCATACAAATTGGGTACCTCTCCGAGACAATTAGGTCAAGCTTTGCGGCAGCTCCCGAGACCATCGTTTCGAAAGATGGTCTCCTATGGTTGCTTGCTCACTTCATCGATCTGAGTCGCCTTCGGCAAGATCCATCGGACAAGTTTGCCCTCCTAAGCGCCCTCCTTTCTCAGCTATCGTTTCTTTCGTCGGAAATCAGCGTTCGCTCTGGGATCAAGTCTGTCTCACCGCCGCCTTCCACTGCGGAAGGAAAATCGATCGTGCAGCCACTCCAGCCCTACGTTTGGCGTCAGCTGGCCTCACTTGTCGATCACAACGGTATTTCTCGGCTTTTGTACGACTTTTCTGAGAGCCTGTCGCAAACGGCAAACCACGAGTCACAAGGGGCGAGTGTCCTCGCCGGCTACATCCTGACATTGTTGCACTGTTTCCCCGCCAGCGCTGACGACACTCGCATGCGCCTCTTCCTTGAGGAAATTCCCACGTCCGCCGGCCAGATCCCGACGATCAAATTCTTGTGGCAAATCATGAAGCAGACGTCTGTATTTCTGAAATTGAAATCCGAGATGGAACGGCCTTCGGACATGCTCCGACGGTACCTTCACGGTGATTCTCAAATCTCAAGCGAAACAACTGAAGAGCAGGAGTGGCGCATAATTCTTCTCTTTCTCGAGTTGTACATATTCATCCTTCGCCTCAGCGATGACGACGACTTTTCTAGCGGTATGCGCAACGAAGCTCGGGAGAGCAATTCGACGACATCACGACTTCGAAACTGCAGCCTTTCTCTTGGGGATGTGGAAGCCCTGACCATGTTCTTGAAAAACACAGCTTTTGCACTGCATTACAAGGCGAATGAACTCTTGAAAAGTCAGCAAGCAATTGAGTCGAATGCCAAGTCTCGTCTAGACTCGTACCTAGGAGCGGACGGGTCGCTCGATACTGCTCCCACCAGTATTGGCTCCACAGCGCTGGCGTCGACAAGGGCGGATCTGGATGGTCTCCGAAGCATCGTCACAACAGCACTGAAGATGCTCTATGAGAGAGATTCGAGAATGCACTTTCTGCCCACTGATCACTGGCTCATGACCGGCAAGCTTGAACAAGAGGACTTCGTGAGCGCGGTCATTGCTGAGGAGCAACGTCAGAACCAAGAAGAAGCTGAAGGAAGCGATGACGAAGCGAATTCCGATCTGGACAATTACGATCTCGACTCAGGGTTCTATTCTACGATCGCAGGTCAGCGACTCTCCCGCCACGTTAGACTGGAGAGGTTGAAAGCGCGACAAATGCGCGCCCAGCGTGAACGCAGATTGGCGGAAATGGGTCCCAAGCTTGAGATCTTGAAGCACATGCCTTTCGTCGTCCCCTTCGAAACCCGGGTCATGATCTTCAGGCAGTTCATTCAATTGGACAGAGGCCGCAGAGAAGGAGACAACCCCTTTCCCATGTTCCCCATGCCTTCTTCTAAGCATCATGCCAGAATCCGACGAGGCCAGCTTTTCCAGGATGCCTACAAACAGTTCTATCAGCTGGGCGAAGGCTTGAAAGACCCTATTCAGATTACCTTTGTTGATCAGTTTGATACCCTTGAAGCAGGAATAGACGGCGGCGGGGTAACCAAAGAGTTCTTGACAAGCGTCACCTCTGAGGCATTTGGAAACAAGGAAGGGGATGATGGCATGTTCACTTCAAATGAGCAAGGGCTGCTGTTCCCAAACCCTACGGCAGTCGACACGATGCGGGAGTCTCTACGGCAGTACGGATTGGCTGAGGACTCCGCCGACTGGAGAGATGCAATGGCTGACTTGCTCAAGCGCTTTGAGTTCTTGGGGCGGATTGTGGGAAAATGCATGTACGAGGGGATTCTCGTCGATCTGGCGTTTGCTGGCTTTTTCCTCCTGAAATGGCCTTCTGCGGGACCAAAGGAAGAGAACTCGTACAAGGGCAGCATAAACGACTTGCGGGACATGGACGAGGACCTATACAAGGGCATGTTGCGCCTCAAAAACTACCCTGGCAACGTCACCGATCTTGGGTTCGACTTTACGGTGGAAGATCAGGTCTCGCCGTTGGGACAGCCGGTGAAAACAGTCACCAGGAAGCTGATACCAAATGGCGACGAGACGCCCGTCACCAACGACAACCGTCTGCTTTACATCTCATACATGGCACGCCATCGGCTTGTCGTCCAACCATCTTTGCAAACTACAGCTTTTCTTCGCGGCCTTCGTGCCATCATCCGACCCTCTTGGCTATCGATGTTTAACCAGTCTGAGCTACAACGCCTCGTCGGCGGCGACTCGTCGGAAATCGACATCGAGGACCTGCGGAAGAACACGGTATACAGCGGTCTCTACGAGATAGGTGATGACAGGGAGGAGCATCCAACAATCAAGCTTTTTTGGAAAGTCATGGGCGACTTCACGGACGCACAGAGACGGGATGTTCTCAAGTACGTCAGTTCGACGCCGCGGGCGCCGCTGCTGGGCTTCTCTCAATTGCGGCCCATGTTTAGCATCAGGGACGGCGGCACGGATGAGGAACGGTTGCCGAGCACGAGCACATGTGTCAACCTCCTCAAGCTACCGCGGTACACGAGCGAGTCAACGTTGAGGGAGAAGCTCCTCTACGCCGTCACGTCGGGAGCAGGCTTTGATTTGAGTTAGAATGGTTGGGTAGGTCATTAGGAGTTAGCAAAGGTGGCTTCATGAAATACAAGTTCATCACATAGGCAGAGATTGCATGTTGACGTTTGGCATGGCTTCCTCTTTCGCTCCCAAATCAACTTGCCGGCTCGTCCGCTGCGACGCCCTCAGGTCTGGTAGCTCCTTTTCAGCAGCTCTGGCTTCTTGTCAATAAGATCCAGAATCATTTGTCCAAACAGTCCGTTCGCCCACGCAAACCTGAAGAGCAGTCAGCTACGCAAAGCTCTCGCACACAGGGAACAGCAGCAAGCAGGCAACACCTACCAAGGCCTAGTCCATTTCGTATCGTCGAACGTGTTTACCGATTCGTGAATCAGACCCAAGCCGCTCGTGGAGCCCATCAATTGCTTGATGCCGCGGACAATCTCTTCGTCGTCGTCCGACGTCATGGTCTGCATGATGACGCCCATGGGCCACGCCATGCCGGGGCCGAGATGCGGGCCGCCGGTGGAGTTGAGGACGGGGCCGAAGCCGAAGTAGGGGTTCGAGTGGCTGAGGACGAAGTCGCGCGTTCGCTTGTAGATGGGGTCAGAGGCGGGTTTGTAGCCCAGATGGGGAATGCTGAGAAGCGACGGTACGTTGGCATCGTCCTAACCGGCTGCGTCAGCAAGTGCACTGGCCATCAATGTTGATGGTGAGCATGCTCACCATGAGGTTTGATGATCCGAATCCATCAACTTCATAGGCGTAGATGTCGCCATACTTGGGATGCTTGATGATGGCGTACTCGCTGATGGCCTTGGCAATACCGTCCGCCATCTTCGTCATCTGGGCGGCCGTGTCGGCATCAATTGATTGCATTATTACCGCGCATGCCTTGACAAATCTGGAGAACATCATGTTGCCTGGGATAAAGTACTGGTAGATGGTCGAGTCGTCCGACGGGCGGAAGAAGCTGCGCACGAGGCCCAGGTTGCCGACCACGGGGTTCCCGGCTCCGCTGTTGGACACCACCTCCGTCGCGCTATTCGCATCACGCAGCCAAGTGTAGGGGGAGTTGTTAACATGCCCGTCCGCCGTGTATGTCCCCAGCATCATGTCGTTGGCCGTCTTGAGGATCGTCTTGACGGCCTCTGCCCATTGAAACTTGCCAAAGAACTTGATGTCCTTGGTCACGTCGTAGTAGTCCCAGGACAGCTGCAGGAATGCCGACAGCGAGTCGAGCTCATACTTGCACTCGAAGACGACCTGCGGGTCGTACGGCGGGTTGACGGTGTCGCCTCGCTTGACTAGATGTCGCTTGTTGTGACTCGGCGGCAGTTGAGACTCTGCCGGCGGCTGGAACGAGTTGCAGTAAGGGAACTTGCTGATGTAGCGTGCCTGGAGGTTGATTGCGCCGCGATAAAGAGTGGCAATGTTGTTTGACGCATTGCTGGAAGCCTTGCCGAGAATTGGCTTATAAGACTGAAGCTGGTTGGCGCTGTCGCGAAGCCACATGGCATGGATGTCGCCGGTGCTGATAAAAGCCAGCTTCTCTGGTCAATTTCAACATGATCCAGAGTCGTCAATTCGGGACCTCACCTCCTCATCGGCGTTGTCGCTCGCGACGCCTCTCCACAAGACAGTCGTGTCGACCGTGTTGGGCCATGAGTTCAGGAAGAGCCTGTATAAGTCTGGATCTTCGATCTGGCTCTTGACCTTTTGGATTGTCTGCTCCACCTCTGGAATCGCATAGGTCCTGCAGCGCGGGTCAGGACGCTGGTACGGATACTTGAATTTGCCGCAAGAGAACGGCGGATGGCGCTGAGCAGCATAAGTGTCATAGGCAGGGCAATCCGAGGGGATCGCAACGGCTGCTGCCGCGCCGACGACCATTAGAGCAATCGAGTGCTTCATGGCTGGTGATGATGAAGCCAGATTCACGCGTTCTTCTCCTCTTGGGATGCTTTTCATGTACGGAGTACGGCGTAGGAAGATTGATTCGGAATATGGAGTCTCACCTTGATGAGCGAGGATCAACCATCATCTGATCACTCGTCCCCTGTTCCTTGCAAAGGCGCCGAGCAATTCCACCAATCCATTCTTGATGCGGGGCATCTGGGGACGAAAACAGTTCACCTGCAGGATGCCATGGGAAGCAGGTCGTTCGTCCAACGGTTGGCTAGCTCCATGTTGGTCGAGCATCGTCTGTGTGCCTTTGGATCAGCGGCGTTGCATCGCGGGACACCCCCACGTCCAAGTCCGATACGTGAACGAGCCATTGTGAGCTCGGCCTGGAACAGGGTTGTATTGCAGGTGCGGCCATGGCCCATGCGAGATCATCACGAGCCCGTGTGCAGCCAGGTCTACTGCGAGGGTGCCAGAAACACAAAGTATGTGCTGCCGTGGCGCACTGGCATTGTGATTCAGACATGCCGCGGTTCCAGTGTGGAGTGTGGAGGAGATCGCGGGGGCCAATGCTTTGACGTATGTTCCAGGATAGTTGGCAACCCCGGCGAGGGTCTGGATGATTTACATCGTCGGCGCACGTCAATAATTTAGGAGTCTCTTCGTTCTTCTGCGAAATTGAAACTGTGAGATACGATTGGCATCTGTACTGACATTTACGCCCGATTCAATTTCTCGCACGCGCACTGTTGGGATAAGCGATCTTGTCGTCTTATATGCGGGCTCATTCACCTGTCCTTGCCCGTGCTATATCAGCCCGAGCGGGGGTTCATTACTCCGTAGTTACTCCGTAAAGCAATCAGTTGTAATAATACCAACTGGCCGTAATCTACTCATGAACCCCGCTTTACGAACCTCTCGATTTAATAGATTCAGTCCTTCTACGCTCTAAGTTTCACTTTAATCCGCATTGCTTTCTTAGTGACAAATATTGAGTAAGATAATTCTACTTAAGAAAATGACCGACTCACGATGGTATACCGGCGAATATAATAGGGAAGCGCACCCCCCCATGCAACTCGGGAATGTGCACACGACCACCACTGCTGGCGTTCACAACCCTTTCGCTCGGCACCAGTCCGAAATAATCCAGCCTCAGCCATCAACCTTCGCACCTATGCATCCAGTGCACATGCCTCAGGTAGCAATAGGACCTCAACCCGCCATAGCCTGGACAGCGACGTATCCAAAGCCGCTGTGCCCATGTCACCCTGCAGGCTCTGGGCATGTCGCTCCAGGTTACGCGCATGGCAGCTTTGACCCGTTTCGAGCCTCAGCAGGCCCCGCGGCTCAACCAGAAGGAGTTCTCCCAGAAGCGCCGAACCCATGGACTATGGATTCAACGGAACCCTACCGAGCTGGCAATGATCCCATGAACAGCAGGCCATTCGCGAACATTCAACATCCAGTGGGCGTACCTTGCCCACCCAACGAACCCAAGCAATATGGGTCTACACCGATATGGCCTGCTCCGCGTGTAAAAGTTCGAAGATCGAAAAAATGGCCTACAGAAGTTAAAGCGCCAGACCACTCCCCGTTTGACAGATTCTACGACTCGTACAGAAAAAAGCGGGAAGCAGCTCAACAATACCAAGCAGCTCATCAATACTCATTGACGTCGACATCGCCTTCTACTTCGAGTGATAAACCCGAGTGGGAGTACTCTGACTCGCATTCGCCGGGAGTAAGTAATAAGAAGTATCCGCCAGAGGGCGCGTTCCAACAGCCACAGCCCATGAAACGTCTCATTAAGTTAGAAAGAAAGGATCGACATGCTTATATGGATGGTTCCGGCCAAATTAGGCACTCCTCTTATCCTTGTAGCAAGCAAGCCAAAAGTGCTTATGACTACCAGAGAGTCCGGAAATCATCATTGAAAATGATTCGGCATTATGATGAGAACGGAAACTTGCGTCTTCACACTCTTGACATACGTTGTCAACCTTTTCTAAATCTCCTCCGCAGCATTGGAAATAACAGATTATATTTGCTGCCTAAATCGGTAGAAATCGATGCCGATAGTTTTCCAGAGCCATTTGTGGATCTGTTTCTTCGGCGCGATGAGCTCCGCGACTACATCAAAGAATTCAATTTAACACCGCTCCCCCACCAGCTGTCTCTAGACGAGAAAGTCACTTGCGCAGAGATTGTGCTTGATCTACTTGAGAAGGACTTCGCCACCATATCGCGACATTTCGACTTGTTCAGGTCTATTAATCCGCCTACTGCCATCAGCTTCGACAACCTGTGGATGATCTACCGGCCTGGCTCACTAATATTCGCTCGCCCTGCAGGCCGACCTCCGTTCGCATTGATGCTTGATGCAGTTGAATACAGCAAGTCTAACTACAGTGTCCACGGTGACAGTACTGTCCCTCATGGCCCTGTCACATTACACTCTTGGTTTATCGACTTTCACCGTGTCAATGGACGCTATAGCGGCAAATTTGGACGTCACTACAGGACAGAAGTCATAGAGCCCTTCGAAGGTGAAAGAACTATATCTGAACTGGAATTTGTTCCAGAGGCCTTTTTCAAAGACGAAAAGACCAAGAGCTTGCTGAAAAGAAGTGGGAAGATATTTTGGCAGTTGTCTGGTCCCACTTTCCGTCAAGTTTGCAATTTCGATAAATTTGGTCATCGTACTCCGGAGCGTGAGAGAATCATGGTGGATGCCACGACGCACGACGTAAATACTGGCAATGAGATTCCGAACTACGACGATCTCGACGGCGCATCACGAGTTGCTGTCGCCGACGAACATGATGATGTTCCGACCCGAAGAAGCGGCGTAAGCCGAGATTACCCAACGAATCCGCCTCCGAGGCTCAAAGAACACGACGCAATCGAACCATCCTCTGAGCCAACCGATACGATGCTACTAATTTGTTCCCCAACCGTTTGGGCATTTTCGTTACGTCAGAAAACTTGGTGTACGAGCGAATTCCTCCTTCTTAGTAATGCAACTGCTGATACTTGTCGTAGCTTCCTATTCGGTAGCCAATCTGGAAGCAGTGCAATTTCAAGAGAACGCCTGGTCTCGCTTGGTCATTGATCAAGAGTACAAGGATGTGATTCAAGCTATGGTTAACTCTCATCTTCAACAATCCGACAGATTCGATGATATAGTCCCTGACAAAGGTGGTGGAGTTGTTATTTTACTGCACGGACCGCCTGGTGTCGGAAAGACGTTAACAGCAGGTACAAATGAGAAAACGCGTACAGGGAATTAAAATTTAAGGCTGACACTCCGTGTTAGAATCAGTGGCCGAATACTCGAAAAAGCCACTCTATATGGTCACCGCAGGAGACTTAGGCACCGATCCGGCTCGCCTGGAAGCAAAACTATCCCAAATATTCAGACTAGCCACAAAGTGGAATGCCATTATACTCTTGGATGAAGCTGATATCTTTCTGCAAGATCGAGACTATGAGAATCTCACTCGAAACGCGCTTGTGTCAAGTGAGTGCAGCAAAAGCTTTCTTCTAGCCCGGCGGTCTGGCTGACAATACGGCGGCAAAGTTTTTCTAAGGACTTTGGAGTATTTCAAGGGCATCATGTTCCTCACCAGCAACCGCGTGGGTGCATTCGACCAAGCGTTTCAGTCCCGCATACATATCACGCTCGGCATCCCCGAATTCAATGAAGACGTCCGGAAAGAGGTTTGGAGGATTTTCCTCGCCGATCTTGGGCGAAAACGCAATAATGACTCCGATCCGCTGCTAACAGCAGACGAGTGCGAGCTCTTAAAGCGCGAGGTCCTGAGTGCCTGGGCGCGTGAACCTCTCAATGGTCGCCAGATCAGGAACTGCATTCGCAGTGCGCTCGCCTTGGCGCAGCATAAGGATGAGAAACTGTCAGCGAAGCACTTTAGCCTTGTTATTCAACTAGGCAACACATTTACATCATATCTGAGAAGGCTACAGAAGCTGGAGGCAGACGAGTTGGCGCAAGTTAAGGGTGACCGTCTGGCTGAAATGAGGAGTCTGGTTGCTCGGTGCGGTACTCACCCAAGTCGGCTTGGCGGGAACCAGTAATACTCTAACCCACGCCTTTAACATCAAGTCTGGCCCTACAGCGATGGAGATATGACACCTACGCAGGAATATAGAGATGTCCCCAACAGCGTAATGCCCGAGACGCGAGACTAGCTCGCTTCGTTCCGTGCATCCGACTGAAGAAATCAACTTTCAAAGCAGCATGAGGATATGGTTGCATACTTTTTCTAGCAAATCTGAAAATGCCGCCGCATATATGCGACGATGCATTCCGCTTCCAATGTGTATGACGCACATAAAATGTCGTGCTGCGACTTCGTCGTAGTGGTATACTCCCAGTTGATCCTAAAGTCTAACTTTCGTCTTCCAATCCTTTCCCCTCATTGCCGAGTCCAAAATGCCCCTCTTTGAGAACACTATCAGTTCGATAGGCGGGTATCACATTTATGGTCTGGGTGTCATTTGAAACAAACGCTCTTCGCCTTCTTTCAGGGACTCTCCTCTGCTTGCGACTCCTCGCGGCAACCGGTGAAAGTCTGATGAGAAGCTGCCCGGAGTGTCTGTGGCGCTTGAAGTCTCTTTCCGTTCCAAATAGGATATCAAAACCTGAGTTCGGCTTGACCGAGGTGAGTATGACTTTCACGACCCTCCATTTCGGATCTGGCGAAGAGAGTGTCGAAAGCTTCTGTAAAAACATGAAGAGCGTGCCATTGGCTTCAACATCGCCTTTGACAGCATCGATGGCTTCTACAATTATGTAAACCACTTTTGCTTTAGTAGCTTCTAGGCATTCGACGAATGTATCCCAGGATAAGTTGAAGTCCGTCTTAGCAGCTTGCAAGGCCTCCCCTGATAATGACGCGTTGCCGCAGGGGTTACGAATCTCTGAATACTTCTCTAATAGGTGCCCGGAATATCTTTGCACGATTGAAAGTGGTGTGATGAACTCGGACTTCTGGGAATAGACCGTATTGAAGCTATACAGGGTCTCATGACCAGATAGCAACGATGCATGAGCCACGTGGAGTGTAAAGTCCGCCAGCCAACTTGTTCGACCAGGCAGTTCGTATCCATCGATCCAAAGCAACCCAGATGACGGCATACTGATCCATGACCTAAAGTCTTCGCGGGTCAGAATATCCAGGCCTTCATAATGCTGCATGACGGGCAATGCAGCAAGTCTAGACGTTAGAGATTCTAGATCGTCGATCAAGGGTATGAAGTCTTCCAGGTATGTTTCTCTACCGGACCACTTGAGAGGATCTACCGACGGCTTGCTGCTGCTTCCTGGATCTATAACAAGGACACGTTTAGAGGAGTTTTCTTGAATTCAAGTTTAATATCCTACCTGCAATGGTTGGAGCAATTCCATTACTCACTCCATTAATCACTGTCGTTTCCGGACGAGAGACTAAGACTGTAGGAAAACGATTAGCAAGGAATGTCACTGAAACAAATTGCAGACGAACCTTCCAGCAATTGTAACATTTGATTTAGTTTTTGATCTGTGGCTTGTGCCGATATCTCAAGGAAGCCGGGTATGATCATATCACGGCTGTGGTCAACCGATTTTTCGATTTTGATGTAGCGCTCCAGGATCGCTTTGGATGCCGAGGCTGCAGTTCCTGCCGCGAAATTCTGCCATCCTTTTTGCTTATCACAGTCGGCATAGTCGCACGCTCCTTTGACTATGACGCAAGGCATTTCGTCCCATACCCCCGCGCCTTCCATCTCGAATGCAATAACGCCTAGCTCTCCCGCGATTCTATCACGGTCCGTGGCGGATTTAACCACCGTATCGCCCGATGCTATAGCACCAATGTGTACTACAGGTTGATAGATACCGCTGTTCTGTTCTACCTGCTTCTTTGTTGGGATCCGTGGACTGGGTACGAGATACTTGTCGTCGCAGCCTACACCTCGGCATAAAGAGCTGCGTGCCGCGTCGCGAACGGAGTCAAATGGGCTAGAAGAGTTGTGGCACGTACAAATCGGCGATTCATGATGCATTTGGTGATAGCTCGCCTCAGATAGCCTATAGTCCACTGTGCCAGGATAGTCGTATTTGCCTCGGCGTACAGTACAGGCAACCTTGGCCTGGAGCTGCTGGAGGAAGTAGGCCGTGCGCCGTTCTAACCAGTCAACACCACGATCTGTCTCGAACATAGTCACGAGATTATGAGCGTCCTTATTAAGTCGACCAAGATTGTCCTCGATGGTATTCTTGCGAACGAATTTACCTGGATATTGCCGGCCAAAATCGTACTGGATAACAGTCTTGCTGATAACTATATCACCGAGACGAATTCTCCTTTCTCGATTATAAGGTATTGTGCCGCATATTCCGATTAGAAAGGCTAGTCGTACGCCGCTATAGCTGGAACGCATGCTGGCGGCAGCGCTGGCCGCGCTGGCCTTGCCAATATGTGGTAGTAGGGCTAGAACAACGTTGTAATTGCCTATGCGTCCTGTCGTATAGCTATTAGGGTCTCCCGGAGCCCTTCCGTATTGGTCGCCATCTTCGTCCCAAAACTCGTCGAACATGTAGGAAACGGCGTCGTACTCGAGCGATAGCGCGCATATAATTGCTACCTCAAAGTCATTGCGGTTAGATGGCCGCCGAACAGACATATTGCAAAGAGATAGGGCGATCTGCTAGAATTCTGGAATATGTACACAAAAAATCCAGCCTTGGAGGTGGTTGAAGATAATCGAGGACATGGTATGAGTTGTAGTTGCGGGGTAACTTCACACCAATATGTTACGATGAAGGCTGCGGACCGCAGGACGGGCCGGCTATATCGCGGGGTATCGTATTTCTTTGCCCTTTCTCTTCTTTTCCCTTCGTATAGTTCTCGCGACCGGCTCGGAAAGGTTTTTAGAGAATAGTCTTCCTATAGCGCTGTCGTCCTGCCTTGGTAGCGTTCGGCACATCTTCCACTGCAACGCACTTATTAGGAGTGCGAAAAATTGTCGGTTTGCTTACTCGCACATACAACCCGCGGTAGCCCGGCAGCCCGGCAGCCCAAAGGTCCACAGGTTCGTAAATCGGAAAGCAGACCTGACTGTCAGTATGTTCCAAACGGCCGTGACAGAGATGTTGTGTGAGTCCGCAAGACTGCTTCCTCAATTCCGCGACCAATTATTGGGGAAGATGCAACATGTGAAACTGGCATCCTGGAGAATCGGGCCAGAGAAATGTTGCAAACGTGGTCAGCGGTTCTCACAGCGATCTGGAAATCAAGTACGGGATGCCCTCGTAGAGGAGGACTTATATCTATGTACACATGCTCGCTGCCTTTTGGATTCGAATATCGACTCAAAGGCATCACGGCTGCCTTGAGCGACCAAGGTCGGATCACAATTGTAGCAGTGCAAACCCAAGAGCCCTCCCATATATTCAACCAGGTGGTAGACGCATCGCAGGTAGAACCAAGGCAATGCCTGCAGCATGACGTGCGGATTGCTCCGAGGAGTGCCCTTTGTCCGTCTGGATCCAGTACCTAGATGGTACTTTGTCCGTAAAGCCGCGTCACATGTTTTCTGACAATAGGCGCATCCCGCCAGGTATCCCACAGGTCCCGCCGGCGGCCGGCTTGGGTCGGCTATTCCCAACCAGCTTCCGGGCCGCAGGCTCCCCACTGGCCAATTGCCGAGCAGATAATTGTAACATCACCGCTCGGTCCAACTTCTTACGTCGTTGACCCACGCTTCCCTCTACCCATATCTTCTCGAGCCGAGCCGTTCGCGAGGAGCCAGAGAGCCACCTCCCCCGACCAGGCATCATGTCGGCCCCCGCACCAGTGTCGAGATGCGTCCAGCGCAGCACCCGAGCCATTTCCAAGTGGCGGCCGAGGCACGTCGCCCGCCCGGCGGCCGCCGTGTCGAGGACCCTCGCCGTTGCGCGCCCGGCCGCTCGGCTGTCCATGCCCGGCGTGCGGGCGTTCAGCACCGGCGCGAGGCTGCGCATGCCCAGCAGCGACGAGGCGTTCGACCCTGCCAGCATTGAGCGCGAGTCGGACGAGGTCGATGTGTGCATCGTCGGCGGCGGCCCCGCGGGGTTGAGTGCGGCGATCCGGTTGAAGCAGATGGCCAACGAGGCCGGCAACGAGGACTTCAGAGTACTGGTCCTGGAGAAGGCCGGCGACATAGGCGCGCACATCCTCTCCGGCGCCGTGATCCAGCCGACCTCCATCAACGAACTCATTCCCGACTGGCTCGACGAGTCCAACCCCAACCGCTTCGAGCACGCGACCCCCGCGGGCACCGACAAGATGCGCTTCCTCACCAAGACATCTGCCATCCCGATTCCCGCCCCCCCGCAGATGAGCAACCACGGCAACTACATCGTCAGCCTCAACCAGTTCGTCAAGTGGCTGGGCGAGCGGGCCGAGGAGCTCGGCGTCGAGGTCTACCCTGGTTTCGCCGCCTCCGAGGTCCTGTACGACTCGGACGGCTCCGTCAAGGGCGTGGCCACCAACGACCTGGGTATTGGCCGAGATGGCAAGCCCAAGGACACGTTTGAGCGCGGCATGGAGTTCCACGCCAGGATAACAATGTTCGGCGAGGGATGCCATGGTAGCTTGACGAAGCAGGTCATCAACAAATTCGACTTGCGGAAAGACAGCCAGCACCAAACGTACGGCCTAGGCATCAAGGAGGTGTGGGAGGTTGACCCTGCCAAGTTTGAGAAGGGTCTGATTGTCCACTCCATGGGCTACCCCCTACCCAAGGACGTCTACGGAGGCTCCTTTATGTATCACTTCGGCGAGAATCTCGTGAGCTTGGGGCTCGTGGTGTCGCTGGACTACCAGAACCCCTGGCTCTCGCCGTACCAGGAGTTCCAGAAGCTCAAGCACCACCCGCTGTTCAAGAACGTCCTCGAGGGCGGCAAGTGCATCTCGTACGGCGCCAGGGCGCTGGTCGAGGGCGGCTTCCAGTCCATACCCAAGGTTGCCTTCCCCGGTGGTGCGCTCATTGGTGACTCTGCCGGTTTTGTCAACGTACCCAAGGTCAAGGGAACGCACAACGCCATGAAGTCCGGTATGCTGGCTGCCGAGGCGGCATGGACCGCACTGAGCCAGACTGCCGAGGGCACGGTGTTCCTCTACGACTACGAAGATTCTCTGCGCAAGTCCTCAATCTGGAAAGAGCTCAAGGAAGTGCGCAACATGCGTCCCTCGTTCCACACTCCCCTTGGTCTCTACGGCGGCGTCGCATACTCCGGTCTTGAGGCATACATCCTGAAGGGCCGGGTTCCTTGGACCCTGAGCCACAAGACCCCTGACTACGCGGCCACGAAGCCGGCGGACCAGTTCACCAAGATCGAGTACGAGAAGCCCGACGGCAAGATCAGCTTCGACATCCTCACCAGCGTCTCCCGCACCGGCACAAACCACGAAGAGGACCAGCCTGTCCACCTGCAAGTGAAAGACTGGGACGCCCACACCGACAAGGCGTGGCCTCCCTTCAAGGGCATGGAGAACCGCTTCTGTCCTGCCGGCGTGTACGAGTACGTCGAGGATGAATCGAAGCCCCACGGCGTGAGGTTCCAGATCAACTCCCAGAAGTAAGTCTAGAGCCACCTGCCGAACTGTTGACCCCAGCAGAACTGACATCATTCGACTAGCTGTATCCATTGCAAGACGTGCGATATCAAGGCTCCTCAGCAGGATATCAACTGGCAAGTGCCCCAGGGCGGCGAGGGACCCAAGTACTACATGACGTGATTTCCATTTTGTATTATACCTGGCTTTTTGAAGGCGGTTCTACAGTAGATGCAACATTGCCGCTGGGCAGTTTCTTATCGTTTGGCCTTTGTACATATGATTGCAGGATAAATTACGAGGGACGAGCCGTGGAGGAGAGCGTAGTACGTAAAAGAATGCTCGGTCAAGCGAGCTGTTGACATTCAAAGTTGGATCACAGTGCAGTGAGGTATCAAGCCAAACATTCCACGTGTCCGTTCCAGTCGGGGGCCGAAATCACCACCGCGACGATACGGCCCCCGACCTGCGTGAGATGGCTGCATCTGGCTGCAGTTCGAAGAAAGGGACAAAGAAAAAGAAAACAAACATGGGGATTGCAGAGAGCGTTGACAGATGAATTAAAACGCAGGGAGACATCCATAGGTGTCGCGTTGCTGCGCGTTGCCGCACTGACCAGTGCTGCTGCTGGGAATTGCTTTTTCCAAGCTGCTCAGCGTCGTGGCATTGACGCTCTGGAAGCCCTTGGCAGGTCGCGGGGTCAGAAAATTGTTAACGCGGTACCTTCACAAGGCCGGCCCTAACACGGGGCTGTGTGCCAAGAGGTAGCGATACCCAGGAGATCCGAGGCGCATCTCAATCTCTGCCCGAGGCCGCCGAAGCGCATAAATCACCACAACACTCGCGCGACGGCTGCGAGCCGCATAAAATGGACAGAATATACGGACGTACCTACCGGCGCAATAGACGGTGCTTGCTGTGCCGTCGATTTTGCGCTGAGCCGAAGGGCGACTCCGCCAGGTTGCTTCGACAACCGGCCGCTGCCGCGGTTCAGGAGGCTCAAGTGCAGCGTGGCCCAAGTACTGGGACTTCGGCCGCCAGCCACTCAGAGCCCGCAAACAGCGAGCCTCTGGGGGAGGGAGCCGCACACGGCAAATGGTTGGACGAGAATCCATGACTCACACCCAGTCTGCCACCGTCTCCTCCCTCCTCGCAGAAGACGGCGGAAAACTCTGCTGTGTCGCGACGGCTGGCGAGGATGGGTGCGACGCGAGATGTCGCCACTGGGCAGGGCATCCGCATGCTCGTAAGATGCGCAGAGCCGCGAGAGGAGTCTCGAGCCGGCGCTGACCTTGCCTGCGCGGGCGGACAACGAGCGAGCACAAGCGTTGCCGCGAAGCACGGCGGCGCCGTGTCGTTTGTCTGCTGTGCACCCTCATCCCCTTCGACGGCGACGCGTAGCCTGAAGCACCCTTGGCATCCGCATCCTGCCTCAGGGGCGGACGGTTGGTGTTTCAGACCTCGTCTCTGCTGTCTGGCCGTGTGTGAGGGGTGGCCAGGGAGACCATTTCAGGGCGAGGCACGGCGGGAAAAGCAGTGGACGCGACGCGGCCAACTGGCGATCCACAATTTCCCGCCCCCCCTCTCCCGCCAGCCCCCCAAGGCGAGCTGCTTATCTTCGCGGCACGATGCAGACGTGCTGTGCGTGATGGGTCGGTGCATCGCGAATCATCGTGACCGTCGGCCAGCTTCGTCGTCTCGCTGTCGTCGGTAGTCGTCGGGCAGTCGGCAACGTGTCTGGCCGATGGCGGCGCTGCTCCTGCTCTGTCGTCGTCGTCGTCGTCGTCGTGCGGCGAATTCAGGACGCTGTTCTGCAGTCGCCTGCCTGGTAGGTAGGAAGGTAGGTGCGCTGGCGTGCGATTGCGTGGCAAAGAAAGAGAAGGAATCAACTTCAGGCCCTGTCCAGCGAACAGAGAGTGACGAGCTCGGTGGGAGAGCAACGCGCGTCAGGGCTGTCCGTGCCCTGAGTCCCTGATGCCGACGGCGCACAGCGCTGGGAGCCGCAAGTACAGCAACCCGAGGCGTGCTATCAAGGTACCTCAGGGGGGCTGCCCGGGGCCGGACTGGGTTGCATGGTGGGAAAAAAGGAGATAAAATCACCACTTTCCGGCGCAGTGATTGGCTGGCTTCGCCCTTAGCGCGCACGCTAACCTCCGGCCTAGTCTGGCCGAGGCGGCGCCACAGGCCTGTTGTTGCCTGGGGGAAATGCCTGGGCCCGCGGGTGCCAAAATTATAAGTACCCAGGCCTCCCCCAGCCCGCCTGTTCCGCCATTCTCGCGCGGAAGTGCTGATCGGTGGCCTTACGTACGTACCTACCACATACGTCGGCCCCCTTTTAATTTTTCCTCCCCACGACGTCACGCCCCACCTTGACCTGGCTGGCAACGCTACGCTTCCACCTGGCCTCACTCTCTTCTGCATCGCCCGACGCCTTTTCCGCCGACCTGCATCTGCTGCGTCTCGCAAAAGGCCTCTCATACTCTCCTTGCGCAGCGACGTGGCCCCTGGAACGCGAGTGAGCCCGCCCTCTCAGGTTGATCGGCGCCCGACACCCCCCGCGAGCAGGCAGCGAGAACTGGAATACGTTCTTTGAGCCGTCGCCCACCGTGCAAACGACCTCGTTGACCCCGACAAAGACAGAGGAGCGAAATTCTATCGTTGTCCGTCGCCATCGGGTCGTTGCGCGTGCGTAGACAACATTAGAAGAAAAAGAGAGGAGTCTTGAAGTGAACCGAGATCTCCAGAGTCCTGGTTGAGCCTACGATCGCGAATCCTTCGTGCGATACGACGTCCTCGACCGAGCACATCTCAAATCTCGACTTCCACCCTCGTTTGCGTTTGCAGCTTGACCCTCGCGGCCATCACATCTGCGGCGCAAGCAACCCATCCTGCTCGAGCATCATTTTGTAGGGGAGACATTCACTTGTTCATCTCCCGCCAGTGGTAGGTGACCTTTTCCCTGCCCGTGCACCCCGCATCACTGGCCACGATTCACTGCCGGCGATGACGGGCCTGGCAGCTGGCTGGCTGGTTGCCAGGCCCATCGCACGCGCTGCGCAAAATCCCACTGCATTGCATAACTCGCCTACACGTTGCACATCACAACCTCCGCTCTTGCATCACAGTGCCAACGTCACCTCAATCAGTGCATCACAGCCCTGGCCTTGAGCGCGAAGCTAATTCTGAACAGATTTGCTCGTGCTCGAACAAACACCGCATCTACGCTTGATCACTCGCGAGATGATGGAAGGCATTCAGACGCACCCCTCCAACGCCGCTCAGGCGAAGGCGTTCACTGCACCCGGCTCGCTGTCGTTCCCCGGTGCGACCAACGAGCTGACGCCGCCGGCGAGCAATGGCGACGCCGGTCAACGGGCGGCCGTCAACGGCCAGCAGGCGGCAAACGGAAATGGGGTGACTCCCGCCACTCCCGCTGCTACGCCTGCGGCGAACCAGGGACCCAGTGGCATCACGCCCACTTTGCAGTATGTATCATGAGCGCCGGCGACTTGGCTGTGCAGCATGACGCTTAACATGAGTCTTTAAAGGAACATCGTTGCCACGGTCAATCTCGATTGCCGTCTGGACCTCAAGACGATTGCCCTGCACGCACGAAACGCCGAGTACAATCCCAAGGTATGTTTGCGCTACACTGGTCACGTCTCATGCCGACAGCCGCTGACTGATTGAAGCGTTTCGCTGCCGTCATCATGCGCATTCGTGAGCCCAAGACCACGGCTCTCATTTTCGCCAGTGGCAAGATGGTTGTGACGGGTGCCAAGTCCGAGGACGATTCGAAGCTTGCGTCGCGCAAGTACGCTCGTATCATCCAGAAGCTCGGATTCAACGCAAAGTTCACGGATTTCAAGATCCAGAACATCGTTGGCTCTTGTGACATCAAGTTCCCTATCCGTCTGGAGGGCCTTGCATCTCGCCACCACAACTTCAGCTCTTACGAGCCCGAGTTGTTCCCTGGTCTCATCTACCGCATGATCAAGCCCAAGATCGTCCTCTTGATCTTCGTCAGCGGCAAGATTGTCCTGACCGGTGCCAAGGTGCGCGAGGAAATCTACCAGGCTTTCGAGATGATCTATCCCGTGCTTCAAGGTGAGCTACTCTTCGTGGACGCTTTCCGCTGGTTGCTTCCGCTAACATATTGTCAGACTTCCGCAAAGTTTAGACGCATCACGGGTTTGGACGAGACACCTTGCCTCGTGTACCACAACCCTTCTTTTTCGGCTTGTACCAATAGACCTTTGGTCATGATACCACGATTGCTTTCTCGCCGCAACTCTTTCGGACACCCCAGGCTTGATAGGCCACAATCAAGCGCATCGTACGGGGTCGTCCGTGTATCATTCTGATTTCTGCATTGCATTGGCGTTGGCAAAGGACGGGGCGGGGTCGGCTACTTTCTAGTTATCTTGTGATTCGGTTCCCGGCGAAAAGAACAAGACTACTCATCCCGCGACTACATAGATTGCTCATGACTTTTCCGCGGACTGGCTCGCCGGTCTGGGTTCAGTCGTCTTAATGCTTTCAAAAGGGGAAAAGTCAAATTGGTTGACATTTAGTGGACGGAGAGTCATGAGAATGACGGGAGACAGGGTGGATGGGGATAGCAGCAGCCTGACCATGTCGGCTGAGAAATATGCGGGCATCATCGAACGGGCGCCCTTGGCATTGCGTGTGTAATGGCTCTCGCACAGCTTGCCAACGGACACCTTACGAGGCTTGCTACAGCTTGCCTCACGTACTCCATCGATAGGCATAATTGCACATTCCCCGCAAGAAGCGTCTCCATTGACTCGTGTGCTTCTGTGCTGGTCGTGGCGTCGATGGTCGCTGCCAAAACGCACTGGCGCAGCACAGTAATACCCCACGATGTGGACTTCCGATCATCGGCGCTTGGCACCCCCCGCTTATCGTCGGCGGCCTTAAAGCCTCTCTCGCGAGCCTGGGCATTTGGAGACTGCCACACTGCTGCTGCCTTTGCAGACGGAGTGATCATCGGGTGTCGTCTCACTGCGCGTGACGGAGAGTGCTTCAATGGAGAGAAACCCCCCTTCTTCTGTTCTCATCATCGGCTCTGGCGTCTTCGGCCTCAGCACAGCGTGGGCGCTGACAAAACGCCCGCTCTTTGACAGGACAGCCATCACGGTCGTAGACCATGCTGGCGGCCAGTTTCCTCCGCCGGACTGCTCGAGCGTGGACTCGTCGAGAATCATAAGAGCTGACTATGCTGACTCGCATTACACGGCCCTGGCGACAGTGGCCCAGCAAGAATGGCGCAAGCAAGGGGATGATGACTTGGGCGGTGAGGGACGGTACTCCGAATCCGGGTTCGTGTTGACGGCGGACAAGCCAAGAGAGGTCAAGGTCGGCTTGAAATCGGGCATGGACTACACCAAGGAGAGCTGGAAGAATGTCTCTGCGTATGCCGCGTCGAATGGACACGCGGCCGACAGAATCCGAACGCTCGAGAGCAGGGAGGCGCTTAACAAATTCTTGGGCACCGACGGCCATGCCGGCGACTGGGGGTATTTCAACTCCCTATCTGGATGGGCGGATGCTGGGAAGGGCATGAAGTGGCTGTACGAGCGCGTCAAGGCAACCGGCAGGGTCAAGTTTGTCGACGCAAAGGTGGAACAGCTCGAGACGGACGACGACACAGTGGTTGGCGCGAGGCTCCGTGGCGGCACCGTCCTAAGGGGTGATGTGGTCATCGTCGCCGCCGGCGCGTGGACCGGCGAGCTCGTTGATCTCAGGGGCCGGGTCGAAGCGACTGGCCACGTCTTGGGATACATCGACATCACAGACGAGGAACTTGCCGTGCTGGCGAAGCAACCCGTGGTGCTGAACCTATCCTCTGGTCTATTCATCATCCCACCACGGCAGAAGACGCTCAAGGTTGCGCGACACAGCTTCGGCTACCTCAATCCCGAAACCGTCATCGGCGCCTTGCCTCTGTCACCGTCTTGTCCACGCACGCCCATAACAGTCTCCCGACCAGCGACGAACCGAGATGGCGGACTGAGCCACATGCCTCACGAAGCCGACCGGGACCTCCGGCGCGCTCTCAAAGACCTCTCACCCATCAAGGGCCTCGAGAACCGGCCGTGGACGGAGGCGAGGGTGTGCTGGTATTCGGACACAAAGGACGGAGACTGGCTTGTCGACTGGCACCCCGGCTGGAAGGGCCTCTTCATTGCTACCGGAGACAGCGGTCACGGCTACAAGTTCCTGCCCGTCCTCGGCGATAAGGTCTTGGATTGCTTGGTTGGAACGGGGGGTGATTTGGGACGCAAGTGGAAGTGGAAGGAGATCGAGGACGACGGCGTGGGCAAAGAAGTTGACGGGAAGTTCAACGGCCTGATTACGAGGGATGGGAGCAGAGGAGGCTACCCGGGCATGATCTTGAAGGAGGAGCTGAACAGGACGGTGTCCAAGCTTTGATGGCCACTCTGCCAGTGGTACGTTTCAGCCGGATGGATATGTTGCCATAGCGCTGTGTCTTTCAAGACTGCCAAAATGTATACGATCTCTAACTGAGCGGAAGCCCCATCTCTGCGATACCGTGTTCGCCTAATAAGTTTAGGGAAAGCAACGTAGCCGTCGTTGGGTTGTCCAACTCTCGCGTGCCATGAAACACAGATATGCACGTATCGGGACGGGCTGCCGCGCAGGTGACGTGGACCCACTATGAGCTCCCGCACGGCAGTCCGCAAGTAGGTAGCTTGAGCATTGCACATGCGCAACCGCGCAACTTTACGACGAACGCGTAGTCTGCGCTGCAATCTCGACCATGGCCTGATGCCCGAGGTTCATCGAACAGGATGTCTTCTGGAAAGACACCAGCGGGCTTCCCAGACGCGGAAGCCAAATTGGCCAAGCCCGTCAAGCAGTCGGCCTTTGAAAAGGCAAAGGCTGAAGCTGAAGCGAAGCGCAAGCGCGACGAGGCCGACACCGCAGCCGTGTACGAGGATTTTCTTAAGAGCTTCGATGATGGAGATGACGAAGGCGTGCCGAGCGGTCCCGGTCCCCAGCGGCCCCGACACGGCTTTGGTGGCCCGTCTGGAGGCAACACGGGCAAGCGACACTTTGCGCAGTCGACAATGAGAAAGAGCGGACCAGGAACATTGGGGCCAGCGCCCGTCTCCTTCGGGGGGAGAAGGCCATTTGATGACGACTTTTCCAAAGGGACCAGGGAGAGGGGCGTGGAATCGCACGGCGGACTGTCATCGATGTCTCGAGCTTTCGTTGACGCAAGCGACGATGACGGGGACGTTGAAAGAGAAGCGATCGAGCGCGCAGAGCTGAAGGCTATAGCGAAACCTCAGCTCCGACTGTCGAATATGCCTCTTGGGGTATCGCCAGCGGCAATCAAGGCACTTCTGCCGGAAGAGTTGACCGTTGAAGCCGTCAGGATCGAGCCTACCGCGGGCGCCGAAGGGCATTGCACGAATGCCATCGTCACCCTGTCGCGAGACTCACCGGGGAGTGTAATGGACGCAGCCGTCGCCTCTCTGCAGAACCGATATCTGGGCTGGGGACATTACCTGTCGGCACATCGGCATCTGTCATCAGCGGTTCTTAACCCTGTCGGAGGGGCCGTCTCCTCAACCTCAGCCGCCCAACCATTTGGAGCTAAACCAATGGAGCAAACTCCTGGGAACGTCGGCCACCTAGGCTCACGTCGCGCTTTTGCGCCACCGTCGTCGTACAGTCAGCCGAGTCCTGCGGTACATCGACTGAACAATTTCTATGTCCCCGTCGTGCCCCCCGAGGACATAAGAATGATACGGCACATCCACAAGACGGTCGAGCGTGTCCTTGAGCACGGAGCAGAGCTTGAAGCTCTCCTCATGTCGAGGCCAGAGGTACAACATGACGAGAAGTGGGCATGGATGTGGGATGAGACAAGTGTGGGCGGCATCTGGTATCGCTGGCGCCTTTGGGAGCTCACAACTGGGTACCAGGCTGACCCCCAACGGGAGCCATATGTCTACTTATTCGAGGACAGTCCGCCATGGAAGGTGCCCGATCCGCTTCCCTTCGAGTTCATAACAGACATGGAAGAATTCACGACGCACCGGGACTATGACAGCTCAGACGATGAGGACATGGACGGAAATGACAATCGCGGAAGGCCTAACGGGGCTGAATTGGAGACTCCCTTCCTCGGCCCCCTACACAAAGCCAAGCTCGTGCACCTTCTAGCGCGTTTGCCAACCACTCTCTCAAAGCTTCGAAAAGGAGACATCGCCAGGGTGACAGCCTTTGCGCTAACGCACGCCGATCGAGGCCCCAGCGAGGTTGTGGAAGCGATTGTTAACAACGTTGGAAGGCCACTGGCCTTCACTTCTGCAAATCCTTCGAACAGCCTCTCGAAGAAGGGCGTCTCGCCAGGTGACTCAGAAGATGAATCTGCCAATGAGGAACCCGACACAAGCGCGGCCAGTCTCATTGGTTTGTACGTGGTCAGCGACATTCTATCGTCGTCATCCACTACCGCCATCCGGCATGCTTGGAGATTCCGAGGGCTCTTTGAAAAGGAATTGTGGGACCGGCAGTTGTTCGACTTCCTCGGCATGATGCCCGAGAGGAGAGGCTGGGGTCGACTACGAGCAGAAAAATGGAAGCGCAGCATCGGCATCGTCCTGAATCTGTGGGAGACCTGGAACGTGTTTCCCAGTAAGCAGGAGCTCTTCGTTGGCACTTTCGAAAATCCGCCTTCGCTTGCGGCCGAGGAGGACAAAAAGAAGTCCACCGAGGCAGGGGAGGCCAAAGCCGAGCAAAAGAAGGTCCAAACAGCTGCCGGCGAGACCGAGGACGATGTGAAGGGAGAGCCAATCGACGAGGATGATGTGCAGGGCGAGCCTATCGCAGACGAAGATGTCCACGGAGAACCCATCGATGAGGATGATGTCAAAGGCGTGCCCATTGACGACGACGACGTTGAAGGCGAGCCCATCTTGGACGAAGATGTTCAGGGAGAGCCCATGGACGAGGACGATATGAAGGCCGGATCCGTGGACGAAGACGACGAGACGACAGGCAACGAGAAACTTCACGACGGCCATGCATCAGTTAGCGCTACCGGGGCCAGGGACGGGGCCGCAGACGTTGGAGGAAACTCCAGACAGGGGCAGGAACAGTCCAGCGAGAGCGCGCGGCCCGGACCGGGGCAAAAGCGTAAGCGTATCCGTGCCATGGACATGTTTGCCGATTCAGACGAAGACGAAAAGCCCTCGCTGTAGCGACAGCTCGTTGGCCTTCGTCTCTCACAGCACAATGTGCTTGGGAGCAGATAGCTGCGGCCCCCATCCCGGCCCGCATCCGAAACATCGATGGCATGGGGAAACATCAGCCTCAAGATCAAGCCGGGAGCAGAAAGCCAGACAGCGATGTAATCAATACGATTCCCTATTTCCCCCATGCCCAATAGAGAACAGGCCGAGGCTCCAACAGGGATTGTAGCTGCAAAATTTGAAAAATGCGTTGCAGGATGAACCACCGTAAGTGCTTCGAGCTTGGACGGAGCTTACGGTTGAGGTTGTCGTGATGATAGCCGGCATCATTGGATTGAAGTAAGAACCGGAGCATGATCCGTTCCGTTTACCTGCTATCCTTCATTGCTCAACGCACTTGTCGCTCGCAACAGGACATCTCCGGCCGGCACGATTTTCCCATGGGCACTCGTGAATTCCATTTCAGAAACGCAACGGCAGGTCAGTCGAGGCTCACAAGGGTACATCGCAAGGCGCGCTGCGACCAATGGAAACTTGCTCACGTTGGAACCCGCTCCGCACCACCTCGCAGCAGCCCATCTCGAGCGGCATGCTGAGGGAGGGTGGAGTTGCCGTATTCAGCGAGCTCGAGGCCGTCTCTGCTTGTCCAGCAGCTGCAGCCCATGTGTGAGAGCAGCGCACAAACACTTTGTCTGGCTGACGTTGCTGTGCCGATCGCGAGCAGGCAAAAGTAGCCTCTTGACTGCGTGGCGGTCGCGGGGCTGGCGCCGCAAGGGTTCCCCGAGGAAAGCTGTCAAGCCTCCCGATCTAGAGGGGCTGCGGCGGCACTGAAGGGCGAGGAGGGGCTGTGCCGAGCGGACGGGACGGTGTTGCGATGCAGGCAGTCCGTCCCGCGAGGACCACACCACCTTTCCCAGCAGACGATGCACGAGCACGAGTACTGGTTAGAGCAGACCGACTACGAGTACGGCCAAGGGCGGCGGCGATTCGCGATGCAGCAGCGGACGTTTCAAAAGTCGGCGCGTTTGGACATTAGGCGCAGGTGGCCCCGGCCGTGCCCAGGCGTTAGCGACGAAACGCAGGGGAGCCTGGTGGTTGGCTAGGCGGGCGGGCGCCTCCAGCGAGCGCCGGGCGTGAAGCCCGCCCTTCACTTCAACCGCTGGCCCTGGGCTGGCGCACGGTTCCGCCGCCCGTCGACAGCCGGCGCCGGTCCAAGGCCCCGCACCTGGAGCCTTCTACCCTGCGCGCGGGCTCCGAACAGTGGTGGCTCCTCCAGCCCAAGTCAGTTCCTGGCCCGCTCTTCACCATCCCACCCGCGACCAAAAGCACTTGGCGCGCCTCCCGTCGTTCTTTTCCGGCGGACAGAGGGAGAGTAACAGGCGGCGCCTCTTCGGTCGCCCGCGCACCCAACGAGTTCTCTTCAACAACGTCCGCACCACCGCCGTCACCACGACGATTCTCAGCCCACCGCTCGCCCTCACCACCGATCCTTTGAAATCGCAAAAGGGACCACCGAATCCGAGTTAATTTTCGAACCCCTCGACCTCCTCGTCGCATCCTGCGGCGCTGACGCTGCCTCGGCCAATCCCTCATCCTGCGTTGACTTGATGCCGCATCGACTCGACGACACCGTCTTCCATTGCAGGCGCTGACGAGCGTGGCCCACGGCCCATTGCCGCGGCAGCGGGCACCTCGCACCCTGCATCTCGTTTGAACATCTAAGACACCCGTCACCATGCCTCTCATCAACGGCCAGAAGATGGCCTGGTACGTTTCCCTCCAGGGCCCCGCGCCGGCGATGTGTCGCAACGTCAGACACTGACACGCAAGGCTGCAGCGAGCCCTGCATTCGGGGACATCGGTCTACCAAGTGCACACACGCCAACGAGCGGCTCATGGTCCCCGTCCGCAAGCCGGGCCGTCCGCTGAGCTCATGCCCGCACCCGTCGTCGCGGCCTTGTTCGTGCGCCGCCGTGACGGCGGCCATTCCCAGGAAGCAAAAGTGCTGCTGCGGCACCTCGGATCCCGCGCTGGCCGACAGCAAGAACGGCAAGGATGGCTCCGCCGGCAGCATCACCCCGCCAAGTCCTTCCCAGGCCACAGGCTCGTCATTCCGAGTCCAGAAGCAGACCTCGAAGAACGGCCACGCCAAGAAGCAGTCTATGGACCTTGCAGGCCTCGAGAGGATGGACGCCAGCCAACTGAACATCCTGCCAGCGTTTGACGGGATGCAGCGGGCAGTGCCTCGGCCGAATGGGCAACCCGCCGCCGCGCCCGATATGCCCATGTACGGTGCCGTTGGACGGAGATCCTCTGGATCACCTTTCTGCCCAGAGTCGGCCATGTACCCCATGTTTTCGTACCCCATGCAGGCTTCCATGATGAATTCGGAGCTGGCCAAACCCGCGACCAACGGACACATCACGCCTTCGACGAACGGTCAGACTACGTCGAGCGCGGCTCCCATGTCTGGTGGGTGCTGTGGTGGCGGCGCCAACGGAGCCAAAGCCAAAGCCGCCATCCAGCAGATGCCGGCGGCGCCAGCGCCAAATATGGATGGTGTTGGAGAGAAGAAGGTCAAAAGCTGTTGTTCGACTCCCTCGAGCTCTCTCGAGACCAAGACGCCGACGGAATCCATGGCTGCTCCTGGAGGTACCCCACCGCTCAACGGTATCATGATGTCGCCCTTCCAATCTTCCATGGCCTTGCCCAACGGCATGTATCCGTACTTTCCTCACCCGACAATCTTCAACTACCCACCGCAACTGGGCTCATTCCTCCAACCCCTTCAACCGGAGCAATGGAGGCAATTCATGTCAGCGATGAACTTTGGACAGCCTGTGCTCGCACCGCCAGGCGCCACCTATGGCATGGCGGGACCAGGCTCCTTTCAACCGCCCAGCACACCCAACGGCACCCCTTGGACCTCTCACCAATGCACCTGTGGGGACTCTTGTCAGTGCATTGGCTGCGCAGCTCACCCTTACAACGAGGCGACGCAGAACTACGTGCGCTCAGCGTGGAATATGATGGCGGAGGATGGTGCGAATGCGCAGGCACAAAGAAACGCCCAGGCGAACCGTGCAAATGGAGATGTCAGCAGCGGCCACGAGCGCTCGGCGAGTCACACGTCCACCGGTGTCAACACGCCAGTCACAACCCATGTAGAGGGTACGCTCTCGCCCACGGCACCACAGACACCCTCAGATGCCGCATCCGGCATAAGCGAAGAGCAAACGCTGTCGGCCAACGACTTCTTCTTCGTCAGCTACCCGTTCGGGGACGCGTGCGCCGGAGACACCGCGACTTGCCCTTGCGGCGATGACTGCGCATGCATCGGATGCGTGATTCACAACAACCCCGGCCCGGAGGCCACGGCCGAGGATTCATCCATGTGAGGCACATGCCGCACATCGTGTTTGTGCATTGGAAGGCAGCGTGAGATGAAGTGCCCGCGCTGCGATGGCGATGACGATGATGATGACAACGCAATACAAGGTCAATATTCCCAATGGAGCAGGGAAACTACAACGCCGACCGAGTTGCGAATCCTGTCATTTAGAAACCCGGCGACGACCCGGTCCTGGCGGCTTTTTACTGTGCTGAGCGATACCCCAAAATACACAAGGTGGCATGAGATAGACGATGGATGTTTGGCTGGAGACTCGCGACGCCGAGCTACATAGCAATGAAGATGAATGTTCCACTCAAGGATAGGTCCACCATTTTGCCAAGTCCTGGCCGTACAAATGGATTTAGTTGTATGTGTGTCTTTAAGCCGCCTGCTTAACAATGAAGCTTACGGAGGCACTCTTTCAAACCTATATGCGTGCGATATAGCATCTGGCGCGTTTTATCAATGACGATGATGCATCCTATTTTGACGTCGTCAAGCACGGCGCGATGACACTTGCCTTCACGACCAACTCTTCCACGGGCATTCTTTCCATTTTTTTATGGCTTTCTTGAGGATTACAGGCAAATATAGTATTCTCTTCTTGGCGGTAAGCTTGAATGTCGTGCTAAGACTGATATATGTTTGTCGTTGGCGGAACCACGACCACCACCAATACACGGCAGCGGGCGGCCGTAGGAGGTGGGGCTCACCGTGCATTCCGCCGGCCCCCGCACGGACACCCTCAAAATGCACCCAACCTCACCAACGTCGCAATTTGTCAACTGCACCTCCCCGAGCTATACTAGCATCTCATGCATACGTGCTCAGAGCAGCTTCCCTTTGGTTTAACAAGACGTTGCCCAGAGAAAGCGCAAGCCTCTCCAGCGGAGTAGCAAAGACGCCGGACAGGCGACCGGAGCGCCACACCACCGTCAGGATGCCTCGGTCACCGGCGCGCGAAGCGCAAGACAGGACCATGTCACGGCCACACCCGGAACATGAAGGCGGTAGATCACAGCGGGGACACGAGAGGCGCAGGTCCCGGTCTCATGAGAGGACGCGGCGCAGAGATGAGGAGGAGCGGAGGAGGAGCGCATCGCCAGACCGGCACGGACGGCCATCGTCGAGGAGACACCACCACTCCTCTCGCCACCGGCATGGCAAGGCCGAAGCCGCCGTGCAGCTGCCGTGCTCGGCCCGGCAGCTTGGCAAATCCGATCTACGAGCGTTTGAGCCATTGTTCGTGCACTACCTCAGCCTGCAGAAGCAGAAGAATGCCGACGACATGGACGACCGGGAGTTTAGGGGCAGGTGGAAGAGCTTCGTGGGCAAGTGGAATCGCAACGAGCTGGCCGAGGGCTGGTATGACCCGGAGATGTTTGCTCGCATCGCGGAGGAGGCTCCGGCGAGGGAACCGACGGCTGCGCGGAGGGAATCTTCGCCGAGGAGGCTTGACGACGTTGACGATGACGTCTCAGAGCCTGCCCGGGACGACGGCGACGAGGATGACGGCTACGGGCCGAGCCTGCCCCAGTCGGACCCTCGACGCCGCCTCGGTGCCGCGATCCCGTCGCTGCAAGACCTAGCCTTGCGCAACGAGCTTGTCGAAGAGTCCCACGAAGCGGACCGCCAGGACCTCCGCGCCGCGCGCAAGAAGGACCGGGCCCTGCAGAAGGAGCGCCTCGAGGAGCTCGTCCCGCGCGCCGAGCCGGGCTCGCGGGAGCGCAAGCTCGAGAAGCGCCGCGAGACCAACGACAAGATGCGGCAGTTCCGCGACAAGAGCCCCGGCATGGAGGCGGGCGACGACAAGGAGCTCATGGGCGGCGGCGACTCCCTCGACGAGTACAAGAGGGCCAAGGACAGGGAGCTCAAGCGCAAGTCGGAGCGGCAGATCCGGCGGGAGGAGTTTGAGAGGGCCAAGCGCGAGGAGATGGAGGAGCGGCGCAAGGCGTGGCAGGAGAGGGAGGACGGGACCGTGAGCATGCTCCGGGAGCTGGCGAGGCAGCGCTTCGGTTGAGGGGTCACGCGGCCAGGCCCGACCTCGTCGGATGGAACTGTAATATCAGGTAGCATGGGAGAGCATTGGGGCAGGGCCAAGGTAGCTTGCCGTTATCGTCGTCGATGAAGCTCGAAATCGACCACGCTTAGCCGCTCCAATCATAGAACACGCCGCGCACCCGCGATCAAGCCCGCCCAGGAGCGTCGGCCCCACGACGCCTCACACTGTGGCCAGCCAAACGGGCGACGAAGCCGCCATTGGGGACGAGGGCCCACTCGTGCCAAAATCTTGCAGCATGGCGTCCGACCAGCCTTATACAACGTGTACGCGGGCGTAACCTTGGACGGCATCGCGGGACTCGGCGGCGCGCGGCAGCTTGAGGTTTCATTGCAGGGCTCGGGACTTCGGGAACCAAAGAACCCAAACCAAACTCCTGACGCCAATAGCCGGTCGATCATTCGATTCGGTGCGCCGGGCCTCCGGAGAAAGCGAGAGACTCGGGCCGCCGGAGCTGGTGAGCGTCTCACAGAGAGGCAAATCACACATTACACGACGACGCCAAGTGCGGATCACACGACATCTCCGGCCCTTGCTGGTGAGCCGAGGTGAGCCAGCCAGCATGGACGACTACTACGGAACCGGGGACCTCATGGAGGATCCCGAGGATTACTACCCGCCGTCGCCGCCGCCGACGCAGCAGACCTTCACCATGCAGAGCGGCAAGGTCGTGACGCTGCACCTGGTCGGCCACAGCCCGACCGAGGCGCACCACCTGTGGAACGGGGCCAAGTTCATAGCCGACTACTTCGAGGAGGAGCCGGCGCGCGTGCGCGGCAGGACGGTGCTGGAGCTCGGCGCGGCGGCCGGCTTGCCGTCGCTGGTGGCGGGCATCCTGGGCGCTCGGAGGGTCGTCATGACCGACTTCCCGGACCCGGATCTCGTCGCCAACATGCAGAAGAACATCGACGAGTGCGACCGCACCGTCGAGCCCGAGGGCAGCATCGCGCGCGCCATTGACGCCATGGGCTACGTCTGGGGGACGGACCCGGAACCGTTGCTGGCGCGTCTCACGGATGAGGGAGAGGAGCGCATCCAAGACGGAACGGCGTCATACACAGCAGCAGCGGCGAGCGGGAAGGAACAGCAACATCAAGAGCAAGGGCAGCGCGCCAAGTTCGACGTGCTCGTGCTGGCCGACCTGCTCTTCCGCCACTCGGAGCACGGCGCTCTCGTCAGGACCATCCAGCAGACGATGCGGCCCTCGCCCGAGAGCGCCGCCTACGTCTTCTTCACGTCGTACCGGCCCTGGAAGCAGGACCTGGACATGGCCTTCTTCGACGTTGCGCGCGCCGCGGGCCTCACGGTGGAGCAGGTGTCGGAGAGGAAGCTGGACAAGCCCCTCTTCGAGGGTGATCCGGGGGACCTGGATGTGCAGAAGACGGTCCGGGGCTTTGTCGTGCGATGGCCGGAGGCGGCTGCTGCTGCTTAGGTGGCCGGGACAGGCCGTGCAAAAAAGGCCCATTTGTCAGTCGGGCATCCGTGCCCTCATAGGATATACCCGTCGGCGAAGTAATAAAATACGTAGCGATTTGCTCATCGGCCTACCGCCCATGCTTTCTGTGGAGGAACCTGGGGAGACGTCCGGAGTGTGGGGAGAGCTGCCCCTCGTCTGGTCGCGATGATACGTTACCTTACGCTGGGCTGTAGTTGAGCCGCCACAGTGTGGGCCGCCTGCCTGCCGCGGTGCCGTATAGGGAGGGGCCTCCTCTGAACCGCTTGTGTCACTGATTCGCGGCGCCGGTGGAGAAGAGCGCGAGAGGCTCTTCCGCCATCCGTCATTGCGACCAGCGGGACTGGCTCCCGTCGGCAACAAGATGGAGAAGATGGAGAAAGACGGGGTTTGTCGATGGACCGCAGTTAAATAAGATGAGGCCCTGGCCCCTCCCGGGCCTGGCATCGTCGTCAATGGCAACTTCCTCTTCTTCCATCGTCAGTACGAGTATTCTTCAGCATCTTCACTAGGTAACCATTGTCGTCGTCGAGATAAAAACTGCCCGCTGCCACGCCGCCATGCCTGCGCAAAAGACCTCCCCCCACCTCGCCGACCTGGAGCGTGATGGATTTGTCGTCGTCAAGTCCATTGTCAGCAAGGAGAAGCTCGAGGCCCTGCGCGAGGCCAGCCTGAAGGTCGAGAAGCTGGCCCGCAAGGGCGACTGGCCGCACATCCGCACCGTCGGCAAGCAGTTCCCGCCCTGGGAGTTCAACCCGGAAAAGGGCATCTGGGGCGTGCAGCACCTCATGAACCCCGCGCTCCCCGGCAGCGACATCTACACGGAGCTGTACTTCTGTGAAGAGGTGCTGAGCATCGTCCGCGAGCTGCTGCAGTGTGACGACGAGGACCTCGTCATGGAGCTCTTCAACATGCTGGTGCGGCCCGAATCGCAGTTCGAGCTGCGCTGGCATCGCGACGACATCCCTGCCGAGGCCACGGCCGAGGAGGAGATGGAGCGTCTCGGCCGTCCGGCCTTCCACGCCCAGTACAACTTTGCGCTGTGGGAGGACGACTCCCTGGTGTTGGTGCCCGGCTCGCATAAGCGCGCGCGCACCGAGACGGAGCGCAACGCGGATCCCTTTGAAAAGGTCCTCCCCGATCAGCTCATCGTCAAGCTGGAGCCGGGCGACATTGCCTTTTACAACAACAACATTCTGCACCGTGGCGTGTACGATTGCACCAAGGAGCGCGTAACGCTGCACGGCTCCGTCGGCCACGCGGGCGGCAGCAAGCTGCGCGCCACCAACGTCCTGCAGCACGGCGTTGGCGCTTGGGTCGACAAGGTCGACTTCTCCAAGCTCAAGGACGGCGAGAGGCAGCGAGCCGAGGCCATGCGCGCGAGGCTGGTGAAGATGGGCTCCGACAGCGGCCCCGTCGGCTACTCGCTGCAGGGCTGAGCTGGCGGCAGGTGGATGAGGGTGGTGCCAGAGGATTCCTGGGGTGCCGGTCTCTACCTGGACCTTGGTAAACAGAAACAGGAGGGCGTCTCAATAGGGAAGCAAGCGGGCTTGTTGAAGCAGACGCGGAAGCATTCTTTGGGATAAGATTGCCAGCGGCTCGTGACCGCATGATATAATGTAAAGCCACCGGATGGCATCCTTGTGGATAGATCTCCAACTTCGTTGACAACAATCGAGTCCCATGAACGTTCATGCTGCCCAGGAGAGTCGCAGCGGCTGATCAGCTGCAGAAGCAGCTGGGAGATATCGCTGGACGGACGACGCGTGTATGCTAGCAAGTGGTGTCCCCGTACCCCAAGAGTCGCTGTTGACGAATCGCCGTCTTGCGTCCTCTGGCGTTAGCCTCCTCGCTTGCTGTGTCTGGAAGGTCGTGGAAGGAGGAATCCTCGTGCCATCATGCCCCGTGCCCGAAGCGCGATTGCTGGAGCAATGGGCATTGGCGGCGTCTAGTGCCGCTCTGTTGAGATCAAAATGATTCTTCGGCCCTTTGCCGATCAGGTTGGGAATGATGATTGGTGCTCCCGACGACCCGCTCGTGGATTCGAAGATGGACATCTGTGAAGCTCTCGCTGTACGAAATAGTCAATGTATGTTTTGGCATTTCGATGATGTGTCAAGTCAAACGTCTCTGAGACCTCCCTGCTTGCGTGCCGCGCGCCCCTGAAAAGTCCAAAATGTCAAGATTAATCGCCATGATTTGATTCCAGGAGAGATAGACCCCGGCGGATTCCACTGGTGAAGGTTGGATGGTGACCAGTGCAAGAGCATGACGGGACGAACCGCATGAACTGAGCCAGGCAGACAAGGGTTTATCTCAAATCACGACGGTCCATAGAGAACCCTGTTGAACGCTCAGTCTAGCAGCGGTAGGACCAACGAAACTACGTCTGATGCAGATGCGGTGGCTGCGGTGCCTCGATGAGAAGCGACACGTGTACATGGTGCTCAGGTTAACCGCGCCGTATAACGTTAATACTAGGAGCATGTAACCCCACAATCGTCGGGACGCTCTGGCTGAACGGCAGGACCAGCGCTTCGGTAAGTCGTCCTGGGCTGTCGTGGGCGCTCACAAGACCGCAGCGCTGCAGGGAGAGGGATGGAGGGCGGAGGTTATGGTTGGAGGGTGGCGCAGGGGGCAGGCAGCTCCCGGGCCCGACGCGGCGTGCTCGGATAGAGCTTCGTCCCCCGCAGCTACTCCCAGCTGACGCAATGTTGCACTGCGACCAGCCAAAGGGGCCAGGGAAACCAGTGTGGCGGGCGCTGCAGCAGGTGCGCCTGCGCCTCGGGGTGCCAGGTATTATTAGCACAAAGCGCGGGCAGGCATTGTCCACGGGCCGTGCGGGGGAGGGGGGACGGCGTGTTGGGGTTTCGTGGCCACGGCGCCATGGGCGTGTGCGGTCCAACTTCTCCAAGCTCCAAGATTCCATCGACGTGCGCAGAGCGCATCGCGGACCAGTCGCCAGCCGACGCGGCACAGCAATATGGTAAGCCTCGATGTTGGGGAGCTCTGCGTAAAACTCGGCAAGACGCTGCGAGACAGGAAGGACCTGTTCAAGAAGCAGGGGCTCGGCTCCTGGTGCGCGAGATGCGATCGAAGCAGCTCCTGAGCTAGAAGCTGATAAGAGGGCGCGGCTCGCGGGCACTACCACGACCACCATGGCCCCCGACAGCCTCGGCGAACCGTTGCATACACCCTGCTAACTGGACAACAACGTGGAACAGGTCGGGGCTAGCGGGATGACGGCGTGTGACGAGAGCGCTTGGCTCCAGGGCTAAAACCTGGCAGATCTTGGGAAACGCGCCCGTGCCCTGTCCTCTGGGGAGTCTGCAGTGGCGGTGACCGGCATGAAGCTGGCGGCGATGCCAGGTTCCTCCAACGGCGTGCCCGAAGTCGCCAGCAGTACAGAAGTGCCGCCGACAACCCCAGCTGCTGACCTCGCCCGTACTCTGGCGCGGACCGGCAATGATGTCCCCGCGAAGGTGCGTTCTCGTCATTGGGACCACAAATCTGCTTTGCGCCGTAGCATGCCATCTGCACCGTAGTTGGCTCGTCGACAACTCCGGTGTCCGTGACGAGGGTCTGCAGAACTTTGATATGAGGCTGGCGGCCTAAGAGGCGCCGGATGGTGGCATCGTGAAGACCGAACAGGCCTCACCCAACCTAGCCACAGAGACGGCCTCAATGGAATTGGGTGTCTTTCCTCGTGATCCCAGATGGTCCCCTGGCAGTCGGTACCTTGTGCAAGAGTGGCGGCAAAACGACCTGTTCCTGCGCGTAAGAGATGTACATTGAGATGCACGGGGCATTTATAAGATCTTACCGGGCCTCGGCTACCCAAGTGTATGATTCCGGAATGTGATTCTGGCGAGGCGGGCTGCCGCTCCCATGTCGACAGGCATGAACATGGACGGGGATTAGGTAGGTAGGTCTGTTGGCTCGATTCGTCACAGCTACCCGCTTCTGAAGGATCCTTCCAGGTTGCACCTGGCGAGGAAGCACCTGCCAGATGCAGATTTGTTACCCCAGCAGCCCCTTCCCCCAATGACTACGGAGCCCAGCTACAGAAGCTGTCTACCATGCTGTTGCCGCCGGCGGATCGTGGGTGCCGCGGCAGGCTTCCCATCTAGAGGCGTCAGCGGGCTGCGAGAGAGCTAACTGAGGCAAATACACGGAGCTACCAATGCCCGCCGCGGGAAATTGCCTTGTCCAACTTCGGAACCCGATATTATTTGAGTGGGCGGATGCAGCGACTAAGGCAGGCTTGCTGCGTGGTGTCTAATAATATCCCCCCTGCGCGCTGATAGAGAGGAGTCTAATGAGTCTAATGGGCCATTTGCCAAGCTCAGCACCGGGGACATGGTACGCCGCTGGACGCCCGCAGAAACGACAAGCCAGGACCTGGCCAACATCAGAGACAGGAGATGGTTCGATGAGTGCACCGGCTTGGGATACCCGGCGGCGCGATCAGCAGGGTAGAGGCAAGGAGACGGGCGGACGACCCCAAGAGGCTGGTCAATGGATGGGGTCGGGTGGGCAGGACGTTGGAGTGTGCCGTATTAGCTGTTCTCTTACGAGTACGCGTATTACTCGTAATTAGTCAACAGCTGCTTTGGGCCACTGGCGATAAGGCTGACGACAGTGATTGTTAGAGATAAGGCCGGCGTGTCGGCGGTTGACGAGTCAATTGTGATGCTCCCGTGGACGACGGATATCGGCTTGGTCACGATGGCGACTGACGATGCCGGGAGGTGGTGCGCCGGGCCTCGTGCCCAAGACAGTCCGAGGCTTCTCCAATGCGGAGTCGACCCCAGGTTTTGCACCCCGTGGGGGGGCATCCGCTGTGGCCGCCCCCCCACACTCGTCGCTGCCACCGCAGATGGATGGGAGCTTTTGGAGGAGGCGAGGCAATTCTTCCAGCTCTCCGCAGTCCACCGTCCACACACCTCAGGATACGCCGTGGCTCAACGGGGGTCTCTCTCGTTGCTGCCGCGCCGCCGGCCGTTGCTGAGCCCAGAGTCTGTCGGCCAGCAGTCGTCCCGCAGCCCGTCTGCCTGCTCTTGGATCGGTTGCTGAGCTCTGCCGGCCCCAAACCTCGTTGTCTCAGTCCCCCATTTCCCCGACGCAGCCGCGGCTGGCCCCAGCTCCGCCCCTTGTCGACCATCTCGCTCGTGCTTCCTCCCTCTCCCGCTGCTCCGTCGTCGGCCGCCTAGCCTGCTTTCAGCGGCGCGCAGATCCGGCAAGCTTCTTGCGTTCGCGTCCTTGGCTCGCTCGAAATCGCCCTAGTGCGCGATCGCACCAGGCCGCCAGTTGTCTGTCACCCCGTCGTGGTCTTCCCTCGTTGATTCCAGGCGAGAGTCTGCCTCGTCAAGACAAATCACTCCCCCCCCTGCCCCCTCTTCTCGCCATTGCCTGTCCCCGTGGCTGGGGCATGCGAATCACCTCGGGCTGTCCCTGGTCTATCTCGCCCGAGTAGGAAGTTGATGGGTCACCGCCGTCTTTCAGTTCCGCAGCTTCGCGAGCGCGCTCCATCGTTCAAGACCCTCCAGCTGTTGGTCGGCATCAGAAGACCGGGTGAAGACGCACGAGGACCCGCGAGCGTTACCGCCCTCGGCCAGTCAACCTCGAAGCAGACACCAGGACCGCCGGGGCCGGACCTCCGCTCAGCAAGGCTCACATATCCACCGCGGTGGCATTATTGGCGCCCCGCAACTCTCCCTCTCCAACAACCTCCAAAAGTTCACTCTTATCCAGCCCCCCTTCCCCCTTCTGGCGACGGGAGGGTGTACGCGGTGGCCTGGCCGCTCATGGTGCGTGCTTCTGCCCGTAATGCTCCCAATCCACCATTCCCTAGAGGGTTCACCTCCTCACCCGCCCGGTGCTGCTCTGGTCATCGCCGACCCTGGTCCGAGCCGCAATCAGAAGCCCAAGACGCTGCCGTGTAAGTATTGCAACAAGCGCTTCAGGTCAGTCTCAGCGGCCCATTTATTCCCCTTCCGCATGGCCGCTTGCTTATTCCGAGGCTCGGTGCTTTCAGGCGAGTCGAGCATGTCCAGAGACACGAGAGGACTCACACCAAGGAGAAGCCCTTTTCCTGCGGCTGGGATCGCTGTGGAAAGACGTTCGGACGTCGGTGAGTTGCAACCACCTGCCTTGCCGAGAGCATGCTACCGTACCCTGCTTCCCTTCGCTCGTGGTCCTCTATTCTCGATATAGTTGGTGATCCGACACAACCCTTCTCCCGCTCCACTCCCCCAGTCTCCAGAAGTGCCATTGCACTACCTACTGTGTCATTACCTACATAGACCCCGGGCAGAACCATCTACAGAGCACACGCAGCGCGTTCTGTTTCAAGCACGACCTTCCAGCGCACAGCACTTACATGGATATTAGTGATCTCCTCGTTAGGCACGAGAAGCTCGTTCACCTCAATGAAGGTAGCAAAGAGAACAACCGTCCAAGGAAGCTGTCTTCCGCAACGTCACCCCCCAGGCTCTCAGCACCGGACGGCCATGTCGAAACCGACGCCATTGGTATGCACCAAGCCGCCACGCGACCTCCTGCCGCACGGCACCAGCATCAACATCAACAGCACTACCAACATGGGCCGGTGAACTCCATCGCCGGGCCGGCACCTGTGGCCCAGGATCACCGAGACACGCCTAGGTCGGCCGCCTGCAACCTCGACGTTCTGTCCGATGCCGCACTGGCCACGGAGATCAACCCTATGCAGCCTATGATGAATGATATATCTCAACATCACGCCGGCCATGCTAGTCATGCCGCAGTCAAGGGCTACGGCGATCAGCTGGGGGGATACACCGAGAGACCACGAGAAGACCAACAACAGCCCCTTTCGTCCATTTTCGCTCCGCAACCACCGCAGCCGCAATACGATGACTACGATCTGTTCTTGGATGATTTCACCGCTACGCCGCATCTTTTGCCCTCACACTTTGAACCAGATCAGCAAATGGCCATGTGGTCGCGTTCGCCGGCGCAGATGCAGCTGAGAGGCCCCTCGCGGCCCTCGTCTCAATTCCCGTCGCGCTTCACATCTCTCGCCCCGGATCTTCGCGACTCTTTAGACGCCAATCTTCGAGCCCACGAGGCACCGTCGCTCCGAATATCGGCGGCCGACCACAACGCCATCAAAAGCCGGATTGATGAGTACTCATCTGTTTTGCCGAGCGACTTTGTCTTCCCATCTCGCCACACCCTCACCAGGTTCCTTGAAGGATACATCAGCGGCTTTCATGAGCATCTGCCGTTTCTCCACCTCCCTACCCTTACGCCGGCAGAGCTCGCGCCAGAGCTGCTGCTGGCCATTCTCGCCGTTGGCGCGCAATACCGCTTCGAGAGAAATCGAGGATATGGTCTGTGGTACGCGGCCAAAGCTGTCGCCACGGAGCAGATCCGGAGGCGGCACAGTTCCGAGCTGCATGCGCTGTTGCCAACTGCCGCATCGTACAGCCCGCACTCTACGCGACCGTCGCCCAGCATTAGTTACCGCCACTCCTTCGCCTCGGCGCAATCGGAACGACCGACAACCCAGGACACGCATCGTGAGCCCTAGTAAGTCGTGATTTTTGCTTACGGCGGGGAGTATCAGTACTTACAACCGTGATGCAGTTCTCCCAACACACCGCAAGCCCGACTGGAAACGATCCAGGCAGTGCTTCTACTCTTTGCAATTGGCCTCTGGGGTGCCAAAACGATCCTGCAGGATGCCTTGTCCTTGCAGAGCGGGTTGGCCATCTTGATTCGCGAAGAAGGGTTGAGCGTAGAGACAAGCCAGGCAGTCCTGACCGACTGGGATGCCTGGATAAGGCTCGAGGGTGCTCACCGGACCAAGCTGATTGCCTATTGCTTTTTCAACCTCTGCAGCACTGCTTACGACATGCCCCCTCTGCTCCTGACATCCGAGTTGAACCTTTACCTGCCCCTGCGCTCGCGGCTGTGGCGCGCCGAGACGGCGTGGCAGTGGCAGGAACTTCGACAGTCGACGCCCATAGCCGAGATCACGGTACACGAGGCTGTTTCGCGACTATTCGGTCGGGCCAGCCAGGGGCTCCCGGCCAATCTGTCGTCTTTGGGCCACTACGTTTTAATACACGCTCTTATACAACATGTTTATCTTCTGAAACAGACGTCGTTTGCGGCCGGCTCGCCATACGATGTCCAGCGTACATTGAAACCGGAGGACGTTGAAGAGGTCACACAGGCGCTGCGAGTGTGGCAGACAAGCTTTGAGCACCGGCACCAGTTGAAGGTCGCAGAGTCAGGCCACCTCTTGGGTGCCGACTCGCTCACCGGCGGCTCGCTGACGTTTAATGCCACGGCACTTCTGCGCCTCGCGTACATACGGCTCTACACCGATATCCCGCCAAGCAGGTCACTTGAGACGAGAGATTCGATACTGATCGCGTCGGCATTGAGTGCCACGCCGCTGCTGCTGAGGAGCGTGAGACTGCACCGGGCCGTCTTCCAGGCCGTCCACGCGCTGTCGACGCTGGTCAAGGCTGGGGTCAACTATGTGGCGAGAGCAAAGTCAACCGAGTGGAGCATTCAGCACTCGCGTAAGAGTTCCTCGTTCGGGATACCCGTACAGATCTGATTACTGAGCTAACGGACACGGCAGTCTGCAACTTCGAATGTGCTCTTCTGCTGGCCAAGTGGCTCCTTACCCTGGCCGCCATCACACCTTCGGATCCGCCGACTTCTCCCGAGGAGAAGAATCTGCTGGAGATGGTGCGACGCATGCTGGACGAGACGGAGTTTGCGGTGCCCATTGACCCGTCGTTGTCAGGGCCAAGCTCGAGCTCCGGGCAGATGGAGATGGCAACCAGCGACAGCGCTCGGCTGCGGCAGCTGGCAAGTGCCGTGGTAAGACTCTGGGCCGAGACGTTCAAGGGAACACATATTTTTGACCTGGTCAGGGTGATGGGTACGAGCTTGGACGGATATGCCGACTTGGTGGATAAACAAGAGAGGGGGTCCATCGGCAGGATCGGGCAGGAAACCGGCATGGGGTAATTAGCGAAGGATGCGGCGAAGCAGCAGCTGAGCAGACGGCGACACTGGAAGACGCCATCGACGGCGAGCGGTGGTCTTGAAATTCCTGGCAAAGCGGCTAGGAGTTAATATACCTCGGGATGAAGAGGTGGAGCGCTTTGAAGAGATACGAGGCGGCGCGGAAGTTGGATGATGGCAAATGGTATCCATGCTCATTATACCCGTGTAGCACGCGACGCTGACGCCCCTGTCCGGGCCGAGAGCTGTTAGCGAATGCGAGGCAATTCGTCATTCGAATCGTGGAATGTTCGGTTCCCCCGGATATGCCCCGTATGTACCGAGCAAGTCAGATTGATCACCAGATCCGGGGGCGGAGGGATCGACCGAAGTCCGGACTTTGACGGGCGTCCGAAATCCGCCAGGTACGAATGCGAGCACCTAGACGGGCGTAGGCCGCAGGTGGCGTCAGGATACGAGCCGAGCATGTGAGTGCCCCCCGCGGGGCCGACGCCCGCCGCCGTGGGAATGGTGGGGCGGGTCTGGGGTTAGGGACCTCGGCATCTCGGGGTCCCCTGACAATTGATTACCGCATTGTTGGAAGCTCGGATCGGCTGGCGTCCATCGCGACCTGTCATCCAGCGATAAAATTTGTCTTCTGGCACAGCATTTCGGAGCGATAGAGAGGGACATATACTGCTTTTGTTGTTGCCTTCATTTCAGCCTTGTGCGCTTGTTCCCCTTCGTCCTCGCTGGGCATCTCCACAACACCACCACCACCACCACCAGACAGACATCTCGAACGCCGTCGCCATGCCTCTTGCGACGGAACTGACCCGGCGGCTGGGCATCCGAGGTGCGCGCTCTCCCACGATGCCTCCCCCTGCCCCGACCTTGCCATGTCCGCGATGCTGACCTGACCTGACCCCGCGCAGTGCCCGTCGTCCAGGGCGGCATGATGCACGTCGGCACCGCTGACCTCGCGTCGGCCGTGTCCAACGCTGGCGGCCTCGGCATCATCACGGCCCTCATCTTCCCCACGCCGGCGGCCCTGCGCGCCGAGATCCAGCGCTGCCGCACCCTCACCAAGGCGCCCTTCGCCGTCAACATCACGCTGCTTCCCGCCATGGTGCCGCCCGACTACGGCGCCTACGCGCAGGCCGTCATCGACGAGGGCGTGCGCATCGTCGAGACGGCCGGCAACTCGCCCGGCCCCGTCATCGCGCAGCTCAAGAAGGCCGGCGTCACGGTGCTGCACAAGTGCACCACCATCCGCCACGCCCAGAGCGCCGTCAAGCTCGGCGTCGACTTCCTCAGCATCGACGGCTTCGAGTGCGCCGGCCACGTCGGCGAGAGCGACATCACCAACTTCATCCTGCTGAGCCGCGCCCGCCAGACGCTCAAGGTGCCCTTCATCGCCTCGGGCGGCTTCGCCGACGGCTGGGGCCTCGCCGCCGCCCTCGTCCTCGGCGCCTGCGGCATCAACATGGGCACGCGTTTCATGGCCACCGTCGAGGCCCCCATCCACCAGCGCATCAAGGACGAGATCGTCAAGGCCCAGGAGACGGACACGACCCTGCTGCTGCGCCGCTGGCGCAACACCAGCCGCCTCTACAAGAACAAGGTCGCCCTCGAGGCCCTCAAGATCGAGCAGGAGAGCAAGACGGGCGAGTTCTCCGAGGTGGCCGCCCTCGTCAGCGGCAAGCGCGGCAAGGAGGTCTTTGTCAACGGAGACCCCGAGTTCGGTGTAAGTCTTCCTCCTCAACCGCTCTGCACCTGCGTCGGGGCGTCGTGTGAGGCTCCTGCTGACGGATCTCTGCGCACAGGTATGGACGACGGGCCAGGTCATTGGCCTGATCCACGACATCCCGACGTGCGACGTCCTCGTCAAGCGTATCGAGTCCGAGGCCGAGACGGCGCTGAGAGAGCGCCTGTCCCTCATCAAGCCCGAATCCAAGCTATAGATTTGCTGTATTTTTCCTGCAATGGCTTGTACAAAATAAACATAAACTTGCGTTGTCAACATCTCTTTTTTTGTGTCGTCTCCGTGCGCCGGGCCGTCTAGCATGACCGTTCCATCTACATGTCTAAAATTTTGTCTAAAAGTGCACCAAAATGCAAGCCGCCTACGTCCTGAAGCCGCCTCGTCGCGGACGGCGATTCGCCCTGGGATTCTCGCGCTCCCGTACACTCAGGTCGAGACGTCTCCTCTCGGGCGGTCCATCCCGGGGCTGCTTTTCAGAGGGCGCGCCCGGGTGGTGCTTGTACAGGCCCACCGACGCCATGGGGTCGGCGCCCACCCATCCCTCGCTGTGGTACCGGCTAATGCCGGTCTCCAGGATGGTGACCTCCGAAGAAGGGCGGGGACCGCGCCGCGCCATCCAGCCCGGCGGTGCCGTGCGCTTGGCCGCGTCCTGTGTGGCGTCCCCGGCGAGCGTCAGGGTCGCCTCCACGATCTCGCCGCGCAGGCCGCAGTAGAACGAGCCGGACAGATCCGACGCCTTGGCGAGCGAGAAGACCTCGCCGCGGCTCTCCCCGCAGAGGAACACCGTCGCGTCGGGCCGCCAGCTGGGCTGCCGCGACTGCGCGTGCCAGCTGCAGGACCTCGTAGTCGCAGGATCGCAATAGCCGAGAGACGAAGGCGGCGCGTCGGTCGGTCGCGTGGAGCCGTTCCGCCGCTCACCGCGGCTGCGCGCTTGCGTGATCTCCGGAGGCTCAGGTGTTGGAGTTTGATCCGAGCACGGCAGGGCGTTGAAGTGGAAGTACGGCTTAGGGAAGCGGAAGTCAAAGAGGCGAAGGACCGGCTCGCGGGTCCCGCCCGCGACGAAGCGTTCCGTGCCGTAGACTAGGAGCGAGCCGCCCTCGTGGTACGGCTGGAAGCGATCGCGGTAGACGGCATCGTGACGCGACGGCGTGCGCGTATCCAGAAGCCTGCTGCAATTAGCACGAGAAGACATATACACGGCCGGCCTCGTCCGCGGAGGAGAGGCTAAGGAGGAGCAACAAACCTGTAGCTCCCGTCGTCCCAAGCACTGAGGAGCATGTTTCCGGCTTGTCCGACCGGCTCTATCGCGCGCACCGTCGCCCTTGGCCCCGTCGATGCGTCGTAGTCCATTCCACCATCGAGGTAGGCCGCGGGGGTGAGCTCCAGACCTGTCGGCCGTATCCTGCCCCAGCGGAGCGGCTCGCTGCTACCGCCGATGCCGCACGCAAGGGTGTCGCTGCTCATGAATTTGGCGCAGAGCACAATCGAGGCGACGCCCTCTGTCTCGTCCTTGGACGCGTTGTAGTAGAGCATCGGCTTCAGCTCGTCCTCGCCCTGCGAGGACAGGTTGTACAGGGCGATGAGGGAGCTCCGGCAGCGGGCGATCATCTGGGACTGCGATTGCCACTCGGTCCATGTGACGGCGAGCTGCCCCGGCGAGCTTCGCGGGCTGACCTCTCCGTGGTCCAGAGGGAGCAGCCGTTTCACCGGCGTGCCGAACGAGTCGTCGTCGGCGGCGGAGAGCAGCTGGATGTCTCCGTTGGCTCGTCCCACGATGAGCTCCGGCCGAGAGTCCCTCTCAATGGTCGAAATGGCCGTCACATCGCCGGTGCCAGCGGCGTACCCGGTGTCTCGCCCCAGGAGACCTCTCCAGGTGTCAGGGCAAGCGGCATCCGAGCCTCGCCAGCGAACGAACAGGTCCTCTCCCGCACCGCACGCCAGCATCTCCTGCTGCGTCGACGAGACGGTCTGCGCGTCCACGACGCTCCGGAACTTTACCGACTGGCCGTGGCGAGGTCTCCCGGCCTGTCCCCGTCCGCGTCCATGCTTCTGTGGCGCTTCATGGAGATAGCTGAAGGTGAAGGCGCGCTTCTCCCAGCATCGGTCCAGGTACGTCAGCCGGTCCGCGACGCCGCTCCAGCCGGCCGAATTCCCCGACGGCACCGTGAAAGATGGGAACCGGGTTCGCACGAACGTCTTCCAGCCATCTTGACGAATCAGCTTGTGCGTGCGGTGTGAAGAGGAGCCGAGGTGGGACACGTCCCGTGCCGTGTCCAGGTACTCGACCACGTCGAGCAGCAGGTGATCTGGGAGGTTTCCTAGACTTGCTGCATCTTGCATCATTGCGGAATCATTTGGAAGGCGATGCGAGGTGTGTTAATGTTTGTGGTGTTTTACCGTAAAAATGTTTGTGTGTATGGACCATCTTCTCGCAGCATGTTGCTGCTGCTTGGTCGGCTTTTGTCTCCCGCCTTGATCACACAACTGTCCTTCAGAAGAGACGGACCCTGCTCCTCGCATTCACGTACTTTGCCGCAATGATCTTGAATGGTGACTCATTGGGATATTCTAGGCCCAATTGGCGCTGTCATCATTTCGGGGCCTGCCTGGAGCAGCTTGGAGGGTTAATTTCGCCGTCGCTTTTGCGTCATAATTAGCGGGCCGTTCCGATAGATGCATACCACCAGCCACCAGCCAGGCTCACCACTCACCAACAGTGGCGGACCTGATGGAGCTGACAGGAACTCTTGGTCGCCCAGCTTGTCTAAGCGCCATGCCCAGGAGTCACATCACCCCTGCCCATGTCAAACAACTGCGAGTCATCGTCGCATCTTGTTGCTCCTACCCAACTACAATCGACGGCTGCTATCCTAAGCTGATATTCAAGATGCATTTCCAATGTCTCCAAGAACGCCTTGCATCCCGTTCATGCCGGCCAACGCCGGCTGGGTATGGCCCTATCCCACCATGCAATAACTTCCCTCCCTAGTCCAACCTCACATGAGAAGATACAAGGCTCGCACCGCCTTCTCGGCGGCTGCGACGTGCCAGGGGCGAACATCCGTCTCGCGCTGCACGACTCCTCTGGCCCGTGCCAGAGTGCCGAGCCCTCTGAAGTAGCTCAACATCTCTCTCAGCAGTGGCTCGTACGCGCGAGGGCTGGCATCCGTGTGGATGAGGTTGACTTCCATCAGAGCCGGCGCATCCTCAATCCTGGTCCCAGTGCGCTTGATCAGATAGCCGCTGACCAGCGATGGGTGCACTTCCAGGACGCTTGATGAGTTGTTGAGACGGTGGCCGACCACAGCTCCCCACGTCTGGTCCGTGATGTCTGAGAGCACTGCGTCAGAGTCCGTCTCGCCCGTTCCGTCTGCCCCCGGAGTCGCGGCCGTGGCATTGGCATCCCGAGCCGATGCACCGGGTGTAGCGCCTTGTTCGGGCGACACAATACTACTGGCCTGTGGCGTCGAGACTGGTGTCGTGTATAACGGAGCCGGTGGCTGCGGGAGTTTAACGGCCGGGGGGATCAGTTGCAGCGACGGGTTTGTATCGACAGTCATCAGTATCATGGTCACCGACGCCTTGATCTCCGTTCGAGCCAGGTCTACCCAAAAGTCAACCTCCTGCTGATCCATGGCTCCGCACTTGGTGATGATGAAGCGCCAGTGGACCTTCCAGGCGGATATCAGGTCCAAGGTGGACTCCCATATCTCGTGTGCGACTTCATTCATGGTCCGTGACTGAGGCCGTCCTTTTCTCCCCAAGCAGTAAGACGCCGTTTCTTGTTGGCTGCCACGGTCGTCCGTCCATGCTGCTGTGATCCATCTCCCGTCCACGCTCGACGCGTAGGCAACGTGAATGCACGAATTCTCTCGGATGAGTGATGCTGACGGCGACATGGTGAGCTTGAAGTCGATGATTCGCGGCAACGGCTGTTCCAGTCGTATCGCTGGGGCTGGCATCGGGCCACCAAAGAGCGTGCATCGATCGTACGTTTCCATGCAGAGTTTGATGAGCTCCGGGGCTGAGGTAACCACCACCGAGGTCGCCGATGATAACGTGTCCGCCGAAACCAGCTGCAGTACCAATTCGTTCGGCGCGGCCTCTCTCTGCGATGCCAGTGTCTTTCGATAGGAATCAAAAAAGTTCTGAAAAGCAATGCATGCTTCAACAATAGTTCCCGGGTTGCTGGGGGAGTAGACAAAATATACAACGACATTCGTTTCGGTGGCTGTCAAGTTGGAAATTGCACCTCGCAAGGTTTCCATGACTTCGATGAGCGCTGATCCGTGTCCGGTCACGGTTGCGTCGGGCGACGTGGAGATTCTGTCCACTTCGTAAGGCAAAACGCCATCCTCCATGTCGGAGGATAAAGGCATGCTTTCCAGAGAACCAAGCTTCAGCATCTCGTACACGCTTTTCACGCGTCCAAGAAATGTCTTGACATTATCCACCATGCCGCTCCAGCCTGGAAAGACACACACGGCATTGACATCCTTGCCGCCAGATGACGGCGCAAGGCCAAGACTTTCCCAGAACGGAACGGCCGACGGTAGCACGGACAGTTTCAGTTCAGACCTGCGGACTTCGAGATGAGGACCCGGGATCTGATAGAGCTTGCTCGGTCGCAGCGGCTCAGCGTTGGCATCCCTACCTGGGATCGGCCGAGGCTGCAATCGACTTGGCTGTCCCAGGAGCGGAATGTCGGGGATATCGAGGAAGTCCTTCAGGCTGGTTGCCGCCGCACCCTTCAGTACCGAAGGCAAGCAATCTCGCAAAACTCGCATTGCATTTCTCGCGTCCACGGACAGCGACTGACAGCTAAGTGTTGAAGCAGGCTGGGGCGAAGTGCCTTCCTGTGTATTGCAAATGTCGAGTGAGCCGATTGCGGCCTGCTCAGTTAGAAGCTGTGCAACTTGAATCAGATCATCATCGCCGAGAGACAAGTCCAGCGATAACGGCTCGGGGTCCGAGAACAAAAGCGGGAGCGGCAGTTCAGGCATCTCCGGCTTGGACAACCTCGGCAACTCCATAGCAAGATGCTGGGAGGGCTCCTCAAACGGCTCAACGTCTCGCAGAGAGGTGACTTGTGACGTAGCATCGTCGTCCACGGCCACGACTTTGACGCTCGATTTGAGCGGCGATGTCGGGTCTTCAGTTGTGTAGCTCGAGTCATCTTGGTCGGATCCAACGCTAGTGTCATCGTCATCTGACAATGATCCGTCTACTTTCGTTGGGCTAGGATGTGACGTTGGTGGCTCTATTTCCGTCAAGGTCCTCACCAGGGAGCCCGCGTGCAGGCGGCGGTCTCTCAATTTCCTTGCCTGCTTTCCGTGTCGCTTGAGATAGTCGGTTTCGGGAAGCATTCCCGGCTCAAGTCTAAGTTTCTCTGTGCTCGCAATCTTTTTGTAGTCGAACTGCCCTCCTTGTTCATATTTCTTGTTGATCATTGGAAGAGTAGCGTCGAAGTTCACACTTTGGAATATTCTCGCCATCCGAGAGGGTTCTGTTGCGGCCGTGCTTGAGTCCCGTTCAGCCGCCACTAAAGAAGATCGAACCCGCTTAAACACGGTATGTGGATCGAAGGGGCTGGACTCGCGTTTAGAGGCTCCCGATGGCTTATCTCGGCCTCGCGGGCCGGCAGCATCATTGCGAGAGCTTCTAGCATGCTTGAGTTCTGGCTTGGCGAAAGTCGCGGTGTGTCGCTGCGGCATGGGCTCAGGCTTCACATCAACAGCCTTGGAAGGCTCATCTTCTGCTTTCGGACCCTCTTCAACGACATTGCTGATCCCCCCGGCATCCTCGTTCATAGGCATGTCGAAATCGCTGCCGCCCGGCTGCTGCTCATCGAAGAAGTTGAAGTCAGCCTCCGTAATGTCGTTGTCGCCAAACATGTCTTCCCCCATGTCGTCAAACATATGCTCAGCGTCGCCGAGTAAATTGCTTTCGCTTCGTTGGCGTTTCGATTCGTTGAAGTCGCCCTCAACATCGAACGTGTCGGGCACAGCACTCGTGCTGCGAGCTGGCGCGTCCGCCTCGATAGCCGGTGCTACAGACAGAGGATTGCCCGGGCTTGACAACGTACCGTCGAAAGACGGGGTCACGCCGTTGGGATTTTGAATGCCGTCGGGCGGAGTTGGGTAGATTGCACTAGCAGCCGCCGTACTTGGGCGCCGGACGGCTACTGGAGACGGATCACTAGGCTTTGGCCCGCGGGATTCGGCGCAGGAGTAGTCTTTCGATGCGGCAGTCCGCTCAGCTTTTCGCTTCGAAATCTTCTCATCCCTCTCTGCGGCAGTATTAAACCAGCCTCTCGCGCTGCCCAAGGGATCGTGACTCTCCTCGTGACCGCTCAAAATGGAGTCGCCGACGCGGCTCGTCGAGGAGACTTCAACAGCCCTTTTGCGGAAACAAAGGCGTCCCGGCCAAGGTATTGATATTCCAGATGCCACATTCTGAGCCCGCTTGACCTCATGGCCATCTTGTAGCTTAGGCCTGGGGACTAGAAGGCTCACCCAGGAGCAGTCCAATACGCTTGCAGAAGTGATGCCTCGAAGCTTAAGGATCTTGAGGCAGGCCTGCTTCCAGAGAGAATCATAGGCATCCGGTCCGCCGCGCAGACTCAGCACTTGGGTGTTTGGTGTTTGCGCTAAGCTTGTCAAACCAGCTTCGCCTGCGGACGGGAACTGGCCAAAAGCCATGACCCCAAAAGGGGCTGCGAGGATGGGATTACCCGGTAATGCAGGGCTCGTAGAGACGACATCATCGACTGATGTAAGCGCTTTGCAGCGGGAGACGCTAAAACTGATCACCAGAGCACCTGTTGTCGTGAGGTAGGCCGTCAGCGTAGCCAAAACCGGGCACCGCTCGGGATCGGCGTCGCGAGGAACGTCCGGTTCCAGGGGTTCGGGTGGGAGCAGCACGGTCCGAAAGTTCAGAGGAACTGCGCCACTATGATTGCAAAAAGCGTATGAGATTGATAGAAGAACCGAGGTAAGAAAGTTCTCGTATATCGTTATATTAGGCGTCGCTGCAGCCCTGGAGTCGATCCCGGATGCGTCAGCAGGCTTTGTGTCTTGCTGGTCTTGAGAGCTCGTTGCAGCACCCTGCGGAGCTGAAGCAAATGCATTGCGCTGAGACTGGTCGATGGCAGATGCGCTGGAGATGGAGCTGGTCGGAGTCTGGATCCCCTGCTGCTGAGGACGGTTTCTTTGAAGACTTGCAGGCTCTAGAGTCCCCTCTTCGCCGATAACAAGTGTTTGTCCGCACAGGTCCAAAGTAGCATCGATATCGTGGCTGCTGACATCGTCATGGCCCTGCTTCCCGACGAGCTGGAAGTGCCATATACCGCGCCGCGCCGCGTCGTAAAAAACGATGTGGCCATTCTCCCTCAGGGTGTTCTCTATGTCGGGGGCGACCGAAGCAAAGCTCTGCGAAGCTTCTGAAGGAGGTTCATAGACGCGAAAGGTGACGGATGCGATGTTGTTCTGCAAGAGGCATTAGTTTGGGGGTTCCCGACATCTCATCGGCGGCGGGTGTGCGGTACGCACGATATGCAGAGTATTGGTCTCGTATTCGGCAGTATCCATATCGACAGCTTGTCCTGAGACGTGCTCGCGGCAGCCTGCGCAATGCCACGCGAGATGCTCGCCTCGGCGCGTAGCAAGTGAAGCGCCGGTGGCGGCTCGAGAGTCGGATCCCGCTGCAGGTTAGATGCCGGCTGGGAACGAGCTGGCAGTCAGGATGTTGTGTGGCGGAGGTGATGGGCCTCGGGATGTCCTTCGGTAAAGCGCAATGTTCGAGTCGTTGGCTGCCCCGGGCTCCATCTCCGCGGATGGTGATGCACGTCGTCGCAGCTCGTGAGGCTCGCCAATGCGGCGCCGCAGGAGGCGCTCGACACACAGGGCTGCCGCAGATTGGCGGCTTCGGTAGGTCGGAGGTAGACACGGCCGGAGAGGGGAACCGCCGGTCCACGGCTGTGCTCGAAGTGCGATGGGTTTACACCGCGGCGTCGTGGTCGCACGGGGAGGACGGCGAGGCAGCGGACAGTCGTCCAGAGAGGAGAGAGCTTCTAGCGCTGCCAGGGCCCGGGTGGGGACCCTCGCGGCTCCAGCTGACTCGGTCAGACCCGACGCTAGTCCTGCACAGTGGGGGCCCTCACCGAGGCGTTGGACAACTCCAGTGGGGACCTGTTTTTTTCTTCACCGAACCGGGCGGCCGGTCACCTTGATATTTTTTCCCAGCGACCCTGGATGCAGCTTGCACCATCTGCATCTCCGCCGGTATTTCTCGAGATTCGCGCGCCGCGCCAGTGTCCCACCGGCCATGAAGCTCTCCAACCCGGGGACCGTCCCCGTGTATACCATCTCGGGGGCATCGACTGCGCGGCCGCTGCCGGACTGGCTTGCCCGCCGTCGCAAGCGCAGCCTGAAGAACGACCCTGAATACCAGAACCGCGTCGAGCTGCTGCAGGACTTCGAGTTCGAGGAAGCCAGCAGCTGCATCCGAATCAGCGAAGATGGCGAGTGGGTGATGAGCACCGGCACCTACAAGCCTCAGATCCACGTCCACAACCTCCCTCAGCTCTCGCTGTCTTTCAGTCGCCACACCAACTCTCTGAACCACTCATTCGTCCTCCTCTCGCAAGACTACTCGAAATCGCTGCATCTACAGACGGACCGAAGACTCGAGTTCCACACCCCCATGGGATGCCACTACGAGGTGCGCATCCCCAGATATGGACGAGACCTGGTGTATGATCGGCAGGCTACCGAGGCCCTGGTGCCCGCCGTCGGTCTTGATGCGGATGGCAAGGGCGAGGTGTTCCGAATGAATCTGGAGCTCGGGCGTTTCATGAAGTCGTACCAGGTGGACGTCGGCGGCGACGACCATACCGGCGGCGGCCTGCAAGGAGGCATCGGCGTTGGCAGTGTCAACGTCGCGGCCATTGCGGAAGATACCCACAACCTGCTGGCTTTCGGAACGTCGATAGGCACCGTCGAATTCTGGGACCCTCGCTCCAAGACAAGAGCGGCCATGCTCGCCGGCCACGATGGCGAGGTTACCGCCTTGGACTTCAGCCCGTCAGGCCTCTCGCTGGCAACGGGCTCCTCCACGGGAATGATCCAACTGTTCGATCTCCGACGGCCGGTACCATTGCTGAAGAAGGACCACGGCTACGGCTTCGCTGTGCAGAAGCTCATTCACATGACAAATTCGTCTCAAGAGAAGAAGATCATGTCTGCCGACAAGCGCATCATCAAGATCTGGGACGAGCTCTCAGGAGACCCCTGGACTTCCGTCGAGCCGGTGGTGGATATCAACGACGTTGCATGGTGCAAAAACTCCGGCATGCTCCTGACAGCCAACGAGGGCAAGCAGCAACATGCCTTCTTCGTCCCCCAACTTGGCCCGGCGCCCAAGTGGTGCTCGTTCCTGGATAACATGGTCGAAGAGATGGCCGAGGAGGTGCACACGGAAACCTACGACAACTACAAGTTCCTGACGCTGCCGGAGCTGAAGCAGCTTAGCCTGGCGCACTTGGTTGGAAAGACGAACCTCCTTCGCCCGTACATGCATGGATATTTCGTCGACTCCAAATTGTACGAGCAGGCTAAGCTGATCGCCAACCCGTACGCCTGGGAGGAAGAGAGGATGAAGCGTGTCAAGGAGAAGGTCGAAAAGGAGCGCGCCAGCAGAATTAGAGGCAGCAAGAAGGTCAAGGTCAACCAGAAGCTGGTTGATAAGCTCCTCAAGAAGCAGGAGAACAGAGAAGAGGTCGACACCAAGGCTGGCCTCCTTGGCGACTCACGTTTCACCCAGCTGTTTGAGGACGAGGAGTTCGCGGTGGACGAAACCAGCCGCGAATTTCAGATGCTCAACCCAAGCACAGCTGTTGGTGAACCAGTCGATCCCGCTGCTCCGACTCGGTATCAAGCGAAGGACTCCGAGGACGAGTCGAGCGACGGTGACGACGATGACGACGAACGTGCACCAAAGTACAAGCCGAAAGATGACCTGGTCATGCGGGTATCCTCATCGCAGAGCGGCGCACAAATGCGCGACAATGCGCTTGGCTCAAGACAACAGAAGACAAATCGTGGAAGCAGAGCACAACGGGGCGACGTGGTTGGAGAGCGACACGTCTCATTCGTTCCGGAGTCTAGGAAAAAGAAGCAGCAGGCAGAGGAGGAAGCCCCGGCACCACAGAGGCGAAACAAGGGTGCTCGACGGAGTGCCAGCTCCAACACATTTAGAAAAATGTAACCGACGCCCCAATGGCAACAGCGGACATATGATACCACTTTTTATCAACCCCAACGTGCATCCGTGGCAAACTCGGCTCCAACCTAGGCCCCCCTGTCCAGGCTCCCTACATACGGTCCTTGCTCTTTGCTGGTATCTGAGCCATTTGCTTTTCAACGTCCTCGGGGTTTGCGTGAGAACCTGGCGATACCTGTCCTGCATTTTTTGCATGGTCGCGTCGAGATGAGCCTTTCAGCTTCTTGACCGACTCTGGAAATTCCATCCTTCGCGGTGTGAACGCCGTGACGACTACGCGAGCCGATCTCCTGACCTTGTCGCGGAGCTTCCACTCACGCTTTTTGGCGACGAAAAAGAGTGTGGCCGTGACCACTACAAGGTGTCAGCATTGCCAGGGGTGGTGAGCTGCCAGTTATTCGTCACTTGGCTCACCTCCTATCACGCTTACAGCGACGACGACGACAATGGTGGCGATCAGTCCTCCGGTCGAGATGCCTACAGCATTGGAGGTTCCAGAGGCACCAGCATCTACGCCAGAGTCGGGACTGGAAGCAGGGCCGCCTCCTGCATCCGAGGCTAATGGAAAGGCATTGGTAGTCGTAGACATGATGACTAGTCTTGGGCGGAGGGTTTGCGAACTCTTCCGGTAGATCAGCACTTGGACAAATGTGACTTGATGCTGGAAAAATGAGAACGGTATTTTCATGAAATTAGATCAAGGCTGTTCAAGCATCGGCTCGCGAGGGCTGCCGGTATTTACATGTTGTGCTACCGTCCCGGTGCCGTCAAGGCTGCAACAGCGTAAGCATCTGTCCATGCGACGCCGGCAGTGGATTGTGCGTCACTAGCCGCCCTGGACCACCATGAATTCGCCGTAGAGCATTTTGAATGGTGCGTTGCAAGCCCGTCACCTGAAGAAGATGTGTTTTGAAGACGGGCGTGATGATGATTGGTGGATAGGGACCGCGAAGCGCTGGACAGGAACACTCTTCACACATGTCGCAGCCAATGAGGTGTTGGGCCAGAGCCAAGGTAAGACAAGCCTCACATGGCGGGGAATTGGGCAAGTCAAGCTTCTCATCACGTTCAGGGGCCAAAGTAGGATCTACGATGGCGGTCGCTTTTGTGACGCATGCGAGCATGCGTATGTTGCCTGCGGAGTAGTTTCACCAGCGAGGACGGCCAGCTTGGCGCTCACCAGAACAGACAAATGGAGGAAATCACGTTATAGTTCCGTGCAGGCAAAGCTGCAGCAGTTCACTCTCGCCGAGAGCTGCCCTACCTATTGCGAGGGAGCATGTCTGCTCGAGTGTAGCAAGCAGTCATGGCCCGTTTGCCCATCGGCGTACATTCTAGAAAAAGGCTCACCAGTCTAGCGTCCGCTTGTCAACTCTGTAAAGTTCTTTCACAAGGCTTGCACACGCAGTGTCAGTAGGTATATTTGCTTCGCAATCTTCATCGATGTCCAATGGTACTATGGGTACCTTAGGTAGCCAGGTGTCGGGAGGGTGATTCCTTCCTCGTTTCGGGGATGGATGCCTGCGCGCCTCACCCCAGCTTGAGGCGACACTGGAGACGTCTTCCTCATCAAAGTAAGGTATGCAGGCAAACAAATGGTACTGCATTTGTTTTTCGTTCTTCGCCACGGCTTCATCGACGCTCAAGTCCCTGTTTGTGAGCACACCGGCAAGTCGGCGGTTTACCTTTGGGTTCTGCCTCACATGTGTCCTTAGTCCGCCAACTCTTGCACTGCCCAGTCTGGCACTGGCATATCCTACCGTTTTGAACCTCAGCATCCTTGGCTTGCAACCATGCCAGCACCGCAGCGTGATAGTCCCAAGGGGTCATCATCCAGCGTCATCAGCGCTGCAGACTTCGAAAGGATGGACTCGATCGTGCCCGACGCGCAGCCCTATGTGAGCAAACACTTCGAAGACAGCCAAGCCATCAAGTTCTCGGCCACTCAGGATGAAATATCCGAGACTGCCCTTGGGGCTGGTTTCTCGTTTGGTATCAAGCAACCTTCACGTCCCGGACAATTTTCCGAGAGGCCATCTCGCCACCCGACGGAGGTCAGCAAGCAGGTCCAACCCAACTGTCGACCTGCTGAGCTCCAGAAGCATTCGCCGAGGCCAGACAGAGCATTTGGTGAATCCAAGATCTGTTCAAGAGGGCCTGCGTTTCCCCTTCACGAGCTCTTGCTTCCTGCAAACCAGCTTTCCTCCGCACCGATGCAGCAACCAGGTTGTCGTCATTCCAACTCCTCTAACACCATATCAGCTGAACAGCTCCCGCCTAAAGTTGCCGATGCTTCTTCTCAACAACCTTCACGTCGCTTGCCGTCCGAAGTGCCGGAAACTCAGGAGCTTGCTCGACCTGACATGTCGGCTTCCATCAACAATCACCCAACTGAGGCCATCCTCAAGTCCCCCAACCGTCCATTTCCAGACATAACCGCTGTGTCACAGGGTTTGAGCAGCCCCGCTTCCAATAAATCCAAGGACACAACCAAAAACATCAACGGCACATCCCACACGCTGCCAAGCGGGAACAATGCTCACCAGGAAGAGTCCTCCGCCGTCCTTGCCGGTAGCTTACCTCTTCCGGCAACAGCAGCATTGAAAAATCATGAGGTGCCCAAAGCGCAACCAGCAAGGACCAATCACCCTCATCAGCGGCCATCTCATGGCAGCGTTTGTGGTGACTTAGAGGGGCCCGTTCAACGAAGTCCATCCTTCCAGCGCAACAATATGGTGAATCGTCCCGCTGTAACCCATGGCTCACCTCCTTGGTTGGACAGTGATATGCGTCGGCGATCTCGATCTCGATCTCGAGCGAGCAACATATCCAGAAAACGCAATACAATCCGCGAGGATCGTCATCGCAGGGATCCCGACATGAAGAAAACAGCCATGCATAATATTGCCCAGTACTGGAATAAATGTATACAAATTGAAGAGGAGGAAAGGTATGAAGCCGCCTGTGAGATTAAGCGCCTCCAGAGTGAGCTCAATCACCATCAGATGGAGCTGGCTGAGTCTCGCTCCATGCTGGCCAACAAGATGCATGAACTTCACGACATTGAGAATCGCCACCAACAACTCCAAGACAACGACACCCAGAACACGACAGAGAACAAGCGCTTGCAAGACGAGGTCGGAAACCTTCGCGAGCAGTTGTCCCAGTCCAAGACGCGAACAAAAGCTCTTGAAGAAAAGCATCGACGGTTTCGTCTCAAGCTTAACGAGGCTATTGAAGAGCAGCAATCCTTGTTCAAGCGCTCTCTCGCCTTTTACGAGGAGTCTCTGGGCAAACTGCAGAAGGAGAATGAGAAACGGACTGCTGATTCCAAGGTAGTCGACGAGGCCCTCGAGAAGAGCCGCTTGAAACGAGAGGAGATCAAGCGTTGCTTGGAGGACTTTCGTGGCGAAATGGAGCGAGCATCCAGGCTAAGTAGGCTTTGTCGGCCTCGTGCGGTAGCTCGATCCTGAACTGATCGGCTGTTCTAGAGGATGCAACAATTGTAGAACTTCGAAGCAAGATACGCGAACAAGAAATCTCTTTACGTCAAGAGAGAGTTAGCATGGAGACCTTGAATCGACAAGTCGAAGCACAGCAGAGCACTCAAAACGTATTGCAGGAAATTGCAGCCAAGGTCGAGTCCGTGTTTGATATTTGCAATAAAAGAGACTTTGAGAAAAAGGAAAACACAGACATCATGAGCCAAATCCATTCAAGGTATGGCAGCAGCTTCGTTACCAGAACCGCATGCGCTGACATCGTGATCAGGCTCAATGCTTTGACACAACGTGTGCAACAAGCAGAAGCAGACGCTTTTTGCTCAACTGCCATTGAGAATGGGATACAGAACATTGAAAACACCATTTCCACTCAGTGAGCCGCCTCTTTGAAGCCTCTGTTCGTCTGTCTAACGCACATACAGGATCGTCCCGGCAATCACGGAAGTGACTGCCAAGCAACAACGCGCCGAGCAGACAACGTTGCAACTGGCTTCCGCATGTGCAGGCCAGCTCACTGAGATCCAGAGAACTCTCGGAAATCAAAATGATAAGACTGCGATAGCTGAAGAGAGAGGGCAGGAAGTCACACGTGAATTCGAGGACAACTTCAAGAATCTATTGCTCAAAATGGAACTAGCTCAGCAGTATTGCCAGCGGACGAAGGAAACTCTCGAAGGATGGGCCCAAACGGAATCCCACTCACAGCGCGCCGCCAATGAAGCGCGAGAGGCTAAACTTGAGGAGGAGCTGGCTGGGCGCAACCAAGCAATCAACCAATTGAGACAGAAACTCCAATTGACCTCGGAAATCTACGCAGCAAAGATTGAATCCCTGACCGGGATTTTTTCAAGAAACGAAGAGGCCGCAAAGAATGAACTACGCAATGTTGTCGTTGACCTTCAGGAAATGCTGGAGCAAGGATTCGAACAAGAAAAGGGCAGATCTGAGCGGAACCTTCGTCACAGTCAAGCAGCCATCGCCGCGGTGGAAAGTCAGCTCAAGGCTGTCAATAACCGATTGACAATCACCAAACTTGATTTCCCTGAAGCAGGAGAACGTGGCAAATCGGATTCCGGCGGAGGCCAGATGCTCATATCCCAGCTTCAACAGAAGGTATTTGAATTGGAACGAAAGGCCAAGGCAACCGAAGACCTCCAACAGAGGTGGCAGCGTGACATCAAAACTGTTGATGCGCTACGAGGTCAGCTCAGGGATATTCAGGAACGATTGCCCCAGATGGAAAGGTTCGACGCAACTTTGGACAGGTTGGCCGAGGTGAACGGACTCGTCTGCTCGACGGCTCAGTATCTGGAACGCGAACAAGAATGGGTCCAAGGCCTCCACGGGGAGGTGTTTCAACGAGCCGGCCATCACAATGACATCCCGGATGATCAAGACGAGGAAGGTTCCAATAAGGCTGAGGAGCTTAGAGGAAAGAAGTACTGCTCGGGCACTGTGTCTGCCGATGTCAAATGTGGAGGCACTGCTAGCCAGAGAAACGTGGAAGAGGCGCTGACCGAGATTCCTGCGCTTGGCTCGTGCTTGAAACGCAAGGTTGAGGTTCACAGTCCGCAGCCTGATGGGGAAGCCAAGTTGCAATTTCCGCCTCTTTCAGTCGAGCAAGAACAGATGCGCCGGCGAGGAGCCGCTCAGCCGAGATCGATTCTGAAGCTCTCTTCGTCGCAGGAATTGATGACGTTCGAGGAGCAGGCTGCACGGACGGCACTCGATCAAAGCCAATACAATCGACCAGTAATTGGCGGCATGAGCATTGCAGCTTCAAGCGCAACCATCATCGAGAATATTCGCTCGGGGCAGATCCCGTTGAAGTCGTCGACTGCGGCTCAGAGCTTGCCCAGAGTTGCGGACTTTGAGAGTCAGAGCCAATTTTCCGAAAGCAAAAACAATCAAAACGCTGCAGGAGGTGGTAGACGTCGTCCTAAATGCTCCGATGAGGCCCTGGAGCCTGCTAGAAAGAAGTCAAAGGTAAAGGAGAAAGGTTTGGGAAGCCTCACGGCATAGAGTCGGAACTGCACGTGAGCGTTGCTGTAGAGAGGTGGCAGGCCCGCACGGGATGCGCAATACCAAGTGGAAGTAGGCGAGCTATGTCAAGGAAGTGTGCGAGTTGTGAGTAGTAGGTAGGTGCTCTTTTGCTGGAGAAGGCGTACTGGCCATGGCCTGGCACGGAACGCAGCTCACACGAGCGGATCATCAGACCGCTTGATTTGCTCCACGATCAACAGTGAGTCTTTGACGACAATTACAATTGTCATATTCGTGAATATTTTGCTTCAAGTGTACAAGCGGGTGTAATCTTTGTCCCGCAGCGCAACTGCGCGATGCAAGTCCCCCAACTCCAGATATGCCCATCATGTTGATACAACGGTACACGCGCGCCTGCGACCCAGCGTAGCGACCATGTCCATCTCGGCTGGCGTCGCGCTCATGTAGCTCTCAGAAATTTGTGTTGGATAGCTTCAAGATGTCTATTTCGACCGTTTCTTTGTCTCGAGGAAGAGGACCTTCTTGCGAACTGCGGAACACGGTCAGCCAAGCACTACCCGGGAGGTTCCGCGAGGAAGCAGATAGCATCATTTCGTACCAATTGGGTCGTATTTCATCATCCCCATCATAGGCGACGTTCGAGGGCGCTTGAATGTGTAGAAGAAGCCCGTCATGGCCATGGAGATCAGACGGACGTGGATCAAACGGGCCTTGGCTGTTGCAGAGAGTCGGAACATGTGTCAGCCCACGCGTCACGCCTTCCCATCGACGGATCGGAAGCTGGGGACTCGGCGGGGCAAATCTCACCTTTCTTCGCCATGGCTGCGTTCTGTCTGTGAAGTACGGAGGTGGTGAAGCAGGGAGCTCGGCTTGGACGATGTCACGAGAGCTGGCGTAGGCAAAATTTCGGGACACTGCAGGCGGCGCAAGCTCGGGGAAAGGTGGCGCCGGGACCGACATGGATGTCGCGGAGGTACGTTGTACTCGTACAGTCAGCGACAGGGGCAGCGAGGGGGCTAGAGGGCGAGGGCCGATGCCGGGAGTCTGGGCAGGCGCTCCACTGCAGGGGTAGGCGTTCTAGCCAATGACAGGAGTGCTGGAACAATCAGTGAAGCCTGCACTTCTGCTTCGATGTCCGTTGCGCCGCGATGTCCATGCTGGCTCGGAGATGACGGCAACTCTCTTGACAAGAGACGCAGAGTATGTCCCTGGCTCGCATGAGAACGCTTGACGCACTTCTTCATACTATCATAAATACCGACGATTTGTGAGGCGACAACCGTGGGATAAGAAAGCGAGGTGGGATGAAGCGAGGGAGGCAAGCCAACATTTCCAGACGGGCCCCAGCCGCAAGCGCGCCGCGCCTCAACAACCTTGCGAGGATATAATATACAGCCGTCTCGCACATCTACGGCTCGTCGAGGCGGAGCCATCATCTTGCTCGTCGCCAGGCGGGGAATTCCTTCCGCGCCGTCATCTCGACCACGATGAGTCTCGCGACGAGGAGCAGGCACGCCGCCTTGCTGTCCAGAGCAAACCTTGCAGGTAAGAAAAGGCTCCGCGCCGTCGCCTTCCCTTTGCGTCTTCCGTTATCGTCGGCCTCCGGCGTCGTTTTCACCTGCGCGTTGTCATGTCACCCCGGGGCTTGTCGGAGCTGCCTCGCATGCACGACGAAGCGAGATGCCCGTTGCGCTTGTCTGGGGGGGGTTTGCGCGGGCGGCGCCGGCAGCGGGTGCACCCGAGCGACACGGCCTTGCTGGGCGACGGCACAGGCACAGGGTCTCGCGATGGCGGTCGCCGGTGGTTGCGCGCGGGCGACGCAACCCTCCTCGCGCGGGGGGGATGCGCCGCTCGATGCCGCCTGTACCCACGACGAGTCTCTCTCGAGGCCAAGGCCGCCTCTGCGCCGTGCTCGGTGGGCGCGAGTGCGTCCGGGCGGGTGCGATCTGGGGCCGCCGCCGTGCCACGCAGGCCTTGCCGTGTCATGAGGCCCTGGGAGCAGCCTTCCGACTGGCCACTAGGGGTGCGTCTGCCGGGTGGGTGCTGGCTGGAGGTCCCTGACTCTTCCGGCACGCCTTGTCGTGGATCTGGTTGTGTAAGAGCATGGAGCCATGCCGCCGCTCGTGCCTCTGCCATGTCTCCTCCCCACGCCCGCCTTTGCCCTTTGTTATTCCTCGCTATTACAAACTATTACAGCACCGTTTATCCCTCACTCCGCACGTCTTCTGAGGATCGCTGCGGGGTCCCCGTGTTTGACTCGAGCCCTTTCGTTGATTGAAGCGAAAAAACAGCCGCCTCCGTCGCCGGAGCTGCCCCTCGCAACTTTGGCACCGCTGCCCCGCCAAAATCTCAGCGTCACCGGTTATTAACGACATCACCCCACCATCGCTCCCACCTACACCATCAGCAGCACCACCAGGGACGCCGCAACGCCTCGACCATGAGATTGACCGTCGATAACATCAACCCCAACGTCCGGCGCGCCGAGTACGCCGTGCGCGGCGAGCTCGCCGTCAAGTCGGAGGAGTTCCGCGCGCGCCTCGGCAAGGGCGACAGCAGCCTGCCCTTCAAGCAGGTCATCTCGGCCAACATCGGCAACCCCCAGCAGCTGGACCAGAAGCCCATCACCTTCTTCCGCCAGGTCTGCAGCCTGCTCGAGAACCCGGAGCTGCTCAAGAACGAGGACGTCTTGATCAACGGCCTCGGCTACCAGACCGACGTCATTGAGCGCGCCAAGCGCCTGCTCAAGCACGTTGGCTCCATCGGCGCCTACAGCGCCAGCAGCGGCGTGCCGGCCATCAAGGAGAGCATTGCTGCTTTCCTCGAGAGTGAGTTCCCCTCGTCGTCCCTCTCCCATGCTTGCCTTCAAGGCCAGACTCGTGGTTCATGTTGCTCACACCCTCACCCTACAGGGCGCGATGGCTTCCCCGCCGACCCTGCCCACATCTACCTCTCGGCCGGCGCCTCGTCCGGCGTCAACACGCTCCTCAACGTCATCTGCGCCGACAAGTCGACGGGCATCCTGATCCCCATTCCTCAGTACCCCCTCTACACCGCCACCCTCTCCCTCCTCAACGCCACCTGCGTTCCCTACAACCTCGACGAGTCCAAGGCCTGGGGCACCGACCTCGACACCATCAAGAAGTCCTACGAGAAGGGCAAGGCCGAGGGTCTTGACATCCGCTGCATCGTCATCATCAACCCCGGCAACCCCACCGGTGCCTCCCTCGCCGAGGAGGACATCCGCGCCGTCATCGACTTCGCAAGCAAGGAGAACCTGGTCGTCATGGCCGACGAGGTGTACCAGACCAACGTCTTTGTCGGTAAATTCCACAGCTTCAAGGGCGTCCTGCGCAAGATGCAGCAGGAGAAGCCTGGCCAGTACGACGCCGTCGAGCTGGTCTCGCTCCACAGCATCTCCAAGGGCATGGTCGGCGAGTGCGGCCACCGCGGCGGCTACTTCGAGCTCGTCGGCTTCGACCCCGAGGTTGAGGCCAACATCTACAAGTTTGTCTCCATCATGCTCTGCGCCCCCGTCGTCGGCCAGTGCCTCGTCGAGCTCATGGTCAACCCGCCCAAGCCCGGCGAGCCCTCGTACGAGCTCTACAACAAGGAGTACACCTCCATCCACGAGGGCCTGCGCGAACGCGCCACGGCCCTGCACCGCGCCTTTGCCCAGATGGAGGGCGTCGAGTGCGCCGAGCCCCAGGGTGCCATGTACCTCTTCCCCACCATCCGCCTGCCGCAGAAGGCCGTCGAGGCAGCCAAGGCCGAGGGCCGCACCGCCGACGAGCTCTACTGCATGCGCCTGCTCGAGGCCACGGGCATCTGCGTCATCCCCGGCTCCGGCTTCGGGCAGGCCGAGGGCACGCTGCACTTCCGCACCACCTTCTTGGCGCCGGGCACCGAGTGGGTTGGCAGCATCATCCAGTTCCACAAGGAGTTCATGGACAAGTACAGGTAAAAGGTGCAATGGCTGAGTTTGACGAAAAATGGTTGGAGTACTGAGAGTGAGCATTGTGGCATAGAGAGCCTAGTTGATTGGGCCCAGACATCGAGGTGTCGGTCGGTTTGGTAGATGACAACCACACGTAACCTCGGAAGCATAGAAAGATCTTGGACAATTTGAGAATCACCGTCCCTGCCTCGCGCATGCCCAACCTCTCTGATTGCCGAAATGTGGCCGTTGAATTGAGCGGCAACTCATCTAAATACCGTATCATACAGCAGGTAATGACACATGTAGCCCGGTGCTCGGCCTCCTCGAGCCCAGCACCGAGGCCAGCATTCCGTGCTTGTCACCAGTCAGCGTTCCTCCATAACTTCTATCCGTGACAGCTCCTATGCCCTCTCGCTGCCTCTCAGCCGCACAGCCTGGCCGTACTTTTGCAGCTTCGTGATGAGCTGGTCACCCTGGCGGACGACGTCCTGGTATTGCTTGTTCTTGTCGTCGGGGCGGTTGGTCTCGATGACGCCCTTGCCGGAGACGCGGTCGATAGTGCAGGGGATTCGGCCCGCGGCGATGAACTTGGCGAGATCACTGGCATCTCCGTCAGCTCTTCGGTGCACACGTGTGGGCTTTGGGGAATGGGATGGGGGACTAACCGGTCAAGGAAGTCGACGGTAACGCCGAAGTCGTTGGCCATGCTCTCGAGGCCGACGACGCGGTAGCTTTGCAGCAGCTGCTGGTAGGCGCGGAGGCGCATCTCGCGGATGTACCAGTTCTTGTGCTCGTGAAGGTAGCGGTCCTGGTTGAGGAACTGCTCCTCCACGTCGGCCAGAGACTGGAAGAAGGTCTTGTAGTTGCCGTTGTACAGGCTGCTCACCAGCAGGGCCAGCGGGCTGAAGTCGATGGCCATCTCCGCCTCGGGCTGCTCCGTGCTGGATCCCAGCGTCGTCAGGTTGACGGCCTTGGAGGTGGCAGCATGGGGAGCCTGGTCACCCATGGTGTCGTCGGCGCCCGGCCCGGCACTCAGCGCACCGCTCAGCGCAAGCAGCTTGTCCTCGCCGTCACCCATGATGGCCTTGATCTCCGGTGCGTCGACGACCTTGGACTTGAAATCGACGCGCTTGAGCGAGACGGAGCCGGCCAAGACCGAGTAGACGACGAGGTTGGAGTAGGTGCAGAGTTCGTAGCTGGTGAAGGTAGAGAGGGAGTCGAGCAGGAGGGGCGCGGCGAGGTTGTAGGAGCGGACCGTCAGCAGGTGCAGGCCCTCGTAGGCCTTGAGTCTGTTTCGGCGGTCCCAGTCACCTCCCGACTCGACGAGCGTCTTTGCGCGCTCGACGTGCTTCTTGACCAGGGGCTTGTCGCCGTAAAAGAGACCCATGCGTATTATGGCGAGCACGAGGTCGATCTTGGTGCCCAGAATGCCCGTCTTCTCAAACACGTCCTCATACGCCGCAATCGCCTTGTCCTGTGCACGAGTTAGCATCCACTCGGACGATATGCAGAGCGTCGCCTGGTGTGTACCTTGTCGCCCACCCGCGCCCAAAACTCTGCCCGTTTGCCCTTAGCAGCTTGGATCTCCGTGTCTCCGGCCTGCTCAACGGCCTCGTCCTCCTCCTTCTGGAACTCTGCCAGCTGCTTCTCGTTGTCCTCCCTGAGCCTAGAGTAGAGCTCCTCGTCCCAGGGCAGGTTCACGTTGGTTGTTGAGGCCTTGGTGGCCACCATGCCGACCAGGCTCGATTTTCGACTCAATGACTTGCCGGGCGCCGAGGCACCGCCCTCGCCCATGGCATTCAGGATGCCGTCGATAGGGTGTGCGAGGTATCTGTAGAATGGCGCCATCTTGTCCTCGAGGATGGCCTCCTGCAGGGCCTTGACGGCGGCCTGCTGGGCCGTCCTCGTGGCATAGGCGTTTGTGACGACGAAGACATGCTGGGAGAGCGGCAGCAAGGGCCACTTAGCGTATTGAGGATCCGATCCCATGACGGCGGCTGAGGGAGAATCCAACGACGAATTGCGTTTGTCTGGTACGGCGCCGGAGAGGGTCGTGGAGGGTTCGTCGTAGTAGGGATGTTGGGTTCTGGAATCGGGATGATGACGAGAGCTGGTTGGGAGCTGCTCGCAGTCGCAGCCACAGTGGAAGGAGGCTGGAGCTGGGTTGGTCAAAGCGCGCAAGGCTTCAGCGGGACGCATAACCACCTGCCCGGCCCCCAATCCACGCCAGCCTACCCTAGGCCCGTCTCCGTGCCACGGCAATGTGCGACTTTGCGCATTAACCCGCTTTGCTTGATACAATAAAAACAGTATCTAAGATGTGCCGTTTCTCTATGTTACTTGGAGACGCTTTGCGCAAGCCTTCAACGTTGACATGAGTATCAGATATTCTAAATGTTTTGCTTGCCATTGCTTCAGACTGTCCTAATCCCATCTTCCTGGGGAAGGGTGGGCTAGCATAACTGAAAGCCTTAGGGAAAAGGCATAGATACTATTTAGACACTTGCGCATGATACAGAATCATTTCCTCTTGCAGGAGTCTGTGATTGAACATGAACGTCGCGGGTCAATAAAAGTCTGCCACGGTAAACCGATGCTGTAGGGTAGGGAGGCATAGGACGCAAGTGAGGCAAGCCACTAGCACAAACAGCCTTTCTGCCGTTTCAACCAAGGCTCGCATACGCCGCTCTCTCAACACAAGCACACAGTATAGGCATTTCCAAGCTTCACCACCGTGCTACCACGCGCGCTCCCGCTTTTCAGCACTTTCGCACTACTGCAAATCGATTCGCGCGCCTTGAAGCGCACGATAAGCCAGTTTCGCCATGGGCGAATACGAGAATGACGCAAGGGCCGACTCATACAGAGGCTCGGCCGTGAAAACCAACAACCACAAGCGACCCGCCGACGACGACGCCCAAGACGACCTGCCTCAGCCGTACAACGCGAACTCGCTGCAGCCTGCAAAGAGACGCAACGTCTCGCCCTCCGAACAACCCCGCAAGCAAAAGCGCCCCGGCGCGCGAGCTCGCATCTCCGAGGCCGAGCGAGAAGCCATCCGGCAGCGGCAGCTCGAGCGAGACCGCGTGGCCGCCGAGAACGCTGCCGTCTCGGCGGAGCAGAACCGAGGCCGAGGAGTGCACGATGTGGTGAGGCAGCACTACAACAGCGTGCCGGAGCGAGGTCGCGACTGGAGGACGAGGGACAGCAAGATCAAGGGTCTGCGTGTCTTCAACAATTGGATCAAGAGCTGCATCATCCAACGGTACTCGCCCGATGAGGATCATGCCCCCGGATCGCGCGAGATGGGACGCTCCAGCGGCAAGGAACTTCTGGTCCTTGACATCGGCTGTGGCAAGGGCGGTGATCTGAGCAAGTGGCAGCAGGCGCCGCAGCCTATACAGCTCTACGTTGGCCTCGACCCGGCCGACGTGAGTATCGAGCAGGCCAGGGACCGGTACAGGAACTTGGCCTCGCGCGGCGGCCGAGGGGGTCGGGGAGGGTACGGGAGAGGCCGGCCCTCGCGCCTCTTTGATGCGCGCTTCCATGTCAAGGACTGCTACGGCGAGAGCATCGAGGACCTTGACATCATCCAGCAGGTCGGCTTCGACCCGTCGCCCATGAACCGCCGCGGCTTCGATGTCGTAAGCATGATGTTCTCCATGCACTACGCCTTCGAGTCGGAGCACAACGCTCGCAACATGCTGCGCAACGTCGCCGGTGCGCTCAAGAAGGGCGGCCGCTTCATCGGCTGCATCCCCAACTCGGACGTCCTCGGCGAGCACGTCCGCAAGTTCAATGAAAAGGCCGCCGCCAAAAGCAAGGCCAAAGCCGAGGCCGAGGCTACAGCCGGCGCCGACAAGCAAAACGGCGAGGCCGCGACGACGACGACGACGCCCCCTCCCGCCGAGCCCGAGGACGGCGAGGTCGAAGAGGGCGAAGCCGAACCTACCGCCGAATGGGGCAATTCCATCTACCGGGTGCGCTTCCCGGGCAAGACGCCAGAGGACGGCGTCTTCCGCCCGGCCTTCGGCTGGAAGTACAACTTCTTCCTCGACGAGGCCGTCGAGGAGGTGCCAGAGTACGTCGTTCCCTGGGAGGCGTTCCGCGCTCTTGCCGAGGACTTCAACCTCGAGCTGCAGTTCCACCGCACATTCCCCCAGATCTGGGAGGCGGAGAAGGATGACCCTGAACTGGGTCCGCTGAGCGAGCGCATGGGAGTGCGGGAAAGGGGTGGGGGCCCTTTGCTTGTGTCGGACGAGGAGATGGAGGCGTCGAGCTTTTACATAGGCTTCTGCTTCTACAAGGTGTGATGTGACGATCTGAGGGCCGAAGGCGAGGCCGCACGAGCCGTTGTAACAGTACAGAGACGGGATGCTCGAAAGCAGATCTGCTACAGAACTCATGATCCAAGCGAGATTACGTTCTCAGTTATGATCATTATTATTGTCGTTTTTCAGACTACAGTATAAAGTGGTGATGGGGTGGGGAGATGGGTATCATATAAAAACTGCGACAACTCCCGCCGTGCGCAAAACTCTCCTCTCCGCTCCCTCCTCCTTCTGCTTCCCCCGAGCTGCATTTTCCGATGTGAATAGACCTCGACGCATCGAAATGACGGCTAATTCATAAGACGGGGTGCTACATGATTGCAGCTTTAGGCGGCGTTCGTTGATCGTCGCCAGATCATCAAGGCCGCGATGCCGGCGCAGGCTGTCGCTGCCAGTGCCATGTACAGGCTTGTCCGGTCAGGCGCCTCTTCCTCGTTCTTGGGAAAGCCAAGACTGGGATTTGTCGCCGTCTCAGCGAGGGCGACGAAGAGCTCGCTGATGCTGTTCCAGGTGACGCTCACGTGAAGAGGGTGATTCATGTTGAGCGACGAGGTATATTGGTCGGGCTGAAGCTCGCTGCGCTGTGTCGTCTTGTCCTTGTCAGCCTTGAGGGCCGTGTACGCCGATGGTAGCTCATCAAGGTGAGGGTACTTGGATCGCGCCTCGACAATGTGTGCGAATGAGTCGGGGTCGGATGAATCATATGCGTAGCAAATCAGGTCGCATGACTCCAGTTTGGCCTGATTCTCCAAGATGGCCGGCTCCAGTTCGCCGAGTTCCTCAAAGATCAGGTACACCTGCTTGCCGCCGGGAAGCTCGACGCTATTGACAGCCCGCCGGGGCTTGATGGTTGGGCGGTACAGGCCCTCAAAAGGACGATTCAAGAAGGCATCGAGTAGAGAGGACTTGCCAGCGCCCGGCGCCCCGATGAGGTAGCACAGGACAACATTTCTCTCCACGCGCCCGGGGCGTCTTCTCCTTTTGCGGGACTTTGTAATCTTGAGGGCGGCCGTGATGGGGTCTTTTGGACTAGGAGGTTCAAAGCCGAGATGCGCAAGGTACTCTATCGTCGTCTTGGGCTCCAGGAATGTGGTCATGCTCCACTGAGCCAACCAGCCCTGGAGCGTTATGTGTCCGCCCTCGTTCCTCACGGTGGACGACGGGAATGAGGAGTCGAGCCAGGACGCTGGCAAACCCGGTGTCGGTGAGAACAGGGCCTCTAGCTCTTCATCATTCAGGCCTCCATCGTTGTCCTTGTCGAATAATAGAAACATATCCACGAAGAAACGATATCCGGCTGGGCTGAGCTCGGCCGACGAGTTCTCGGGAACCTCGAACTTTGGGTGAAGGAACTTCTCCTCCAGGCTCAAGCTGTCCGTGTAGTGGTATTTGCGCAGGATAATCCATATTGTCTCATGCCTGCCCTTCTCGGCATATATCTTGTTCAGTTGCAAGAAGCCTTCCTTGTCGATGCCCTTGTCCATATTTGCTTGTGGCATGGACTTTGAAATGGACAGCTTGATGTTGTCGAGGTCGTCGCTCGTCAGAGGCTTGTCGAAGCAACGGGCCTGGAAGTCACGCATCTCTTGGTCGTTCAGATAACCGTCCTGATCTTTGTCGCAGAGGAAGAAGACCCTGCTCAACGCTGCCACGCAGGCCGGCTTGAGGTGGCCCTCCTTGTAGTCGAAGAGCGGAGCGATGGGATGCGTGACGGCCTTTTGGCAGAGGAAGAAGACCTCGTTGACGTTGCGGTGCTCTCGGGCGCTGCTTCGAATGCAGGAGTCGATCTCGCGGAACTCGGCCATGACAGGCAGCATCTCCTCCTCGACGACCTGGGACGTGTTCCCCTGGCCGGCCAGGTCCGACTTGTTGGCGCATAGGACGACGGGGACGTTGACGCCGAGAGAGCGGAAGTAGGGCATCCAGAAGAGGGCGACCCGCTCGTAGCTGTAGTGGTCTGCGTAGACCAGCAGGATGACATTGCACTTGCGGATCTCCTTGCGCAGGGTGGTGCGATCCTGGGGTCGGGCGGAGGTATCGACGATGGTGGTGGTGACATTTTCGGGGGTCCCGATGCTGGGTGGGATGGTAATCTGGGGCAGGACGCGCTGGATCTTGTTGCTCATGAACTGGTCCTTGACGAGCGAGGCAATGAGGCTCGATTTGCCGGTGCTCTCGTCGCCGCAGACGCAGACTCGCACTTGGCTTGGGTGTCAGCGGTGAGCACAAGGAGAGGGGTTTGCGAAGGTGGCTTTACCAGTTGCCATGCCGTCGGTTGGGTCCGATATGGCGAGGAGCTGATTGCGATCAAGGGAGAGGTGGACGTTGCTTGCTTTATCGCCGGGCCATGTCCTGGCCTGACGCGTCTGTGATGCAATGCGGGCCGTCGGAGGAGGAGAGGTTTGCGCTCGTACTCGTTTCTCCCGCTGTCGGATCAGGGAGAGGATTTGACGGCGGAATTAAATTAGAAGCCTCGACGGAAGAAGCTGGGGTGCAGGCCGGCGGTTCGGGAGCGGATGCTGGTCTTAAATTGCTACGGGCCAGGATTGGGCGCCAGTCGTGGTGTGATCTCCGTCCTGGCTCTGGGCGCCTCCACCCAGCAATAAGGCGCCTGCGGGCGGAGCGGCTCGGGGAGAAGGGAGGGGGGAGGGAGGGGTGACGCGCCGGGGAGCCGATCGTTGACAGGCCGCGACTCTGAACCAAGAATGCGACGCGATCCGAAGATGACATCAAGGTGCGGTACGGATACAAACGTCCTTGAGTAGGGTAGGCTCTCCGCCTTCGTAGACGCTCTGGAGCTCCCGCTCGCGATGCACCGCCGTCCACTCATTGTATGCTCTCAGGCCCAAGGTCCTGAAGCATCGATCCAGACACCCAACGATGAAGCTGTGACGGAGTACACCGTACTACGAGCTGTGTCTTCTTGTCGTCCCATCCACCACTCTCTCCCAACAGCCGAGAGCGCACACATGCTCGTCAGTAATGAATCCTCCGCTTGGTTTCGCTGCGACTGCACCTTTCCAGGTTGCTGGATCTTCAGCTGTAGGAGTAGACGTCCAATGGCTCCCGCCCCGGTCCAAGCCACCAGCAGCACGCACGTTAACGAGTATTGAGCTCTGGAATCATGTGTCACTGGCTTAGATTCTGCCATGAGAAAAAGCACGGATTGCGAAAGCGTGCAATCAATCGCCGTCACTGCGATAAGGGCCTGATCATGACATTTCTGCATTGGATTTGCGAGACGTACATCCAGCCTCGACGCAAACGTTCCGAGAAGAAAACCGTCAACCGGTACTAGGGAGACTTCAGAATGTTGTACCGAAGGACTGACAATGGGCGAGTGATCAACGCGAAGGGCTGTGAGGAGATTCTCAAGTTATGTGCCTGCTCCATTGCCACTGCCGGGTGTGTGATTGTCTCATTGATCTTTTGCGCTGACTTTGCAAGTACATCAACGGCCGTATGAAACCCACATCTAATCTTGATGACCTCCCAGGCAGCAAGCATCTCATGGGAGTAGATGATCTTCTGCTGGGGCTCACGCACCAATGGTCCCGCGACGGCAGGTTGTAGATTGAGGGAACGAGTATCACATGCATTAATAAAAGACTGTCAGAACACAAGTTCTATTTAAAGGAATGCTTAGATTAAAATCACTGAATATCTAGAAACTATCTCTTCATTAATTCCCTGGATCACCGTGGCTCGCCTAGTAGATTACCTCGTGATCCGTTCCAGGTTATCATCCCCGTAATCCCATCTCGACTGAGCTAGTTCGGCCATGTATCTGCATTTATAACGACGTATTCTAGAGATGGTACTATCAGCGGAGGAATCTTGCTCTATGTTCAACATCGTGTTTACCGAACGTCGAGACCGGAAGGGTCGGCGAACAATCCGAGCTGGACCGACTTGGTCCGATTTGGTCCGAAGCTGTCCGAACCTATGCAGATCCAGGGACTAGCAGACTAGCACGATACTTCTCTCATGTCCCTTTACAAATACATTTTATGACAAAGCATTGTTCAAGCTCGGAGAAAAGCATGTGACATGTCTTGTAAGAGGCTCCCTTGTATCTCATTGTCGAGAAATCAGCTGTATCTCGTGGTGAAGATAAACCTGCAAGGTATATATCCCATGTCACAGGCGGTGACATACGAGAGAAGAGAATGAGAAAATAGACAGCCGTGAAGCACGCGAGAGCCTGCCAGTCTTGTTCTACTAGTTATGCTTAAACGCCGTACTGATTGCACGACGAGTCATCGCTCCACAACTGCGGTAACTGTGACCAGTCGACCCCTAGTTCCAATGAGGGATCGAGCTCAGCGGGGAGCCGAAAGTCGAATGCTGTCATGTCGAAATTAATACTCCAGCCTGTATCGTCTGCGATGGAACAGTCTGCCGTCGTAGGTTGACTTGTGGGATCAGAAGGCTGTTTGATATGGATTTTGCCCAAATAAGGTATATTTACTTCGTACATCTCACGAGTGCCTAAAGTCCTGTGGCGCGCGGAATGTAGTGTTCGGAGGACTTGCGCAGACTGAGCCGGCAACGGGCAGTCGAGAATGTCTGCTTTGCGTTGCATGAGCTCCGCCGTGCGCATGATGAGGTCCCATTGGCGCTTCTCTTCATCGTCTGGCCAGGTCGATTCAGAAGAGACGAGTTCTGTGGCAAGAGTAACGGCTGCGTTGAAAGCGCAAAAATCAAGATATTCACAGGCCACAGGTATACTACCAGAGCACCAGGGAAGTGCGCACCACGCATTCAGCATACCCTCCGCAGAGGATAAAGCGGTGGTGCGGCTGTAGCGATACCTTTCATCGCGCCGTGCTTGTAGCATGTACGGTAAATGTAGGAACTGGTTTACGAAGTGGAAGAAAAAAGATGTTGCTCGGCGCCAGAAGATGGCAGCAAACGGCAAGTCAGGGTTGTGAGTCGTCTCCAGGTCCCACCAAACATCTGAGGTCTCAGCTCTCAAAGCATCCATCTCCTCAGCGATTCGAGTTGTTACTGAATATGGTGGACGGCTGAGGCTTCGATTTCTGTCGATGATGTGGCTGCAGATCAGATTGAATTTGGCGGACATCTTATTCTCATCACTGAGGCTAGAGATCTTCTCTTGCTCAGCGTGGTTTTCTGGTACGGCGTATGGCAGACCGAGAAAGAGCGCCATTTTGCGTTCCCCGCCCAAGATAGTTGCCCAGAGAAGCTGTCGATAGCGATCGTTCGAAGAAGACTGACTTTGAACTCGGTCGATTCCGAGGATCAAAGCCTGGTCTATAGCCCTGCGGGCACACTTCCATGCCTGTTGCGGCCGTCCCAGATCAAGGAAGCATTTGAACTGAATCGCCAAGGCCTCTATGCCTCTGAGGCCATCACTCCCACTCTCAATGGATTCGCTGATAAGGACGGTCGCACGGCGCAGGTACAAGTCCACAAGGCTGCGCTTGGGCAACGGCAATTGTGTAGAGCCTGTTCCGGCAAACGCTTTTGGGAGTTGCAAGAAGCAGAGTGCCAACCACAAAAGGCACTTGGCAACATCTCCCGGGTGTTTTGAGTTCAGTGAGTCGTCCACAAACGTGATTGCGTCTATGACGCTACCCGGAAATCCAGAGAGCTTGTCTTCGGAGGCAGCAGCCGCAAGGGGCCACAGAGCCCAAAAAGGCTCAGTACATTGGAATATTCTGACCAATACTGAAGCATTGGGACATGGCGGTACTGATGTTTTGGTGACAGAAAACGCTGGGTGGCTCGCATCATTTGCTTCGCTGGGTGCGGCGGATGCCGGGGCAACCGGAAGAGCCTCGTAGAGAAACTGGACAAGAGGTGCATGGGAAGATCCAGATACAATGTGGTCAGCGATCGGAGCGGGCCCAGACGCAGCTTCGTCGCGACGACAAGCGATTTCCGCAGCCGTTGAGGTGTCGCCCGGAGCAGGTAGAGCGATTCGGAAAGCCTTGTCGCTTACGTTGTGTGCTTGATCAAAGGTCCCTTTCGCGCCCTGGGCCTTGCAGACAGTCTCGTGCAATTCGCACTGCCTGCAAGTCTTGGCTTCGGCATCGAAGACACAGCGGACCTTGCGGCGGCGGCACTCAAAACAACTTCGGGTACCGAGGCGCATGCGCTTGTTCTGCTGATTTGCCGCCATTTAGTCGGACGAACTTTTCGGACAGGGCAACTCTCATGTCGTGTTGCGAGTAAACATGAAGCGTGGTCCAGGACGTGTTGTTACTGCACTACCCCGTACTTCGTACTCTGCCTCCCGTATGTGAGCTCGGGAGGTTAGTAATCCAGATCAACTCGGACCAATTCGGACCAATTCGGACCAGCTCGTCGAAGTCAACAATCATCACACCAGTATTATCAATCACCATGTCTGAGTGTTCTCGCTTCAAGACCAAAGTTATTACAAATAGACGAGGACTCGCCAGAGCGGAGAACTTCGCAATATATAAACATGGAAAAGTCGAGGAAGTGTCACTAAACTCAACTCACCCTCTCACTTACACCCAATACCAGTCGCGCTCCGCACCAGACAATCAGCAAACAACTTAATTCTGTCGAATAATCGCAATGGATCAAGAAGCAGCTCTTCAAAAAATCACCTCCGCAGCCAGGGCTGCCAACCCGGCGTCCTATGCAAAAGTTTCAGACACACTCGAGCAGTCCAAGGGTACTTTCGACCAGTCCAAGGTGGTACAAGTCGGTATGAAGATGCCGTCATTTCGCCTTTCTGATGCCACTGGATCGACAGTTGCAAGCGATGAGCTTTTGCAGCACGGGGCGCTCCTTTTGACCTTTTACCGAGGGGAGTGGTGTCCATACTGCAACGTGGCTGTGCAGTATATGCAGCGCCATCTGGATGACTTCAAGGCCCGCGGAGTCAGCCTTGTTGCCGTCACCCCGGAAAAACCGGACTACTCACTTTCGATGACTGAGAAGAATGATCTGAAATTCCCCGTGTTGACCGACCTCCACAACAAGCTTGCAAGGCAGTTGGGTATTGTCTACGACCAGGGGTGGGCTCGCGCATTCCATGCTTCGCTCGGTATCGACTTGAATGCCCGAAATGGGGATGATACTTGGGAAGTTCCTGTCCCTGCAACTATTCTCGTGGACAAATCGGGAACAGTTCGCAATGTGTACCTCGAGGTGGACTTTCGTGAGCGTCTGGACCCTAAGACCGCGCTGGAGTGGATTGATAAGATGAATAGCTAGAAGTTGCTGTATTGATATTACCAGTTCTAGTATCAGCTTGTCATAAATAAGAGTCGGAAGATGAGATCCCTAAGCTTAAAGTTTAGACGGGCTGCGTCAACCAGGCCGACCCGGCTCCAATGTGAAGAAGAGGCACAGGCACGAATCGATCTTCTAGGGAGAACGAGACAGAGCATCAATATGCCATAGACAACCTCGGCACGCAGAAATTGAAATTGCAGGCTAGTAAAGATTAGCTTGTGGTAGATCTGGAGTAAATCTAGGGTATGTAGCATCGATAAGGCTAATGGGGAGGAGGAGAAATGCCAGATTCGAATCAACCACCTCAAAACAATGGCGGAGCTGGACCCCGGAGATACGCCAGCGCCTGGAGCAGGCGCGACGAGGACTACGCAGAACATGCCAGGCCCCTACGCATTGTCAAGACGCCACCGCCCAACGTGGTGATATACTCAGCCAAGAGCCCGTTGCGAGAGGACCAAATAGAGGGAGGATTGGAGTCAACGACCAGGAATGCACTGGACTCGTTCGACGGCGGCCTCGACCGGCGGGGCGGTTTCCGGCCACACCCTACCTGGACCCTGCCCCCCGCGGGCTGTAAGCACCAAACATCCATGGATACCACCGACAGCCCCTTCAGGCGCTATGTGCAACGGCTTCTACAGTGTGCCCACCAAATGTGCCAGGACCGGCGCGCCGTCGACTTCACCTAACAACTTACCCTTCTTCTCGCTTCGCAAGCCTCTGAGATTGTCGCGGGGGGCGGGGGGTCCCTCCGGTTGAGGTGCATACTCCACGCCAACAGCATCAGCTAGGAACTGACCAACTGGCGCCATGGCGCTTCCCCAGCATCCCAGTACGGGGTGCCTTAGGCTAATTACCCCACACGCAACGCCCCCTCGTGGTCCTCCTCGGTTCCAACGCCGGATGGGGATCCAGGCCTGGTCAAACCAACCGTCGCCCGCCTCTCCGCTCGTCGCTTCCTTCAACCCCGGCACGACGTCGATCGCCGCTGTGTTAATAGCTCGCTACTCCTGTGCCCTCGCGCGCATACCCTGATTTCGCCTCTCTACGAAACCCAGAGCTGCCGTCCACGCGCCAGCCGGCAGTATTCGCGGCATCGTCGAGCGCCCAGCGCCTCCCCCGCAACCTTCCACCTGAACGAGCTCAGGGTTGCTGTCAATATGTTGTATGTGCATCATCCAATTGGCCTCGGAACTGGGACGCGAATGAGCACTCGTTGACGAGCACAGCGTTCTGCCGCCTCCGCCGCGGTACCCCGCGGGCGGCCTCTACCATCCCGGAGGCATCACCGGCATCGTGCCTATGATCGAGACGAACAATACTATATCGAATCCGACCGGGCCCGAGTGGCAGTTTCTAGTGGGAGAAGGTGAGTCGCATGGGAGACGATTGCCGGTAGAGCGCGCTTAGTGACGCTGCCACAGGAACATACGTGCTCAAGGAGGACCTGCATCTTGCGACTCCCCCGCCGCATCCCTCCGAAGCGCCCATCGTCAACCCGAACCCGCTGGCAACCACTCCACAACCAGCGACGGCAGGCTCCAAGTTGTCGCTCATAAGCCTCCATGTGCGACCACCGCCCTTCATCTACAAGGGGCCTACGGAGACGACCCTGTCGCTAGGCGGCCGCGATTCCAACGTTCAAGAACACCCAAACGAGGCGCGATATTCGACCGAAGGGGGCATGAGCAGCGAAGATGGACGGGCAACCTCCACCAGCGATGCACCCGCCCACTCGATTACACTTGGGTCTGCCCCTGCCTTTGGCGAAGGCAACGCTTTGCTGGCGCCGACGCCCACCAAGGACGTGAACAAGAGAAAGAAGCCAAAGAACAACGTCACCAAGAGCAATTCGTCGTTCATTTCGCGAGTCATAGTCAACGAGAGCCTGACGAGGAGATTAACTGATCGACCGAGCGACGGCATTTTCGCATTCGGCAACATCAACCGCGCTTTCCAGTGGCTGGACCTGTCGTCCCCAAACAAGGTGCGCCTCCCCCGAGTACGATGACTGAGGAGTCGGACATCTCTGACTCGTCATGACAGCAAGACTACTTGACCAAGATTCTGTTCACCAAGGCGCATTGCCTGTGTCATGACGTCAACAAGGCAACCAAAGGCGCATCGCACATCGACGTCATCATGGGCTTTTCCACCGGCGAGGTGATCTGGTGGGAGCCCATCTCGCAGCGGTACACGCGTCTCAATAAAAATGTGTGTCCTCGATATCTGAATCCGTGGAGGAAAAATTCATTGACAAGCGCAGGGCGCCATCAATAATACCCCCGTATCCGCGATCAGGTGGATTCCGGGATCCGAGACCTTATTCCTTGCGGCTCACATGGACGGTTCCTTGGTGGTTTACGACAAGGAGAAGGATGACACGCAGTTCAGCCCCGAAGAGGATGCATCTAGCACCAATGACAGTGACGCTGGGGATGCGTCCAACGGAACACATCATGGTAACAAGATTCAGATCCAGAAGTCGGTCTACTCCAAGAACCAGAAGGCGAACCCTGTGGCTGCTTGGAAGCTTTCGAACCAGCGAATCAATGCGTTCTCCTTCTCGCCAGACAATCGGCACCTGGCTGTGGTCTGTGAAGACGGGACCTTGAGGATCATTGACTACCTCAGGGAAGAGTGAGCTTCAAACCAGGTGCAGTCATGCCCATACGCTGATGCTAACGTACACCTAGGCTGCTGGATCTGTTCAACTCGTACTATGGCGGGCTGACGTGCGTGTGCTGGACACCAGATGGCAAGTACGTTTTGACTGGAGGACAGGATGACTTGATTTCGATATGGTCCCTGGCAGAATCAGCTTTGGTGGCAAGATGCCAAGGTCACCAGTCATGGGTCACTGCTTTGGCATTTGACCCTTGGCGCTGCGATGATCGAAACTATCGCTTTGGCAGCGTTGGCGAAGATGGCCGATTGTGCCTGTGGGACTTTGGCGTCGGAATGTTGTATCGGCCAAAGGTAATTGAGACCATGGTTGCGACCAGAGCTGGAAGCTAATATCGCATAGAACCCAGCACGTCACAGGGGATCCGTCTCGGCACCGCTCGGAATGCCTCAACGCACGGATTCTGCCAGCCCGCTTGGCTATCGAATGCGGTCCAACTCGGGCGTGGACGGGGACGAGGAAGGAGACGGCATCTCTCACCCAGTAGAGCCCCGAGCGAGGATCCCGATGCTACCGCCAGTTCTGGTATGCCGCCATTCCTTTGCCAGAGTTCTGCTTCGCTGACCACATTGGCAAGACGACGGTGATTGATACTCATCCCGCATGCTGGCTGGATTTCACAGAAGACGCCATCATCACAAGCTGCAAGTCTGGTGAGTTGACCGCGATTGTCACATGCGAGGCCGAATAGCCAGCTGACAAGGGCTCGAACAGGCCACGTCCGTACTTGGAACCGACCGGGCAAGGGCGCGGCTGCGACAAAGGATGCATGACGAGCGGTGACGTAGTTTATGTTTCTGGAATAAGCGTCTTTCATGTGCGCTGTATGATAATTAAACAGACCGTTATGTGCTCGCGGGCCGTGGCAATTGCTCCGCGTTGGGGATGTGAAGCAAGGGGGAGGACTGGTTTTGTTGGGGCTTATCAAGGCCACCGCTGCCAGTCCTGAAGCGGCCGGCCGTCTTAAACGGAGGGAGCAAATAGCCAAAGGGCATTCACTTGTGGCATGGCATGATGGTCGCATTGTGATCTGATCCCTCAATCTGTTTCACAAGCTGAGCTCGCACGGCAATTGCAGACACGCAACAGGCTGGTGGTGCGAAGACAAAGGAATATTTGTCGCACTGCTTCGTTCTCTGGAGCAAACCAAGTTACAGCACGAGGACTCGTACGGGTACCGAGCCAGCCACGCAGCCCCGGGAGGGTGTGATTCGCAAGGAGCACATGAAGCCACTGCCGAGCCGATAAGGCGAGGAACGGGAGGCTTGAGCCTGACCCCTGCGTTCGAGTGGATCTGAGACACAGAGGCAGATACCGACGCAGCCTGATGATAACACCACTTCAGATGCGGCCCACGTGGGCTTGAAGGCTGGCAGCGTCACACCCGGGACTTCGGAGACGTAGGGACGGGACGGCAAGTATGATGTGCTCCGTGACTCCGCGACGCCGTGCCGGGCATCGCGGGCACGAGCGCCGCGTCGGCTGTACCACGCAAGCGCTAACTCACCTCGACACGTGAAAAAGGACGAGGCAATCCATCGAACGACGAGCAAAGGCACCCAATGCCACGCCTAATCTTGACCATTGGACTGATTTGAAATCTTGGTAGCGAACACAGGCGCTTCTATCGCGGCAGATTGGGCCCTCACAAGCCACCGAGTACTCGTATTGGCCTGCCCAGAGGTCAAGCAGAGAAAAGCGCCGAGGCAATTGCGCCTATCTTTGGACCCTGGCGCGCCAAGCGGAGCCCGCGGTGGGCGCGGGAATAAGGCGCGGGATCAAGACGAAGGATCGGTGTGAAGGTGAAACTGGTTGTCACAACACGTCGTCGTGGCCGCAGCGAACCAGGTTTCAAGGGTGGTATCGCGAACACGAATGGCTGATGCAGAGGCGTTCAGCAGGAGCAAGGCAGACGCCTCGAGCGCCCGGCAACGAATCCTTCCACGACCGTGAAATCCAGGCTTATCATGGAGGGAATATCGGGGCCAGAACCACCGGGCTGGGCTGGGCTGGACCGAGCTTGATGCAGAGAGGGTCTGCGGCAGATCGCATAGCCGCCCCTGTCCGCGACGGCGGGCCCTGCGGCAGTGGGAGCATGCGGCAGTGGCGGGACCGGCTCGTTTAGACGGCGATGCAGCAGCAGCGTAACGGAGCACTTGTACTGTACTGTACGAGTACTCGTGCGAGGAGGAACGGGGATTTCCTGGACATTGCTGGCGCCATCGATGGACGCGTGCAAGCGTTGGCGGATGAAGTTGACGCGTACTCCGTACACGTACGAGCACCACCATCGCTGAGCACTGGCGGCCACCATGGACGACATCGACATATGCAGGCCCGGCGGGAGATGGACAACGCTTGTCTCGTCAACAGGGTCTGCCCATGCTGCCCAGGTAGGGGCCCGGGCTTTCCGCCAAACGAAAGCCAGCCCTTGGGCACGGGTGGGTTCCAAGGGCCTCATCAGCTGTTGGCTACCTACGAGTAGGCGGGCAATCTGCGCCTGATGCTATCGGGCCTGCATGGTGAGTCAAGATTTGGGCGCATCTGGTGGCTTGATGGCCCAACAGTCGCGCGGCTGTCGCAACCCTTCCATGCATGGCTACGAGTACGCGACTACGCCGCGGCGCCGCGTCATCGCCGAGCGGCGCGTGACGGCGGACGGCGTCGCCAGTGCAGATAATTCGCAGCCCTCGCCCTTCTACCGATGCACGAAGACGTGTCCTGTACGTGCCCTGTTCTCCGTACGTGTACGAGACTCGTGTACAGAGTACGAGGCCGAGTGCGATACACGTACATGGCGGCGGCGGAGGCGCGGTGGACGGATCCATCCGATGCCGGCTGTCGACCCCCACCCGACGGAGGAAAAAAAGCTTCCATCGGTGTTCCATGCGCGCCGCGCGACTCATGTAGGGGAAGCCCGAGGTTCACCGAGCAGTCTCTCCTGGGTCGCCCTGGGTCGCCTGGCAAACTGGGTCATCGCGCCAGCGGCCCGACGGGGCCTGAATATAATCAACGTCGTCGCCACCCGAGGCATGTAGGCATGTAGTAAGGTACTTCGTACCTTGTGCCTCGAACAGGCCACACGGGACGGAGTGAGCGAGCGTCAGCCTTCCGCGTGCGACACGACGCCTGCAAGGCCTGCACCCGAGCACATGCCTGGAACGGCAAGCGTTGCGTCGCATCCAGAGGCATCGAGGCCCTGTTGCCTGGCATAGGGCTGACGGCGCACGGCGCCCTGCAGTTTCCGGCAGCAGCAACGGATGTTTGCGAAGCCGTGTCGCCGGCGAGGCTTGCCGTAGGCGTCTTGTTTTGCTCCGATCGCCGTGGCGGCGAGTCTGTCCTGAGGTACCTGCTCGTCGACCGACGCATGCGGTCACCGCGCCAAGTACCTCGCCCGCGCACTTGGCCCCGGGACTACCTTATACGGGCTCAGGGCCTGAAAAGCCCCCCGCCCGGCAGCGGGCACACCGACGGGCGGGTACCTCGCTCATGGTGTGGCGACGGCTGCGGCGGCAGGTACCTCACGTCATCGTGGTGGGCGCGGCATCTCGCGCGTTGGGCTGCATGCTCGGTCCCACCGCTGGGTACAGGTAGGTAGGAGGTACCTGCCATCCCGCCTACGCGTACCCCAGGCTGCGTGTGCATGTGAATGCAAGTGTCAATGTTTCCGTATCGAGCCCGCTCTTTTAAAACGGCCGCCTTGAGTCAGCGGCGTGCCTTGAGAAAAGGGTCTTCCCATCTCTTTAGACTTTTTCTCGCCCTTGACAGCTTTCCATGTTTCTTTGATTCTTTGGAAGCTACTCGTGATTGACTACTCCTTCCATCCTTCGTCTTAAAAATTAACGGCCCCTCTGCCGCAGCACCCTGGCAGCTCTGCACCCTGTGAGCCCGTCATCCACAAGTGCCCAACCAGCAAGCGAGGAACGGACCTGCTAGACCCTTGCCAAACGGACGGACGCTGCCCGGGTTCCCTCATTCGAACCAAGCGACAGCCCCACCGCTATCGGGCACCGCGAAACAGGGTCCGTCGTACACGAGAGGGACCTGCCCGCGAGCGGACCGGGTTTCAGCAATCGGCGGCAGACCGACTTGACGGCGTGGGAGGCATTGTATGGAGGTGGTCCGCCTGGGAATAAAAGAATACTGGCCCACCGCTCCCGTGTGTCCCTGCGCACTCCTCCGACTGCCATTCTCACCCTTCCCTTTGGCAGCTTCACCTGGCAGCCGATATTCCCCTTTCCTCCGCCGGAATCCAAGGGATCTAATCCCTCATTGCTCTTAGAGCCATGCCGTCGTTTATCAAGCCGTTCTCGGCGATGACGGGGCGCAACAGCTACAGCCTCTTTGACATTCGGTACGTCCGCTGACTCGGGCCGGTTGTGCGGTATCATCACCGCCGTTGGCCTGCGATCCCGATCATGTCTGTTGGCGTGGACGCAGCATTGCTAATTGCGACTTCGGCATCTACAGATTAGACCAAGACTTCATCGTCTTTCGCGGAAACGAACATGAGTCGGCGGGCCAGCTCCTCAAGGGCGTTGTCGTCCTGTGCCTCTCCTCGCCATTGAAAATGGAAGACGTGCGCCTGCGCCTGACAGGCACGCTGCGATTGTCGTATGTGAACCCCCTTCTGTCCCCTTGTTCCAGACTCCCAGACTCCGTCGGCGGTCCTGTATCACACACGCAATGTACATCTGTCTAACGCCGACGTCCGCAAAACAGCTGGACTGACCGAGGTTCAAGCACACCTGGCGTGTCCGGCCAGAAGGTCGACAAGACCACGACGATATTAGACCACCGCTGGACGCCCTTCGTCGGCACTCACGGCAAGAGCATGACACTACCCGCCGGAAATTACGAATACCCCTTCGACTTCACACTTCCCGGTGACACGCCGGAGAGCGTCGAGGGCATCCCCGAAGCGTCAATCACATACCGCCTGAAAGCGACCGTGGGCCGAGGGAAGCTCGCATACGACCTGCACGCCTACAAGCACCTGCGCATTATCCGCACACTCGAACCCGGCGCCCTCGAGTTCCTGCACGCCATGAGCGTCGAGAACATCTGGCCCAACAAGGTCGACTACTCGATCGTGATCCCACAAAAGGCAGTCGTTTTCGGTGGATCGATCAACATGGAGATGCGCTTCACGCCGCTGCTAAAGGGCCTGGAACTGGGCGAGATCACGGCCAAGATGCTCGAGATCCGCGACACCTGGATTCAGGGGTCCACGGGACTCAGCATGCGCGAGCACCGCACCGAGCGTGAAGTGTCAACGTGGAGGTTCGAAGTCAACCGTGAAGAGCACTGGCACAACATGATTGAGGATACGGGCCAGGAGGGCTGGGCTCTGACCAAGCCCCTGAACCTACCCAAGAGGCTGCGCCAGTGCATCCAAGACCTGAACCACCACGGCATCAAGGTGCGGCACAAGATTAAGCTCACTGTGGCCCTCAAGAACCCGGACGGTCACATCTCAGAGGTAAGGAGCTCACCCGGAAATCAATATAACCGTCGCGAGCTGGCAATGCTAACATGATTGATTTTGCAGCTCCGTGCCACGCTACCCGTCTCCATCTTCATCTCTCCGAACATGCCATTTGACGAGCATGGCAACCTGGTGAACCAGGCACCGGGCTCAGCGCCAAACCCCCAGGAAGTGGGTGCGATCGCGCCGCCCGGCTACGGCGAACATGTGCTGGATCAGCTTTACGAGGATGTCGACACCAGCGGCTTCCAGACACCCGGCATGCAGACGCCAGGCATCCAGTCCGGCGTGAGCAGCCCGTTCTACGCCCACTCGCGCGCGGGGTCTGCCGATAACCTGGCGGCCATGGCGCACAGCGCTCCGGTTACGCCGGCAGCCCTTTCCTCGCGACTGGCAGACGTTTCGCTGGATCCCTCGCAGCGCAATAGTTCTTACACGTCGATGCACTCCGCATCGGGCCGGATGTCGCCGACATCGGGCATCTACGGCTCGGCAGGACGATCCGAACCGCACTCTGCGAGTCTGACGAGGAGCAACAGCGAAGACGACTCGGGCAGGAATTCTATCGAGCACGTGGACTTGGACGCGGCCGAGTTTGCGGAACTCAATCGGGTGCCGAGCTACGCAACGGCTGTGCGCACACCGGCGCGGCCTCGGACGCAGACCGAGAGTGGTCCTGTACCCGACTATCAAACGGCTCTCAGCGCCCCGCGGACGCCGCCGGCGACGGACATCACTCTTGAGCAGCTCGCCCCCATAACCGAGGATCCCACGGGCGAGGTCCGAGCCCACGGCTCCCACGCGGGGTTGACTCTCAGTCTGGCAAGAGACCAGACAGTATGACAAACATAATTCTCACGACTTGCGTGCAACTTTTCTTTTTGTTCACGGCGACTGGCGTCAGCGATACAGGGCCACGGGGCTCTTGCTTTTGGTCTTATTGGGATACCTCGCGCGATCACTGGGCGCGACGTTGTCAATACAGTGCTCGTCCAAAAGGACGGAGGATATGTCAAGCACCACTCTGGTATATACTGTTTTCATTTCAGTAGATTGGGCCATGGTTGGTTGCATTTGGGTCTTATTAGAGGACGAATGGATGGCAAACGAAACAGGAAGACTACTGAAGGAAATGGAGCGACAGGCGTCTTGACTACTTGTACGATTATACCCACCATAGCGCATTAAGACGAGAGGAATACCGAGGTGTTTGTTTCTTCCGATTCCCAACTGATTGGCGTGCGGGCTATGCGCACGCAATGCTTTCTTCTCGCGACGCGTCTCGATACCTAGGTAGACTGTCTTCTCAGGAGGCACCTCGCATCGGCGCTGTCCATCGGCATCACGTTCCGTCACCGTTTGTTGCAAGCAGCCCTATAGTAGCGTCTGGACGCCAACGTGCACAGCCATGATGAAAGAAAGCCTGTTCGCAACGCAAGCAACTGGCAATAAGCTTCGCCGCCAGCTGGTCTCGGCCCCTGCTACGACGCTCCGATGGGCTACGGTTGCGGGGCTGGACACCTATCGATTCGTTGGGACCAACCGCTAGGGCCTTGCTGACGTCACGGTCAGGGACCGCGCTGCAAGGTCCAGCTGGACAAGCTCCCAAAGGCGATCGAATTAGGGAGGCTCAAGCGTGCAAGCGTCCAGCCGGCTGTTGAGAAGGGACGGCCACGATCACCCTCTCTTTAGCTGGGGGGAGACCACAAAAACCAGCCCTCCGGCATTTCTCGTCCTCCCACACTTATTCCAGCTGCACAAAGATAGGATCCTGCAAAAACGTGAGTCCAAACAGCATCCTGCTGTCCCGCTCTGTTCCTGTCTTGGCGCTGGGTCTGCCCATGCATGTCGTGATCTTCGGGTCGACATCGTGGTCTGGACCTTGTCAGCCCCAGTCCGACAAACCCCGGGCGCCCAATTTTGCCAAGACGCTCGCACCGCACCGCATCTGGTCACTTTTTACCCCTGCAGGGCTGGGAGCTCAGCAAACCATCCGAACCCTTGGGAACAATTGTCCGTCGGTAAGCTCGCGGCTAACGTCCACAACCGTTTAGTAACATTCTCCCTCCCTCGTCCGGCTCCCTCATTCTTCGCTGGCGGCCTCTCTCGTCCTCCTCTCCGCCCGCCATAGTGATATCCGACACTTTCGAATCCTCTAGCGACCATGGCCTCGGCGACTTCACCCACCTCGACCCTGCCCTCGCGCGCGGCGACGGGCCTCAGCACCTCTACTGACGATGCGGTTCCCGACTTTGACCCCACGACGGTAGGCAGCATGCGGACCCTGCGACCGGGCAGGAAGCAGCATGGCTAATATTGTGCTTGTGCAGACTGCCGGCCTGCTCGCCGAGCGTCTACAGGCGTGGAAGCACGCCGTTGGATACCTCGAGGACTACGTGTCGGCCATTGAGAAGATCCACGGCCGCCACGCCAAGGAGTACGAGAAGGCCCTCAAGGTGAGCTGCCGGCACAAGCTTCTTCTGCGGTCGAGCGATGACTGACAGTCAGCTGCAGACCATCTCCAGTCCCCTCCGCGAGGGACACCACTTTGACCAGAGCCTCGGCGGCGTGGCGGGCTTCTTCGAGAACATGCGCTCCAACACCCAAGCTATGATTAATACGAACCTCGAGACCGAGAAGAGCATCAAGGGCTCCGTCCTACCCATCCTCGAGCGCCTTCACAAGGAGATCAAGCACAAGGCCAAGGAGCTCCATAGCGGCGCCCAGAGCGGCGCCAAGGAGGTGGAGAAGCTGCGCAACACCACGCAGAAGCATATTGAGCTGCTCGGCCAGCAGACTGCCTCGTACGACTCGGCCGGCGGCAAGTTCAGCGGGCATGACGATCCGTACGTCATCCGCCGCGGCGTACTGCACCGATTGAGCAACCAGGTCATCGCCGAGAACAACCACAAGAACGATCTCGTGGCGGTGCAGCAGAACTTCAAGATGTTCGAATCGCACGTCATCGAAGTGGTTCAGCAGGCAATGGAGGCGTTTGTCCAGCTTGCCGGCGGCCAGGGCGAAAAGGTTCGTGCCTTGTACGGCGACATGCTCGGCACAATCCAGTGCGTGCCTAGGGACTTTGAGTGGACCAACTTCAGCAACCGATGCTCCGACCGGCTGGCCAACCCTGACGAGCCGGCACGTACCGTTGAGGGAGTCAACTTCCCCAATATGTCGCACGCTTCGACCAAGCCCCTCATCGAGGGGTCGCTGGAGCGTAAGTCACGGAACAAGCTCTCGTGGGGCTACTCAACGGGATACTATGTCGTGACGCCCTCCAAGTTCTTGCACGAGTTCAAAGACTCGGATGACACGCGTCATGACCCCAAGCCTGAGCTGTCCATCTACCTGCCCGATGCCATCATCGGCGCTCCAAGCGGCGACAAGTTCAACATCAAGGGCAAGGACAAGAGCAAGACGATTAGTAGCAAGCTCACCGGCAGCAGCGAGTTGGCTTTCAAGGCGCACACGTCATCCGACGCGCAGAAGTGGTTCAACATTATCCGGACCGTCTGCGGTGCCACGGGCCCTGCCGAGCCCAGCTCCCCTGTCTCTCCCGAGGCCACCTCGCCAGTCGCTGCATCCCCCATCGAGGCCAAGCAGAAGACCGGGGACCAGCTGGCGCCGACTACACCCGTCGCTGAGACGCCTGCTCACGAGCACAAGGCGCAGGAGGCGGGTGTGACGGGCGGCGCGGCCTCACATGCCTAGGTTGCATCAACCTCTGCGGCAAAGGAGTAGCCTGACGGTCCGTGAGCAAAGCGGACGAGAAACGCGAAGGTTTCCCCTGATTTGAATGCATATACGATACTGGGCCCTTTGAGGAGCGCGGTTGGTGGAGATGAACTTGGGTCTAACAGGCACCTGAGTAATTTGAAGAGTGGCCTGAAGAGAAGGGAAGACGCACACGCTGTTGCCGGACGGTTCTGCTTCTGGTCCTCTTACGAGAATCGAGAGCTAGGTACATAATACTCCCTAGGTAATAATATATGTCCTTGTAATACGAAATACATGACTGTATCAAGTACGACGCATCGACTCCGGGTCGACTCCGAAATTGCCTCGCCCAGGCCCAACGATTTGATGCAACGGAATGAGAGCGCACAAAACAGAGGGGAACTGTGCTAAGAATGAGGTTCAGCATCGCGAGCCCTCACGTACAGCCTGCCGGCAACCCACGTCATCAGCACGACTGGCACACGGCAGCGCAGGGCCAACGCTGTCGCGACGCTGCATCAGCCCAGGAGACGTCCACGCAACGGCACACGATCATGGTATGGCTGCTGCTGCATGCGAGGTGCCACTCCTTGTGTCGGCGCATGGCTTACGTGTCCCAGTCACCTGCCGCTGCGCTCCAGCCCGCAGCTGATATAGGTGGAAGCATCCTCGGCGACAGAAGACAAACATGCCGCCATATCTCGTCAGCATCTACGCAGTATGAGCACACGAAAGGCAGAACCAGTCAATCATCCCTCCCAAAGGCTTTTACCTGATTGCAGGCTCGTTGTCCTCCCCATCGCCCAGTCCACGCCAGCATAGTCATCGTCGGAAGCTTGAGGCAGTTCTTACAGCAACAACGCCTACGACGATAACCGTCACGTAATTTTGAACAGCTTATCACGTAACCAATGCCGCTCATTCAAGTATATGATAGTCTTGTGTATTTTTTTTTCGCTATCTTGTGCACTCTTAACCATTGGCCATCAATAGTCATCACCATGAGTGAGACCATACTCCATGGCCGTTTCAGGCCAGAAACGGCCATGGCATTTACGAACACAGATTGAGTAATCACAGCTCATTATTGGAGCTTCACGGTACATGGCCTATCAGATGCCACTCGGCAACTTGAAGACGAACGTGATGACTTACCTAACATCCGGCAAATCTTTGCTAAGCCTTGATGGTGTGCCGAGTCTTGAAATCCTGCAGACAATTAGCACACATTCGTGTAACCAGATTTGTCAAATAAACATGTAGATAAAAAGAACTGTCAGGGGAAGTTGCCTTGTCACAGGCGATATCATCAATGCATATGGCTAAGTTGACCGTCGTGATATTTGTACATCATATAGTGAGAGAAAGAATTGAGAGAAAATTTTTAACCAACCTTGTAATTGTGACTGACATGAGACATGACAGGGTGGTCCAGTACTTTTGGCAGGTTAGCCCGAGTCACAAAGCATCTCGTGACATGGTTGAGAGAGGAAGGTCGGTAATCGAATCAGAAGAATATGCGTAATGATTTGTCTTCGTTGCGTGAGCTCAGACATATGCTTGTCGTTTCATTCGCGTTCATCAGGAAAGGATGGGGCACTCGAGGGCAATGCGAGAGATGCTGGGCAACTAACCAATCCATAAGAGGCCAACCTATTGCCGTTTGTTAGCAACATGCTTCAAACAGTGGAATTCTCTGCTGCGCGAAGGACAAAGGGCGAAATCAGGAAATGCATGAATGGTAGGTAAAGATTGTGTCAGCATCGAAAACTCGAATAAGACTCGTCATCTGAAATCATCATTGAATGCCTGAGCGAACTAGCAAAAAAAAGTCACCTACCATGCGGTGAGACTGATCAAACAGCGCCAATATCACTCCCTCACGGAAACGAGGCTAGACACTAATGCTGGTGTATTAGCCCACTTGCCAAATACCCAGTCGACCCTCTTCAAGGAAAAATCTTTTCGAATCAGTGGGCGAGGTTTTCTAGGCCTGCCGCAAAATGGCTTCTCGTACTCATGTGATATTTTCGGAGCCCAGTGCCGCTTCATCATGCAAGGTCGTGAAAGGAACGAGAAAGTCTAGGTAAGGCATACCTTGTCTGGTGATCCTGAAGTAAAAAGTCAGCCAATGCTTCAGCCAAGAAATGCAGGATAAAACATTGAAGAAACGGTAGCATCAGAAATAGCCATTTAATATCATCAAAGAAATTCAGCCGGTAATTTCCAGCGTATATTGATACAAAAATGATCATCACGAACCAAAGAAGATTGAGGGCTGGTGGTAGTAGGGGAAATAGCATACCATAATTGTAAGGCACTGAATTGGCCGGGTCATCTTGCCAATCTGCCTCGGCAGATGCCATTGGCAGACAACAGTCTTAGAGCATCGCTCAATTGATCATCCACTTGGAGACGCAAGCCTGTAGAGTAACGTTAGCACAAGCCTTTCATGCTTGGCTGCGACAGAAGATGGTAGCAAAGCTCCAAATGAATTATCATTCAGACTGACGTGTAAAAATTGAGTCGTCATCCCGTTAGGTCGGAGACTCTAGTTTGCGGTTTATGGTGTCATCAGGTAAAGGGGAGGAAGGGCAGAAGGAGCTGCGCAAAACTTACTTTGAGCTCTAGATGTTGGTGAGGGAGGAAGCAGGAGCAGATTTGCAGAAAAAAAGCTGCGGAAACAAAATGTAGGTGGATGTGGAGACGGTGGAGTTGGCATGGACAGGGTTCACGTAAGCAGCCCGAGTCACGGGATCTCGCGTCGCAAGCGTGGCAGAAGGCCGGCTATGGGCGTAGATAACTCGAAGCCCGGCATCTCTACCGTGATTCCCGCGCTGCCGCCGCGGAGTCTTGCGATCTGTAACCCAAGATGCCCGAAATAGCAGAAGGTGGGCGCCGTCCGGGTCTTTGCTATTATCTCACCATGCTGACTACAATTGCAGTCGCCCGCATTGTGCACTTCCTCCGGCTGCACTTGGTCGGCAAGAGGATTGCCGATGCGTCTGCCATAGACGACAACAATGTCTTTGGCAAAGTTGGCACCACTGGTGCGGCGGTTGAGGCAGCCCTCAAAGGCAGAAAGGTACGGCAGTTGCCCGTCAAGGAGCGTCTTCGTGGTCTAATACTTCCCAGGTTGTCTCAGCCGGCAATCAGGGCAAATACTTTTGGTTCGTAGCGGCCACCATGCCGGCGCTGAGCTCTGCTTATTCTTGCAAAGGATCACGCTTGACAAACCCCCACACCTGGTGATGCATTTTGGCATGACTGGTAAGATGGCTCTTTGCTTAACGCTAGGCATCCGCTTACTTATATGCCCAGGCTGGGTCCACATAAAGGGTGAGAAGACAGCTTACACAAACTACTACAAGAAGATGAAAGACAGCGAGCTCGAAAATTGGCCGCCCAAGTTTTGGAAGTTCCGAATCACCACGGAAGGAAAACCGACGGTAGATGTCGCCTTTACCGATGCTCGAAGGTTCGGTCGGGTGCGACTTGTCGAGTGTCCCGCGGATGACATTAGGAAACATTCGCCCCTCGTAGAGAACGGCCCGGATCCCGTGATTGACACGGACGTCTTCACCGAGGAATATCTACGGAGCAAGATGAAAGCCCGCCATGTCCCCATCAAGGCTTTGCTGCTGGACCAAACCATGATCAGCGGCATCGGGAACTGGGTTGCCGATGAGACTCTTTACCAGGCCAAGCTGCATCCAGAGCAGTACTGCGATGATTTCGGGGACAAGGAGATTGCCAAGCTGTTCGAGTCCATACGGTACGTGTGCCAGACGGCGGTTGACAAGCTCGGCGACTCGGACGAGTTTCCCGAGCACTGGCTCTTCAATCATCGTTGGGGTAAAGGCGGCAAGGGCGCTTCGACCAAGCTGCCCAACGGCGAAAAGCTGGCCTTCATAACAGTAGGCGGGCGGACGAGCTGTTATGCCCCTGGAGTGCAGAAAAAGACCGGACGGGTGGTGCCGGGTGCAAAAGCCGAGCCTATCAAGGCTGAAGCGGATGATGTTGCGGATGTCAAGAAGTCACGCAAGCAAAAGGCTGCGCCCAAGATTGAGGATGATGAAGGCGAGGACCCACCGGCGAAGAGGAAGCGCACGAAGCAGGTTAAGAAGGAGGAGGAGGATGATGATGATGGCCCGAAGCCCGAGGTTCCTGTTTCCGCCGGACGGAGGCGATCAACCAGGCTGCGTAAGTAAAAATGGTGACCACCACCAGCAAGGTGCTTATGAGGCTTGGCAAACCTGGCTCGGCAAAATAAATGTGCCTGAACATCTACGATTTGAGGACGAGAACTTGACAACAACCCTGTTCATATTGACAGCAGCCTCCCTGGTATCTACCATGCGCCCATACTCGCTTTCTCCATCTCCTTGTCCAGCGGCTGGTTAACATCAGAAGCCCGCCTCTCCGCCCAAAAATGCGTCACAAAACGAGCGAGAGTTGGTATCATCAGAGGTTGCTGTAGCCTGCCCTCCCCGTGTTTGACTAAGCGCAATTTTCGCGTACAACACTCCATCCTCGAAATCTTAACAGGAGTACATTACACAACCTAGGCTTGTCGACTCCCAGCCCATTAACAGCTCCCCAATCCACCAAGACACAAGTAGCGCGCGACCACACTAGAGTTCAATTAAAGCCTCCTCGGCCACGGGCTTCTTGATTGGGTCGTTTTGAGGCACCGAGGGTAACGAATCTTGTGCATAGCCCGTGTATGCCCAGGATTGGGGTGCCGCTGGTGGTTGCTGGGGCACTTGCTCAGGCGTAGGCTGCGGCGGCATAGCCGCTTGCCAGTACGGCGTTTGTTGCTGCTGCTGCGGAGGGGGAGCGTGCTGAAATTGTGGTTGCGCATGAGGGGGCTGCGAAGGCTGTGGAGGCTGCGCAGACTGGGTTTGGGCTTGCATCGGTGTCGGCTGTGAGGGGGTCGCAGACACAGCCTGGTACTGCATCTGCTGGAGATTGGGATACGGCGAAGCATTGGCATCTGGTGCAGCACCAGGCGCTGATGGCCCAGAGGGAGTCTGAACAGACGAGGGAGGGCTGAAGTAGTAGGATCCGCGGCGGTCCGCCGAAGGGGACACGTTCCCTTGCTGAGGCGTCTGGGCTGCGTCAACTGGAGGCTGCTGCTGCTGATACGGGTCTTGAGGTCCCGACGGCGCTCCATTTTGCCACGAGTCGCTCCTCTGTGGTTGCTGATGTGGTGGCATCTGGCCTGGGTGAGACCCCGACCCCGGTCCATACGCAAACTGAGGTTGCGGGTTCGGCTGTGAAGGCTGCTGGTAGTTATGGCTCGGGTGTGCTTGGAAGTTGGACGGTTGACCCGTGTAGAAACTTTCCGCGCCACCAACATTGCCGAGAGGTTGCGCAGATATCGATGGATATGGTCCTGACGGCTGACGCGACGGTGGAAGATTGTAACCGCCGAGACTTTGCTGGCTATATGCCTTTGATAACCGCTCCTCTAGCATGCGATCGTAGTATCGAACCACTGTCGATAGCTTGGCGTGAAGATCCAGCAAGGTGTCTAGGTATCCGTTAGAAGCTGGGGAGGCCAAGGAGCTCGAGATGCTTACCATGCTTGCTCATAGTCTCGCCGTATGTTCGCGCCAGCTTCGGACGCAGCGTCCCGATGCTGTCATAGAGCTCCTGGATCTGAGGTTCTCTCAAAATGGTACCGGGGGGTTGTGTCTGCAGACGGTCGACCAACGTGGCGAAGAGGTTGATGTTCTCTGCCTCCACGGGCGTCAGTTCGTAATCATTCTTGGGCAGAACAAAATTGGCCGTCGTCGAGCTGGCTGACGTCTGCGACGTCTGTTCCTTCAACGCAGCGGCGTGCTTCTTCTTCTGCTCCTCCATATCTGCCAGGGACGCCGCGATGGCGGCCTTCAAGTCGGCGTCCTCCTCCTCCGCTTGCTTTGTCGCCGTGGCGCTGCCGCGCCGTTTGGTTCCGTTAGTGACTGGTTCCGCAACGCCGCGCGATGAGCCCTTGACCTCTTCCAAGCTCATGGCCAGCGCCTTTTTCAAGTCCTCATCAAATCCATCGTCGACGCGGGCGTTCCGAGGCTGCATGGCCGATGTACTGCGAGTCTTGTGGGGATACGTAGGAGATCGATCGAGCGAGGGAGGCCCGAGTTCCTTGTAGCCCTTGCCAGTAAGCTTGGCGTAGCACCCATCGTCTACACGAACAGGCGTGAGGATGCCCAGGTGCGGCAGGGCGACCGTCTTGCTCGAGCACTGTTGGTCAAAGCAGTTGCCGCAGTTTCGGCAATGATGTTTTCGGTTCGTGAACGTAAACGGGGTGCGGCAGCGCATACAGACGTCAGAATCTGCCCATTCCGGGGGCTGCAGACCATGGTCGTGTCAGTGCCTACCTCACATCTGGGGCCGCTAAGATGTCTGCTTACCGCGCTGCTGTCTATCATGCTGCTCGCCACCGTGACCCGCGGGGGGAAATGGTGACCTTCGCGCTGGAGCGTCTTGTACACCTCTCCAATGTAAGACAGATCGTGCCTCCCCTCAGTCGCACCGGCCCAGGATTGTATAAGCTCGAGGATCTTGGACTTCACTTCGGCATTAACGGCGACGGGTCCAACGGCTTGCAGGAGCGAGACCAAGTTGTCCATGAACTCGCGAGAGGCGATCTCGGCCAAGAAGTGCGACCCGCCGTTCTTGACGCACGTATCGGTGAGCTGCATCAGTCATGTTAGAGCCTCGGCCTTCAAAGCGTTGCCAGCTTGGGAGACATCGTACATTAAGCGCACTGAGCTGCGTGTTGGGGTTCTTGTTGCCGATGCGTCGTTTGAGAGATCGCATAGCCTCTTTGGGCGCCACCGTCTTGGACCTGATGACATCGGAAATTTCGAGATTCAAGGCAATATCCTCTCTGCGTCCGGGTCAGCCATCGCCAGCGGGGGCCATCGTTGCGTGGGCGCTCCATACAGGCTACTACTCGTGGCCTTTTCGATCTGCTCGTCCAGGGCCGAGTTGGCCGAGGACGACCACCAGCTCATCATCTTGACGGACGCGTCGCGGGGGAGCGAGACGGCGAGAGGGAAACGGGGGGTGCGAGTCGACGGCGGCGCGGGCCAGCGTCTGCAGCAACAAGCAGGGCTGACTCGGACGGCTGTGTGATGAAACGACCTTTAGAGGATATAGATGCAGGAGCAGAAGCGGAGGGGCGGGGGTCACCGCCGAGAGAAGGTTTGCTGTCGCGGCGACAATATCGAGTTGGCAGAAGCTCGCAAGCTCGATGAGGTAAGGGAGGCGTCGCAGCGAGTTGCGTCAGTCCAGTGGAGACGACAGCGAGGCAGCGACATGGCAGGGGCCGAGCGGCTGGCGTACGCGTAGGTACCCCCTCGTCCGACCGCAGACCGCCCGGCTTACCTGATCCCGGGGTTGCTCGAGGTGAATAAGGCGCTGGGCCCATCCGCGACGCCCCCAAGGGTCCCCCGCCCCCAGGCGGCCGCCCGACCTCCAGCGCCGGCCAGCGGCAAGGCCTCGGCGTGGCCTGGGCGAGGCCTGGGCGATGACGACGGCCCTGTGGCTCGGGCGTCCTGTGGCGGCTCCCTGCCAAGGTACAGGACCCTGCCTCTAATGGTACCTGCCCACAAGCCAAAGTCCAGCGGCCCAACAAAGTAGCCCTTCTGCATTTGCTGGTAACCGGCCGCGCCGGCAAGGCCGCAGTCTGTGGTCCAGCACCACCTTGCTGGGTCACCCGCGTCACAAGCACCCCTCAGCGTCAACATCCAAGATCAAAGGCCGATACTGACACCAACACCAACATCCACAAAAGGCTGCCGCCTTTGTCGCTTTGCAGCATCCCCAGCAGTCGAACAAAGACAGCTCGGTCACACCGTCAAAGCCGAGTGCTGGTCTCCCTTTCCCAGCATAAAGCGCGCGCCATCGAGCGAGCTCCCTCCGGCACTCGACTAGATCTTTCCATATTTGCCCGACTCCAGGCCTGCTCGTCAACTCCTTCGCGCGCACCGTTCCTCCCCTTTGCCCGAAGAATAGCGCAGGAAGCGTCCCTGGTTGAGACATGAGCCGCATCCTCGACGACACATCGCATCGATAGCTCCCGCGCGGCCTTGCGGCGCGGCGCCGGGTCCAGTAGCGACCACGGTCGTTCACCATGGCCGCCAACGCGAGGTATAGCCTGCCGCCGGGCTACGACGGCAGGAATGGAGCGACTGGCCGACCGAGATCGGTACCTCTTCCGCACATAGAGGACCTGCTCGCCATACCGAAAGACATCGACCCGAATCAGTCCATAAAGCGATTGCTAGACATCGCGGAAGCGTCGTTACGACAGTCCGAGATGAGTCGCGATTTCAACAGACCTGCTCTGGCTCTAAAAGAGTATCTGCGCGCCTCCATTATCGCTGTGCAGATAATCAGGAATCACAAAGACTGGCCCGCTTTGAGGAACACCCAGGGAGAGTCTAGTCGGGCACACAGTGCGCTTCTCAAAAGGATATCTCTGCAGAGCGAGGTGTATGAGCAGATCAAGCGCGACATCATCGAGGACAACAAAAGGACCGGAGTGCAGCCGACAACGAGACGGTCTGATGCCGAGGCAGCAACAAAGACGAACGGTCACCATCCAGCCAGGCCGCAGTCGTCTTCTTCCGTTGACGGCGCGGCCGCCTCCTCAAAGACGCCATCTACCACCAATGGCCACGCACAGCCGCCAGTGAACGGCGTAGCGGGAAAGGCAAAGCCGCTAGTTCATCCGAAGCCCCAGTCGCTGCTCGGCAACGCGGTACATCACGGGCACGCGCGTGCTGCGTCAACCAACAATGCTGCGATGGACCTCGCCGCTCGATTTGCCAATCTACGAGGCCCGCAAGCCTCGCCGGGCCAAGACCCTCGTATCAAGACTTACGCCATTCCGACCCAGAAGCCATCCGGGCCGAGAGACATGCCTGGGCTTCAAGGGCTTAACATCAACACGGGTTCCGCAGTTTCGGCTCTACCCAAGGTTCCCGACGCCATATACAGCCCTGCTCGGGGAAGCGTGTCTGGAGAAGCTGCGAGGCTGCCGACGAGCACTCCGCGGGGGCTGTTTACTCGGACAGGCTCATCCACGTCAACAGCTGGGACGCCCAGCGTATCGCGACAGCAGGGCAACGAGTATTTCCCGATAGTCCCGCCTCCCGTGCCCGAAGAATCCGAGTTTCTAGCCAAGATCCCTGAAGGGGACTACATTACGCCCGAGCAGCTGTACGAAGCCATGAAGGGAAAGGGATCTATCCTGCTCATCGACATCCGACCTCGTGACGAATTTGACGAGGGCCACATCATGTCGTCGTCCATCATCTGCATCGAGCCAAGCATCCTCCTCAGGGACAATATCTCTTCAGAGGAAATATCGGAGAGCATGGTGTTATCACCACATGAAGAGCTACCTCTCTTCGAGAAGCGCGACAGGTATGACTTGGTCGTGTTTTATGACCAAAACTCGGAGAAAATCATCGATTCTCCAAAGAACTCTGACCAGATGGTCGTGGTATCACTGCACCGTGCACTGGTGCACCTCAACTATGGCCGAGACCTCAAGAGAGCACCTAGGATTCTGCGTGGCGGGCTGGATGCATGGGTGGACCTCATGGGCCCTCGAGCTTTGCAGTCGACGGCCACTACATCCCCTAACTCTGTTCGGGCCAAGAGACGACACGGCGTGGTGCAGCGGAGCGGGTCGAAGTACATTGTTACGTCCTTGCAGCCCGCCGACGTGAGAGCGTGGCAGAGCACGTTGGAAAAGGACGCCCAAGAGACTGCCACAAGGCCAAGCTTCCCGCGCACCGGCGAAGAGTTCCTGAGATTTCCCCCAGTGCCGACGAAACAAGAGTCAATGACTTCCCCTTCAGTGTCTGACCAGAGGCACACGCATTTCCTAGCACACAAGTTTGATCACCCAGCTCAGCTGCCAGCACCTCCAGCACGGCCCAGGGCTGCCGTGCAGAGGCCTAGCCACAGTGGACTGGCCCAGGCGGATGATGCCAGCGAGTCGTATAACGAGTCCGGCGCCCTTGTGCAGAGGACAGCAGGCCGCAGCAAGAAAGCTGTCGAGCAAAGCCTTGGTAGCGCGGCAAGGATATTCACCGGGCTGAACAATCCTCGAAACTGGTGCTACGCGAACAGCACGCTCCAGTCGCTCCTCGCGTCTCCCGATTTTGGGAGAGAGTTGGCAGAGTCGGAATGGATTACAAATTACAATGTTCCCCGGAAGAGCGACGAGAAGATCGACCCTCCGCAGCTCATGATCCGGATCATATCGAACCTCTTCCACTGGATGAGCACCGGCAAGTTTGAGACTATGAAAGCCCAGACCCTCATGGTAAGCCACCCCCTGAAGCTGCATCAACGATCAGTGACGCTCACGGTAATGTCTAGGAATATTCTCGACAACTCTGCAGGTCCAGCGAGGCGTCATCGCAGTTTGGCGGGGCAGAACAGCAGGATGCGCAAGAGTTCATGTCGTTTGTCACCGAACAGCTCCACGACGAGACAAATCCTCGTCGTAATCAGACAGGCTCGGTCAAGCAACCAAACACGAAGGGGCGGCCGTTGATCCAAGCCGCCATGGAGTATTGGCGAAACCACACGGAGCTCAACCAATCCATCATCGACCGATATTGGCGGGGCCTTGACCTATCCACCGTCAAGTGCATGCACTGCAACACGAGCACGTATACCTTTTCGCCATTCACCTGGTTCCCTGTCAGCGTCGGCTCCGGGCGGGACATGTCTTTGTCCGAGGCCCTCGGGAGAGACGCCGCGGGCAGCATTCTGGAGGACTTTGCATGCGACAATTGCAAAGGGAGGCAAAGGGCGAGGCAATCTACGTCACTTGCCCGACTGCCTCCCCTCCTGTGCATCGGCTTCCGGCGCTTCAATTTCGACAAGGAGAGGGGAAATATCTCCAAATCCAACGCGGCCATCTCCTGGGATTTCAACGACTTTGATTTCTCGCCTTACTGCCTCAGGTCGTCCGAGCGGTACCCAGACCTCGACAAGGGCTTTGGCGGGTCGTTCCGGTACGAGTGCTACGCTGTCATCATACACAAGGGCCACAGTATCAACGCGGGCCATTACTACGCCTATGTGCGAGACTCGAGCACCCACGACCCCTACGCGTGGTACCAATGCAACGACGCGAGAGTCAAGAAGGTGCGCATCGGCAGTGGCGACAGCGAGGACATACAGAGGGATGTGTTCCGTTCCGAAACGGATCAAGTGCCGTATCTGGTTTTTTTCAGGAGGAAAGAAGGGTGATTTGTGGAAATGGAATCGTCGGGGAGACCACTGGGACTGATGCGAGGGGCTTATGAGCAACGAATCTCATACCATAGGCGTCTTCTGTGCCGGACTACCTGTTTGTTCTGTTTGAAGGGACTCATTGCTGGTTTCAATTTTGCCGATTTGTCGGCGACGCATATGGTGCAATGTCGAGTTGTTGGTTTCTGGTTTCTTCCAAGCGAGCGGCATAAGGATTCGCAAGCATGGCAACGGAGTGTTTATGCCTGTCCCGGACAAGCTGGGCAGGTGGATAGGTTAATGCATTGTCGTTGGGAAGTAATTAAGCAATGTCCCTTGATGTGTAGGCAAGCCATTCTGTCGACGGGAGGACGACGGGAGGTCTGCGTCGTCCTCATTGGAACGAGCCTGTCACATTTTCGAGTTGCGTGATGAGCTTGAAGCGTTGAGGCGCACGCTGCTGTGCGCCAAATAAAGCGGCTCTCCCTCTCACCCATCACGAACGCGATGACGACCAGATGGGACGGAGAGGTCTATTATCGCCGGTCCTCGTATCGTGGCGGGGCGGCGCGCTTCCAACTCCCGGGGTCAGTGACTGGCCCGCGTTCCGCTCTTCGATTGAGAAGTCGGCCTCGGTCAGCCTCCTCCTGCCCGCGTCGCCCGAGACTTGCGGCCGCCGGCGACGCTGAGGTTGCATGCCATGGATACCCATGTGAGGGCGACGCGGACCAGGGCGTGGAGCCGGTTTTGCGCAATAGCGGGCTCCATCTCCATCCAACCTTGCTCTCCGGAGTTTGGTATGGGTTATCCGTATCTCCAGTCCCACAATTAGAACCGGAAGACGACGATGACATCGCCTGAGGGCGCCGTCGACCCGGTCGATTCCTCTTGCAGCGTGAGCCTGCACGGCCGTAGAGCGTCCAGCGAATTGCTTGCGCGCCCAGTCGAGCCCTGGCACGGCGACGGCCGCAACACTTCTGTTCGCCTGTTCTGGTCCCTTTTCGCAGCTCCTCATCGGAGCGCCTGCGCATGCGAGTAGGAGGGCCGAAGGACACCAAGTCTTCATCGGCGAGCCAAATCCACAGCCTCAACGGTCACTGCAAGCAATAGAAACACCAGGGTTATTTTGTACGTGATAAATCGAGCCAACGCCGTCGAGTTACATTACAGACAGGTCAAGACATGGGACTTTGGTATGAAATACACACAAAACAGCTGTATCGTCACTACTCGTGTCATTGCGGGTGCGCACGACTCCAACCCTATCCCGCCTTCGTCCATCATCCATCAACCCCGCATCAAGTCATTCAGCTCAAGAGACGTTCTTGAGGCACGCGTCAATATCCTTCTTGAACGTCTCTCGGATCACCTTGCGGTTCAGCTTCTGCGTGGCGGTAACGAGGCCCTAGGGTGCATGGTTAGTCGAGGCCCGGTCGATACGTGTACTCTCTGGAGGCAACTTACGCTGGGAGGAGTCCACTCCTCGTCTGTGATAACAACTCCGGCGACAATCTCCATGCCCGACAGGCCAGCACGCTTGCCCTGGAGTTGAAGCTCCTTGAGCACAGCACCGCGCACCTTGGAGTCTGTGTGCATGCTGTGCTCGTCCACGCCCAGCTCCTTGGCCTTCTCGGCGAGGACCTTTTCGTTGGGGAAGATGATGGCGATTGGTCGAGAATGGTCGGCATCGGCGTGGATCATCACGTTCACCACCGTCTGGGCACCGCGATAGACCGACTCGAGCTTCTCCAGGGCAATGTACTCACCACCCTGCATCTTGACGAGGTTCTTGACGCGGTCAATGACTCGCAGGTGACCGTCGGCATCGAATTCGCCGACGTCGCCAGTCTTGAACCAGCCGTCGGAGGTGAGAACCTTCTCCGTCTCTTCGGGGTTGTCGTAGTATCTCTTCATGATGGGCATGCCCTTGAGCCAGATCTCACCCTGAGGGACCTTGGCGTCGGTCGAGTATCCGACTTCGGGAAGGGAGACGAGCTTGACCTCGATAGAGGCAGGGACCGGCCCAATGGAATTCGGCGAGTACTCGAGCGGGCAACCCAGGGCTCCCGTGGCGCACGTCTCGGTCAGGCCGTAACCGACCAGCATGGGGGCGAGGACCAAGGACAGGAAGTTCTTGGTGCCCTCGGAAACACCGCTGGCGCCGTTCATGGTAAACCGGAGGCGGCCACCCGTCAGCTCTCGGACCTTGGAGAAGACGATGGAGTCGAAGATGTTGGCAAAAGGAAGCTTGTTCCGCGACATGAAACCCTTGTAGCTGAAGGCGCCCCAGAAGAGCGACCTGATGATGGGGCTAGACGTGTCGAGCTTGGCCATGACGCCCTTCTTGACCGTCTCCCAGATCTGAGGCACGCCGACCATGGCCGTAGGCCGCAGCTCTCGCATATCGCCAGCGCAGTTCTTCATGGAGGAGTCCGCCAGCGTGCGGGGGCTTCCGTAGCCTAGGGTGCCACCAATGAAGAGCACCAGGTTCTCGAGGGCCATCTCGAAGATGTGGGCGAGGGGTAGATAGGCCAGCACGCATTCCTTGTCGCTCACGCATTCCTCGACGCAGGCGTAGAGACCCGTCACTATCGTCACAGTGTCAGCGTATTGTCGAGAAACAAGATGGAGGGCCACGTACAGCCTGCAACGAGCGCCTCGTGAGTAATGCAGGCACCCTTGGGGGCGCCAGTAGAGCCAGAGGTGTACATGACACAGTAGATATCCTCGGCCTTGGCCGGAACAGGATCCACCATGTTGTCCTCGCCGAGCTTGCGCAGCTCCTCGTAGGTCACGACTTGAAGGTCGGGGTTGGCCTTGCGGAACTCCTCAACCTCATCACCAGTGCCGAACATGCCGGCGTCATTGACGATGACCGTCTTGACGCTGGACTTCTTGATGGGGCCGGCGGCCGTGTTGAGCAGGTGCGGGTCCACGAACATGGCGCTGCACTTGGTCTGGACGAGAGAGTGTTCGACGCCGCTCTCGCCGAGGGTATCATAGGCGGTGACGATGGAGATGGATTGGGAGGCGCAGGCGTGGGACATGGAGATCCAGTTTGCGCTGCGGAGCGCGCGCTCAGTCAGAACCAGCACGCCGGGGAGAAGAAGGCCGGGGCAGGGGCAGCACAGCTTACCTAGTGGCGGCGAAGATGTGAAGCTTGTGTTCGGGGGTCAGGCCGATCTTGCGCAGGCCGGAGCCAAGCTCCAGAACCAGCGTCTCGTACTCCTTGTACGTCAGGAAGGAGTACTTGGAGAGCTCGAAGAACTGCCACTCCTTCTCGACCTCCTGGATCTCGCCGTCGACATTCTTCTTGATCTTCCTCATCTCCTTGTGGAGCTTGATGAGCTTGCGCGAGCCCACGGCCTGGTGGTTGGGGTAGACACGGGCGCTGCGGCGGACAATGTCGTAGACGGTGCTGACATCGTCGGCGGGCCGGTTGAGCAGGCCATCCTTGGCTCGCGGGTGGCGGCGCGGGATCGTCTCGCCGGGGACCTTTTCGTAGCCGGGAGCCTCGATGGTGAAGGGCGGCCGGTGCACCTGGGTCAAGGGCATGTGGCTCGCCGTCTTGTAGTCCATGATGGCGAGGGGACGGCCGCTGGGCGGGACAGTCAGAGGTGAGGACGGCGGGAGGGAAGAAGAGGGAGGTTGCGGCGATGCGATGCGGTGCTGCTGCGTCGGCGGGGGGGCCGAGGGTTATCAAGAGGCGCGGAGGCAGCGGCTGCTGATGGCGGAGGAGGACAACGAGGCGGAGGAGCAGCGGCGCGAAGGAGCTACGAGGACGAGGCACGACGACGGACGGCACGGGAGGAGGTTGGCCAGGTTGCTGCCCTGCAAGCCGCCCTGCACTGACGCCGGCGAGCCAAGCTCGCGGTGGGGCGGCCTGCAGCTGCACCGAGACACCCAATCCCAGCCCCATCCCATGCTGCCGTCTGGGGTTGGGGCGGCTTCCAGGCTAGCGCCAGCGCGAGCCACCGAGCCACAGCGCGGCGGAGCCCCTGCGGCAAAGGAGCGCCAGGTCATTTCACACTGTCACATCCGCTTCTGTCTCCCCACCAGAAAAAAAAATCGTCGTCGACGGCTCGGTTCGCAGAGGGACTCGCGGGCGAACCCTGGCCAGCGCTAATGTCGTGCCATGTTGGCCCGCGATCCGAGGCATTTCGACGATTGCACCCGTGCTACGAGTGCGAGGGCACGGCGACACGCGTGCGGGACCGTCCGCGGCGCCATGGCCATCCACGCACGACTCCAGGCCAGGCCACAGCTCGACGCGCAGCGTCGAAACAAGCTTCAGGAACCGCGCGATTCGTCAGCACCGTGTCGGGCGCTGCCTCCGCCAGCACCAGGCCCAGCCGTGGCACCTCACCCAGGTCGCGATGTGGCTTCCGCATTGGCTGCTGCCAAGCTCTGGATGGGGACCCAAACTCCACAACCATCTTCCCCTCCCTCAACAAACCCGCACCTATGACGGACTTGGGTGCCCCATCGCCATCTGTCCCCACGGGAGCTGCGTCCGGGTTGGGGATTCGCCGGCGAACCAGATTCTGACTAGATGATTCCCTCTGGCTCGCTGATCACCATCGCAAGGCGCCGCATGAGCCACGGAGGGCCCGGCCGACGAAAGCATGTGCTCGTCGGCCGAAGCATAAGTCCTCGCGCCTCGTCGAAGAAAAAACCCATCTGCAATGAGATGCAGCCCCTAAATCGTGCTGCAGTGGGCTGCCTAGCTTGGCGGGGGCCACCGACCTGCACAATCAGAGGCCTAGGGTGTCGACGACGCAGCCGCGGCTCTACCCCATACCATATGTCGACACTCGCCGCCGCGCCGCGCCGAGGAAGCCTATTCGGGATGCATTTCTCGCCAACCCATGGTCCACGAGACGGCATGTTGGGTGGAGGCTGTGCCTTTGCCACAGTCGCCATGCGCGCCTCTGCAGAATGCGCGGCGCGGCGTCTTGCTATTGTCCCGAGCCGGCTTTGGCGATGCCGCTGCACGCCGAGCCGCCGGCCGTCAAGAAGCGGCGCGAAGGTTGGCCCAGCAGACGCATTATCCAGAGTATCCGCTTCCGCCGTTCGCGCTCCCGGACGCGGAGCTTACAGATCCACCGGCCGGTCTCATGTTGGTAAGGGGTTCGGAGATTTCGTATCCCGGCCGGCGAGGCTGTCCAAACCCAACCCTGCACGGCGCTCCCTCTTGACGCGAGCCGACCAACACTGGACATCAAGCTCCGGCGTGCGTCGTCCTGGTGTTGCAGTGCAGAAGCTCATGTTGGCGGGCGGATTCCTCGGGGCCAACAGGGAGAGGCCGTGATCGTCGAGGACCTCGAACATCTACGGAGTACGGCGATGCTGCAATCTCCTTGCCGCCGTGACCTGCGATGGCTGACTCCGACCTTGACGCTCACGGAGCCGACATCTCGCCGTGAACGCATGCACCGAGCTTCATATGCGTCGCCTCGGCCGTCTGCCACATCACATGTTCTGTGGGGGCCGCGATGGCTCCGCAGCCTCGCCCCGGGGAAATATCCGGGTTTCCGTGTGGAGAGGCTCTTATCGCTCCCGCGACATCAGCGTCGCTCTGCCGCGGCACAAATGGCTTTTCGCCTCTGCGCCGCCGGCCCGGGTCCGTGATTTCTTCGTTCGATTCCGGATCTTTGGACAGTTCGGGCCCTGTCACCCGTGCCGTCCAGAGCGTAGCCCCCGGTTATCGACTAGCTGCAGCCGACGTGCTTGAACTGTGGATTGCCTGCAGACCTTGACGGACAAGGGTAAAAATAGTCCGCCATCCGAACCTCGGAGAGAACATCTGATCTGTCGATGCCTCCTGGCCCCGGATTGATCTCGCAATCGATACCGAAATCGTCGCGATGGCATGCTCCTCAGCTATCTAGATCTCATCGTAGCGCCAAAGAGGACAGATGTGCATGCCAATCTGACTTCAAGAGGCAGTCCCGCTTTATTTTGCATCCCTTGACCAAGTTGGACTTTTGTGCGGATGCCCCTTGGCCGTGAATATGCCCCCCGGCTCCAATTGCGAATTGAAGAGGTTGAGTCAACTACGCGTACTATCAGACAACACACTCCTCAAGCAAAGCTCTACGAGCAGTTGTACTCGTACGATTCACTTTAGAGCGTTCCACATCTGGCACGGCCATCGCACGTACACTTGCTCCACATGATCGCTCCAGGGTTGCAAGAGCTGAGTCTTACAAGATACGACTATCCTCCGCAGTGGCGCCAATCAAGCAGGGACCCTGCTGCTGCTTCCCGTTCTTGTGCAAGTACTCCTGCGTTAGTTGCTGAGTAAAGAACTCTTTGCTTGCAGGGGTGTCGCGACGCTGGGAACGTGGATGCGTGGTTGCATGAGGAGTGTGGAGGCTCTCGGAGCCGAACTGCCACCATCGGTTGAGCTCCGATGTCACTTTCGTATAAACAATGCCCCGGACCAAGAATATTCTCTAAACAGCATGATCGACCCCACGAGGTCAGTATCTATTATCCTTGCAACTGACTGAGATCCTATCCGCCTTATCTTTCCCCTTGAGGAATAGCAGTTGGCCCTGTGCTATAGGAGTCGCATTCGTCACATTCGTCGCATCAGTGGTCTCTGCCTCGGCATCGCTGCCCTGGTATTACAGATGAGCATTCTACTTGCTCGCTTTTTTTGTCTTTGAAGCCTGCGGAACTCTTGTCGTTGGGCTTGGCCAGACTGTTGACAACCGCAGGCTTAGCGATGCGAGCACGGCAATGATTCGACGGTTACATCACAAGCCTGGGCAGCCACTTTATCACTTTCTTACTACTACCATTTCACGAGGGCGTGTCATTGCTGGCCTGGATGTCAATATCGGTACAGGTCTCAAAGTCAAGCTTGTGGCAAACTATATCAAAGTTCAACCTCGGCTATCTTCAAGTTGGTTCGACAATGTGAATGGACCAGCGCATACGTGACGAATTTGGTTGGCCTCGCTGGACCGAGAATAATTGCAGCTGCCTTCATCAGCTTCAACAATCATCCATGCTCTGCGCTTTGTGAGACTCTTCGGTCGTCAAGGCAGCTTATGGCTTGCGGTGTGGGTTCATACTTTGCATGCCAGTTGGCATTGCGGTATCCAAAAGTATTCTCCATTCTTCAAGTTGTGGTAAACGTATAGGCGCATTCGGTCTGGAGTGACAGGTAACTCATACGATAAGCCCCGGCGGCTTGCTTGAATCACCTAATAGTTGACGTATCGTCAATGATATACATGCATTCATCATGCCGTGGGTCGCAGAATTTCATTGCTCCGGGACGCCATGGCTCAGAGGAGGGCATTTGAGTCATGCTCGAGGCCAGCATTGGAATGAACCGGGAAAGCTTCACGATATCGCAGAGGGATACTGCCGCAAATAGGATGCTTTCTCTGCATGGAGTCAGTCGGGATGAAAGAGTGGACATGTTTCCACACCTCTGTTGTTTCATTCAGCGCCCCAGATTCCTCCCCACGATACCCCAGATGCCCAGCAAAGACGACACTTCTCGACGCCTTTTCACAGATCATATCCACCGCTTGTCGCCATATTTGGAACACCAAGATGACCGCCGCGGCCTCCGGCTGTACTGTGACGAAGCCATCTCGAACGACACATGAACAGTGTATTCCAACATTGGGCTTGTTGGAAGTCGGCAAACTCCCTACGGTGTCACAAGTTCCAGGACGCAGCCGTCATCACAGAAAGCTACGATCTATGGCACGGCCCCGTCGACTACGGCATCTACACTTCACGTACGCATTTGACGGCCGTACCACCGTTCGGCCGCTGCGACGCCCAAGACCACCATGCCTCCCAGAAAGGCGGTCAGGACGGCTGGTTTCTGATCTCGCAGAGCGCAGACCGCATTCAACCATTTTGGAGTTGTCATGCGAGCGGCCGGCGAACGTCTGTTGCACTTGCAGGTAGGTATCGTGATGTGACGATACGCGGCCGAGCTTCATTCACCTTGCACAGAGCCAAGCACTGGTTTCCAATCTAAAATCTATCATTCAAAGTTGGCGCAGTGAAAGCATCGACGCACGCCCTTTCTAAATGCTCTCCTGAGTGTCTCTACAACCAATCCCTGCATATGTGTATACCTGAGTAGCAACCAGGATGACTGTATGCTGGCAGCTATTAAGGTCACTAAGCCGGTCAACATTAGTCCGCGCAGTAACAGTAGATCTACCACATGTCATGCTTCTACGCAGCATCACCGGCCTCACGCCCCAATGCTAGCATGGATTCATTGATGAGGTCAACGGGTGGTCAGCCAAGCCAGTCACGCCGATGGGTAGGACTCTGACGGTCATGACTTCGCAGCATTCATTGCAATGCTGCTCACCGGGATAAGTTTATCCGTCTGACAAGTCAAGCTTTAGCTTGCGGGCACGAAATTGATAAGGTAGCAGAATATCACGAGTTCGTCCGGTACACGTATACATGCTTTGATTTGCCTTGGACTGCCATCAATGGAACGTTGCCCGAGATCAGCAATGCGCCGAGTCCCCACGAACTTTACGCAGCTGAGTCTCCTCATTGGTATTATTGCCGTGACCTTTTTCAACAAATGAAATACAGGGAGCGGTATTTCAGTTCCAGTCATCAGGGTTAACTGCTGTGAGTGATGCTTTGGTGCCTCAATCACAGCAGCAGCAGATTTGCAGTTCAAGAACCGCAGGGCATTTACATGAAAGCATTTCCCAAGGTAAAAGCATGCCTCTAGCCTCAAATACTTGGTAATGTGATGCATAGATCCCCCAGTTTATAACGGAGACTACATGTAGTCCGTTGATGTGTTCATCGTGGCTGAGAGCCGCTGCCCGTCACGGACGTCACTCAACGAGCAGCGGCACTGGATTAAAAATAAATATAAATTAATTATGAATTGATTGGTATACTTGGCCCTCAACAACGTATGGAATCAGACTACGTACATGTACCGTCGAAAAGTACCGCTTTAAGTGAGCCTTGCGCACACGATGACGTGCAGATGGCACCCCCGACAGGAACGCCTCAGCGCCCTCTGCCGTCGAACGAAGCGCCCGAGCTGCAGGATTCCCCAAACGAGACGTCATGTGCCAGACATCTCACCGTGGTGACGATTCCCATGTGGGAAACTCAGCTCTCAGCACGCCGCGTCATGGTAGCTGGCCGCTCGTAAACCAGTCGAGGTTGCACCGTGGGTGTGGACAGCTGTCGGCCTCTGATGGCCACCACAGAATATTTCTGCCTGGCTGGCATCCAATGGGGCGTGTGCGTCTGTCTCAGAGCCGTAAGCTTGTTCTTCCTAATCGGTGACGAGATGCCACTTCACCATTGTCCTCCTGCGACGGCCGACGCGGACGGGCTGAGTGTTTTGGCCCGGTCGTGGATCCGACGGCGTGTAAGCCAGCAGAATGCGACCGTCCAACGTGCAAGCCCGCAGTTTCGAGACATATTCTTCAAAGTCGACTGCCGCATTCGAATGCTTGCGCAGCGCACACCGGCGCTTCTGAGACCTTCTGGCTGCATGCCTTGCCGCCCCGTCCCGACATCCCCCATGCGCTGTTTCATACACCTCGACCTCGTGACCGCCAGGCTGCTGGCTGCGGCCGCCCATCATCCATCACACGGCCGCGCATTTCTCTCGTAAGCCACCCGCTTGCGAGGTTCAGATGGAATGCCGTCGCTTGGGGCTTCACGTGGCGTCGACGGAGCGAAGATCGCAGTCGTGTCCTCGGGCCTGCGGGCTCGGGCGACGCTTCACACCGCCATTGAGGCGCAATTGAAGCCAAAATAGATCACAGCGCCCCTCGTGGCATCGAAACTTGAGGCATTATCCGCGTGATGGCTCCGTTCCCGCATGAACGACTGGCCTTCCTCGGCGCCAAGCGTGTGTTCATGCAACTTGAAGACGGGAGACAGCCCGGGTGACTTGCACGCCGAAGAGTCTCGCTCTCGAGCAAGACGTGAATCGCCACGACATCGCTCATCACCAATGGCTCTGTCTCCTGATGTCAGCATGTGCTGGCGAGGTGCATTGAGCACTGGACGAGACATTCGTACGCTCGTACGCCTCCCGATTGGCGGAAACGTAGGATCGAGGCCGTTTGTCCAGCTTCGTTTCCGATGCTCCCATCAGATGCCAAGCCTACACCACCCATTGGCTGGCGGACTGTAGACGAAATCGTGTCCATCATCGGGACCCCATGGAGACGTGTTCCTGCTGTGACGTGGTGAGTGCAACGATGCTCTGACAGCATCGCAATTGAGGTGGTGGAGGCAATGCTCCCGAGTGGTTCCGTGAGGACCGTCTCTGAGGACCTTTTTGAGCTTTGTAAGAGATTAACATGTAGCGCAAGTGGACTTCGTTCAAGAATCCGGTGCGATACGTCCTATCCGGTTCGGGAAGGCTTGCATGATGGCCGGGCGCTCTCTTGTCTGGACCCTCGTAACGAAGCCTCAAAGGGCAGGGAATAGATCCGTACTCGATGCTATACAACATCTATACATGCAAGATACATTGCAAACTCTAAGGCTTAATTTCGCATCAATTTGCGAAGCAGCCTTATGATCACAGTGACCAGTTCTACATCGCCTGACGATTATAGGCAGCACGTAACGTACCTACCTAGCCCGGCAGGCTGTCATATATGCCAAGTAGGTAGTTCTGCCGCGCTCACAGCCTTAGCCTGCGCTCTCCTTGCTCTCGAGTTGAAAGCTAGAGGAACTCCATTCGCCTACCATCTTGCTCGCAGACCCCGCTGGGGTCGGCGTCGCCAGCGTAGGAGGCCCATCCATTTGACCCTCAACTACCGGGCGATCAATCCCTGGAATGGCTTCGAGACACTTGTCCATTTGTACGAAGCGCGGGTTCGCAGACTACGTTTGCTGTGAGCCAGCCCGAAGGTTGGAAGCGGCCTCGGGACTGCTCAAAGTCGCACAAGCATGGCTCAGGCGAGCCACATTTGCGTGCCGAGGGCAGACGTGACCACTCATCTCAGCCGCCGTCTTGCTTGTGCAACTCAACAACTGGGTGGTGACTTCTTCTCGGCCACACTCTGACCTCTCCACTGACGAGACCTCGTACGCCTGATTGCATTGCCACGGGCGTACGGTCCCGTCCGTCGATCTCCAATCGGCGGCGTGTCGTGACGAGACGAGACCGTCCGTTAGCAGGCACGAGAACGCCCCCTAATGAACGCATAGGCTGCTTGATACCCAATGATTTCTGCAGATTGTTCATGATATCAGCTGTAACCACTCCAGTCGCCATCAATCCACGCCCTAATACTTGCTGAGGACAAAACCAAGCTGGAGCACTGCGAGTGATGTTGTACGTTGCGTGCGAAGGGACATTGAAGCATACGGGAAAGGACCTCAAACAAAGCAATGCAGCGATGCTACTGGAACTTGATGCTGTGGGGGCACCAGCCCACTGGTCTGCGTACAATGTTTTCATCAAAATTCCCGGTAGTTCTCTGCATATATTCTGACGTAGGAGTAGAGTTGGCCGCAACAGGCGCCACGAGGGATATACAGGACTACAACATCATCCATCTCTTGAGCCTGCCAAGCATGCAGAGCTAAAGTGCCTCAGGGCTCCGCGGCCAAGTCTTGCTAATCAGGGTAGCTAGAGCAGTCTCGACTGGACCTTTGTGAGCTTGTACATACAGACGCAGATCAGCTCTGCAAACCGTGGACGGAAACATCCATTGATCACATCCGTCCGACCCTCCCCTCGCCTCTGGACCGGCGGCCTCCTCCCTCAACGAGCCGTCACTTGCCCCGATCGCCATGTCCCGGCTTGTCCTCCCACATCTGGGCCTCTCAGCTCGTCACAACGGCCTGGAGGGTCGCACGAGGCTCGTGTTGGCATTCGGTAGAGATGATGTGCCGTCCATGGCATTGAAGACCTCGGGTCGTGACCGAAGGAGGGATCTCCCGGCTCGTTATTTAAGCCTGAAAATAAAACATCAAATACGAAATGTATATAAAATTGAATTAAATCATGGTTTGCGGGCATGTTCAACGAGCGTCGTCGTTACTTTACCCCCCTCCCCTGCTCCGGCTTGTGCCCCTGTTCCCAGCAGTCGGTATTCCCGTGGGCGTCATGCAAGCACTCAATGACTTCCCTGCATCGAGCCGACAATAGGGGTGTGAGATACATACGAAGTCAGCCTACGGAGAGAGTACTCCGTAGCGGTGGCCAATTTGAAGGCTTGTCACCGCTTGCCGCGGGCGATCGTCCTGCCAAAGACAAGCTCCGGTCTCCCTGTCATATTGGGATGCTCCCGTGTCCTCGGAGACAATAGGAGCCGTGATTCCCATACCTTGCGGACGACGCCACGACACCTCACGGGGCATCGGCATGGTAGGGGCCATCTCGGTACTGCGAGAGCGGTTTTCTACAGGTAGCCTCGCCTCACGCTTACGGAGTACGTGGGCAAGCAGTGCGCGACGATTAGCCAGATGGTGCCGAACCCTCGGGTTGCCATTCCAGGGTCCATATGGACAGGGTATGTGTGGTATGTGTGTGCTCATGATGCTTGCCGTCACTTCAGCCTCATGGCGGGCTACGATTTCTCCCGTTTGCTCGACGAGAGCCAAAATGGAAGCTCGTTTCTTGGGCCGTGTTCGCTAGTGAAGTCTGTATTGGGCCGGCTGAGGTTGAGATGGGATCGGCGAGCCTGGCAATCATCAGCCGGACATGCCGCCCGGCATGGGCGCTCTCGATAGCGTTGCGAACATCCCGTCGACTTCAGACGTGAGACGATCCGTATACTTTGCGTTCCTTGTTTGCTTGCCGCCAACCCCCACGCCACGCCGGCAACCATCGCCGCTGCCGTCTTCAACGGCGTGCGCGCATCATTCCGTCTGGTGTCTACGGCTCGCTTGCGTGATGGCGCGGGATGCGCCAAGGGAACAAGCCATGCTTCTGGCCATCCAGCCGCAACGATTCGCCGGCATCGCATGCGGATGCGGCCCGCGGACGCGCCAGCTTCGGCTTGATCCCTCAGCCGAACCCCACCCCCTGACACGGGACGGGGGCCGCGCCATGTCGCTCATTACGGCTCGTCGACATTGACGCCCGCCGCGGGCATTGACGCGGCTTGATGTCAGTCATTGCCTCTTAAGCCAAGCTTTCGACGGAAGCAGCTGCCGCGCCAGGGGGAGAGGCAGCTGGCTCGCGAGGGATATCCATCATTGAAAGATCGTCTCGCCTGCTCCGCCTCGAGTTGGGGGCCGTCACGAGGCTAAAACGGCCTGAAGTTGAGGCAATAACCCCCACGGCATGCCTGGCAAAGGCGCCGAGATGCCCTGGCATCCTGGCTGTTGCCGGCATGCTGAGGGCGAGGATCTCCCACATCCTTCACTCGACGACCCTTGTCCTCCAGCTCGCTCATCGCCCTGACCACGGGCAAGCACAGGTGGCGGACGGATGTTTGGCAGCGGCGTCGGTGAGAGATCAAAGTAAGGCATGGCGAACGAAAGCCACAAACGGCAGCACCGCGGTTTGGGTCGGGATGCTGTTGGGGGCTTGGAGCAGTCGGCACCCGACCCCGTGGGATGGATGATTGCACGTCACGGCCCCCCTCTCCGTGTTGGCTCGAATTGGTCACGACTTGCAACGTGCGCCTGGGGGGAGATTGGGTGCTGACGGCAGCTCACGAATGAAACATGATGCTTCAGCCTCACCTCGCTCGTCGGCGGTGCTGCCACGTAGGTGATCACTTGACGGGTGTCAAGGCTCCGATGTCGCGGCCCCCCATCCCCCTCTTTGTCGCCGCCCAATTCTGGAGGGGAGGTCCTCCACGGGGCGCAGGTTCATGTCTCTCTTGCTACGGACCTGACGGACTCGTTCGTCTATGCCGACAAGTTCCGGTGCTGATGGCGGCCGTGGCGTGCACATGTCACGAACTGCAGGGTAGCTGAGCAGGGTGGCCGTCTCGAGCCTGACGAGCCGGTGATGCCGCTGAACGGCGCCTCTCGGCCACCAGCGATTCTGCCAGAGCGTTGAGGTATGGTGAAGCTGCTGTGTGTAAGTCTGCAGCCACGTGGGCATGCTGCCTTGAACGTGCAACGTCCGATAGTCAACGGCGGAGTCATTCGAAGCGCATCCCACAAGCCGTTGGCCCCTACGGAGTACACTGCATCAAAGACGTCATGCAACGGTTTAAGCGAGCATACTTGTATATCATCCACGTCGCAGCGAATACTCATGTGTTTGTTTCCACATGAGCTACGCCATCATTCTATCGGTCATCTGTCGACCTTGTGGTGCTTACCGGCGAGTAAGCGATATACGGTGCTAATATGCAACCAAAAGCGCCCCGTTGGGGGCAGACTGCTATTCAGCGCCTCAGTTCATCAACTACCGTTGGGCGCACCGCCGTCCTAACATGGAGGGATGGCCGCGAACGGGGCTCGAGGGGCCGTCATGATGCTCCTGCAGGGAGATGGCTGATGGTGTGGCCATATCCCGTCCATGATCCCTTGGGACTTGGAATTTGAGGAGCCGTACATGATTCCAGTCCGCGCGACGCCCCTTGCGATGCACTAATGAAGGCACATGCATTCGCCGCCCGTCTCCCGACGTTGGTCATGCAATTTCTTGCTGCAAGCTACCCACGAAACGCAGCCGTCCATCCACGAGGCGCTGGTCCTCCGGATCGACAACACGGCGACAGAGCCCCGCCGCTCCGGACCACGGCCCTCCGCTCCAGCGTGGAAGCGGAACAGAGGGAGGGGCAGAAACGGGCTTCCTGCAGCGCCCAGCGCCGGGCATTGTGCTTCGATTACGAAATAGACTCTCCCGCAACAGCACGTACCTACTCCGTTCGTTCTACGGTGATAATAAATGCCCAGAATATTCCGTACTCCATACAAAATAGCGAAATTGCATTTTTCTCTTTATTATTATAATAATTATTATTTTTCTCCATGGCATTTTCACGATACCCATTGTAAAAACTGGAGTCGCCGCTCGCGTGGCCTTGGTACTAGCCGGCGGAACCGGTTCTGGATCTCGGTACCCGCATGGCAGCACCCGGGTGGGCCAGTTTGGCCGAGTTCAACGCCGCTGGCGAACCAGCAGCCGCGAAAATTGCAAGCAGAATGACTCGGCCTCAACGAAGAGGAGGCGTCAAGTGCGGTGCGCCGAGAATAGACGTTAGGCTTCACGGAATGCGCTGATGCATTACAAATGGGCAGATGGCAATAATAAGAGGCCGAGGCTCCGCCTCCGGACTCAGAGAGGCACATCACCACAGTGACAAGTGTGCACTTGTAGACATACTCGTAGTGCCCCAGGTCGTCGACCGCGGTCGCTAAAGCCCAGGCCCGGTCCATTGTGGTCTTCGCGGGCGCTCTGCTTGGAGCGTGACCATCGTTCAGAGCGTCGAGACTGTCGATAGATTCATCGTCGCTGCTCCCCACGGCAGCCGGTACTTGGATGCCATGCCACGTGGGGAGGGATAGGTTACCGCATCGGGCGCAAGCGCAGAGCGGCGTGCCTGAGGCTCCGAGCCGAGGCCGTCTGTGACTGGGCGAAGTGGACGGTGGCGTTTTACCGTTTTCCCTTGGGTGCAAATTCTCCTCTCACAGTCAGCATTGGCTCTCCCTTGGCGGTGCCTCCCGAGGGCCTTCGGCACCCACTTCGGTCAGCGGGGATACCTTCGGCCCATCTCCGTGGTGAGGGCCATTCCATTCTCCGTCGCCGCCGACTGGCTGGCCGAGCATTGCGTATCCTCGGCACGGAAGCTTCTTCTCCACATGACCTGCCTGGAGAGGGGCCAGGGTCCAGGACGGGCTTCGCCTCCACGCGGGCTCGTGAACTCGGCATTCGCCGCCGAAGCCATGGACAAAATGCCACTTGCTCGTTGGGCGAGGCGGGGTCGCAAAGGCGTGGTGGAAAGCGCTGAAGCCGAGCCAATGGACCCTCCCAGAGCCATTGACAAGCCTTGGAAGCGAATCCAGACTCTGTGCTCCGATCATGCTTCTAGAGATGCTGCGCAGGTGGCTGACTGCCCCGATCAGGATCGTACATGACCCCACCACCCATCGACACGAGCCCAGATGCCCAGCGAGGAGAGGGGCCGGTCTTCGCTGTTCACCGCGGCCGGGACTGACCGACGGAGCGGCGAACGGTTCAGACGCTGAGAGACGAGCGCGAGGCAATTCGCGGCTCTGCACGCAGCATCGAGGTAAGCCATAGGGCAATTCGACTCAGCCCGATTGCCCTAACGTAACGTAAGGTAGGGTCTCCGGTCACGCGTGCGACGCCTCCGCCTCCAACCGACTCACACGCATTCATGCGTCCTCAGTGGGGACTGCCCCATGATGCGGAGCCGGACTGCAGGCCTCCGACCACCAGAAGATCTTCCCGCCGACGATCAGAGCCTCTTACCGTAAGCAAGTCCCCAGAGAGGGCAGCTGTCACTTGACGTCTTCCCCGCCATCTGGCCCAGATGTCAACTGCTTCGCCCCCAGACGCCGAGACCACTTTGCCCGGCAAGGGACGTCGAGACCACATCGCCCCAGATATCGTGACCGCTTGAGCCCCAGTTGCCACTCGACGTCCCAGACAGGCATCTCGGCTGCACATGCTCGGAATCCTGGTACCGAAGAGCGCGCCGTCTGTCACGAGTCCGGTTCCTGCCTGCTGACATGCGCTGCTGCTTCACCGGTCCGCTGGCGGCTTGCGAAGGCTTTTGGTGGCCTCGTGCCCACGCCTACTCGCCAAACTCACGCAATAGCGACGATTGCCGCCATGTTGTTGTACGTGGTTTGTCAGGGCGCTTTCTCAGCCAGACTGGGCGCCAACTCGCTTCGCCGACCGAGATTTGCCACGTGCTGCGAAAGCAAGACGCCTCCTGCAAACTTCATCGCGGATGACACCTGGTGTGATGGCGGCCAGGGGCGCTTCGACGCTGGTACATGCACTCGTGCGACTTACGTTCCATTGCAAATTACCTACGGAACGCGTACGACTAGATTGCAACTTACGTACTCGTGAAAATTCGACGACCCTCGTGGACAGCCTGCTTTTCTACCACCTGCCGTCCTACCGCACCGCTGGGAGCGGCTCGCAGCGGATTTGAGGCGCGCCACCTGCCGTGCTGGGCGAATACCCACCGGCGTTTACGTACTCGCGCCCTGCTGACTCCGGCGCCTCACACGCCCAGGTACGAAATACACCGTCGGTGAGCCTGGCCAGGCACGGGGTATACTTGCCCAGCGTTCCCAGCATAAGTTCCCCAGAAACAGGCAGGAAGGTGAGCCGACGCGGCTCGCTACCGAACAACCCTGCGCGAGCGGGCAAGGCGAACGGGCAGCTTCCATCTCGGGCGATTTCTCTCGCCAACCGTGACAGTTCGATCAGTGAGCCGTGGCGAATTGTTGTTTGCACTAAAAAGAAAATGAGATGGAGATAATATCGGCAAAACGGTATCCGCACGTAGACTCAGTTGGGTAGTTTGCTCCAAACTGTCGCGCGCCTGGTCCCCAGCCTGCGCGTGCTACGGCAAACAGTGCTCGCTCTCGCCACTGGGTTGTTTCAATTCCAGCCACGCCCTCGCTGTGGTGTCACCTCAGCCGCCGTCTGAGGCAAAGGCCCGATCGTCCGGGGAAGAGTCGCTCGCTTATCGAGGATCTGAGCACGCGCTGGCTCTTGCTCCCCCGCAAAGGTGGTTGGAGCTCCAAAAGCAAACTGAGTTGCGGGACGCTCAGGTCCGTACCCGGGCGGGCCTCCTTACAGCACCACTGGAATCTGCGCTCGCGCGGCGTGTCACGTCTTTGTCTGGTCGATTCCATTCCACCGGATATCCCGAACTCTCAGTAGCTTGCCGGCAGTCGAGGCGCAACGGGTAGCGACATGCGTTCCTTGTGAAAATTGGCCGAGGTCTCGGGCCTGGGCAAGCCAGGTCTGTGGCCTCCCCTCCCCCCTTAGGGAGATGCTGGTGTTCGCCTCTGCCACAGGACGGAGAGGAAACAAAAGACGCGCAGGCAATGTGCTCGCTGGCCTCTTCCTCTCGTTTGCCTGTCATTTCCGAGAAGTGAAGGGCCATGTCCCAGCGTGCATGCGCGAGCGCAGCATCGGGTTCAGCTTAGACAGATGCCGTTGCCCTCATCGCAATTGTGAGAGATGATAGCGTGGCACTGGCAGACGGTTCGTTTGTTCTCCCTCGCGCCTAAACCCAGCTTCGCCCTTGACGACGAACTGTGCGCGCGCCCGCCCGTTACGCGTTTCCGCCCGCGTGCGAGCGCGTGCGTGTGCGTGCTTTGTTGCGGGTGTGCAATGTGAACACTGTCTCCCGGGAAGCCCCTCGACAAACAGTTCAGCGCGGGAAAGGGTGTGCAGCTCGTGTTGGGTGCACACCGGGCCTGTGTCGATAGGTTCCCTTTTTCCTGGGGAAGCCAGCCCGGGTCGCCGGGGGAGAGAAGAGAGCAGATCTGAGACAGGCAGCCCTAGGGCAACGGCAGAGTTCGAACAATGCATTGGCGACGCAGGTACGTGTGGCCTTTGCCATCGGCGTCAAACCAATTGAACCCCTAGCTTCCCGTGCGCCATGCAGTGGCATAGAAATATCGGGCTGCAGCGTCCTGGTCCTCGATCTGGCTTCCGGTCCGCTGCAACTCATCCATGCCCGGTGGCGGGCCGTCAGTCGGGGTTCATGGCGCGGGCGTCGACAGTGGCGACCCTGCCAGACACGCCGCACCGTCATCTCAGGGGGCGCGGCTGGCAGACGGGCACGGGCTCGACGGGACTCGAGATGAGAGAGAGACTCGATTTTGGGAGGTGAGATGCGCAGCCACATGACGTCCTGGCAGGCCATCGGGGACCTGGAGGATCGCCGAATGGTAACACCAAGCACCACACCGTCGGTGTGGCTACGTTCCGTTCAGTAGAAAGAAAGCGGTCCTTCAATTGAGGTTGCCGTGCAGGCACATGATATCATCTGGATGCTGGTGTAAGCCAGCCTGCCAGCCTTACCCCTTGCCTTGGACCGTTTCCCTCCAGCAATCCCGACCCCACGAAATAGGTAAGGCATCGTTGTCTCGAGGAAACAAAAGCAACGCCATGCTGAGTTGTAAAATGTACCCGGACCCCCTTCTGAGACAGTCCAGCCTTTACTCGGGCAGACAGTTTACTCGTTTAGGATCCCGCATTGTCGGGTCACATGGAGGTACGGGAAGCGCTCCCGCGGTGAACCGTTGCAACGGGTGCAAGGGAGGCGCCCGGTTGACGGTGTCGTTCCAGTCGGTTGACTGCGCCCCGGGCCGACCTGGGCTTTGGAACGCCGAACAATTGAGCCACTACGTGGCTCTTTGCTAGCCGGGCGTAAATGTGCACAGTAGCCTATTATCCAAGTGCCGGTGGAGGTGACCGACGTTCCGGCAAAGGCAGTCTGGATGATATGCCGGCTTTCACCACACACAGGGCTCCCCCGCTCAGCTGGCATTGTAAATGCCATGGAACGGGGCAGAAGCCCATGCCAGTGAAATGCCAAAGGCCCGCGACAGGCCTCGAAACGCCTGCAGGCAATGGCGTCCCACAGGTCACGATGATCACGATGTCGACGTTGACTCCCACCAAGCTGCAGTGCCGCGCTCCTCCCCCGCCAACACGCACGGGGCAGACCGCTTCGGCAGCGACAGGGAAGCGAGCGCTGCGTGGACGTGTAGCCCAAACGCTCGGTGCGCGCTTGAGTCGCCTGGGGGCGGCAGCGTTGCCACTGTCGCGGGGGCAGGGCGTGGCTGGCGGCTGGCATCCTATTCGCGGGGAGGGCGCTCAGATGACCAGCAAGTTTTCACCCTGCGTCACAATGGGCGTGCCTGAGCCGCCCGCGTCCTGGGCCGCAGGGCGGTGGCTGCTCGACTTGGCCGCCGGTACGATCTTCAGCTGAGATCCAATGCCGGCGCAGAGCCGACGGGATGCCTGCAACTACGGGGGAGAACGCGTCCAAGCTCGCCAGCCTCTGCAACTGATATATCAAGTCGCCGGCTCAGCCGTCCCCGCGAGAGGCGAGTCCCAGCAAGACGGAGCGAGCAGGCCAGGTAGGGGCCGGGGAACAGGGGTTGGGCGTGCCGTCGCCAATCGCGACCCTCCATGCAGCGGCGCCACCCGCCCGCCACGGGGAATTGGGCGGCGTTGAATCGTCGTCCGCAGCGACCTGCCGCATCGGTTTCGAGAGCAGAAACGGGCACCCGGGTCAGAAGTGTATCTTGGTTCTTCACGCCGCGGGCGCATTGTGTGCGACACCCTAAAAAACGACATATCGGTTTCGACCTGTCCTGCGCAATCATAAACTCAAGTATAAAAAAGAAACGCTGCGCGGGAACGGGATGCTGGATCCGCAGTCTTCAGGCAATGGACAGCAGCAGACTTGCCGCAGGGAGACCTGGCATGTTTGAGCTGGGGGCGCTCGAGCATCCTCTCCTGCAGCTCCCCCCCGTACCGACGACCGTCAGCAGGCACTCATCGACTCAATTTTCCGCTGGCAGCGCTCCTCCCATATGCGAAGGCTGACCACAGCCCGGTTGGGGGTTGGCAGAGACCTGAGAGTTGACCGGCTCGCCATACGCTGCCGGGGCCCCCAGCAATAAGGCGCACTCGTAGATGACGGAGCCGACACCTTGGCGATTAGGCACGTTACATTGACATGGATTTTGCAGCATTTCCACGCGACAAGCGATGCTGCTAGACTACCGAAATAGCTTGAGCTTGCCTACACGCGGGCATTTACGAGTAGTGAAAAGAGCGAACCTGGCGGTGTGTATTCTCCGCCACGGTCTCTCTTGCTTGTGAACGGGGATGGCCCTTGGAAGATGTGCGGTCTACGGGCAGAGAACTGAGTCCGTCAATCAAAAAATCCATCTTCTGGTCTGTAAATTTGCCTCATGCTGCCAGACCGACATGCCATCGGCGCATGGTGGCGGTGTACGGGCGGCACCCGCGGTCCCGACTGTCGGGTTCGTGGAGCCAGGCCTCCCAGGATAGCCTGGCTGGGGCTATGGCGCAATGTCGTCTCGAGTCTTGTCTGCCTGGATAATGGACGGATGGAAGGATGGCAGCGTGGAGATGGCGCAAGTCGCCAGTGCGCGAGAGGCGACAGGCGAGAGAGGCCGAGTTCCTCGGGCTTGGACCCTGACGAAGACGCGAGACACGGCCCCAAACGCTCGCAGAGATGCTTGCGTACTGCCGGCCCTGGCCTTTAGCCGGCGAAAGCATCCACCGAGGGCCGCCGATCATTTGTTCCAGAGCGCACCATGCCGGCTAGGTAGGCATTTGGTGAGGCGGTTTCGGCGCCTGGGCGCCAGAGAAAACGCTTGGGACGCTGGCCGCGGAGTATCGCAGAAAAGCAACGCCCAAAAGGCCTCCAGATGGCCGCTGGGGGAAGTGACCAGTCATTTGGCGCACCAACCGCTCAGGGCAGGGTCTTGAGTTCTATTTCCATAACGGTCGTTTTCAATCATCATTCACAACGATGGGCGGAGAAGCAAGCATGCCAGTCGCGGCTGTTGGAGGTCATGGGAGAGCTCAGGGCGATGCGTTGTCAGGTCTCTTAGCGCCCGGCTTTGCCCTGGTGACCCGGGGCCCCTCATTAACGACGCTCCGCGCTGAACGGATGCAGCAGTGGTAGCCGAGGCCCGGCGAACGGAAGCATCTACGCCGCCGTCGCGGTCGAACGCAGCTAATACTTCGGGCCTCGTGTCGAGCAGTCGGTGAAGAGAGGCTGGTCCAGGTGATCATAGGGGTTTACAGCTGGCCCAAGACCCTCTGCCCGAGGCTCAGGGTCCCTGGCTTGGGCACGGATGGCGATGGCAGTGGCCATGACAGCGAAGCCCATGCAGAAGGTCATCCCACTGCGCGCCCCCTAGGCACCGCTGGCGAGGCCTGTCCCCGTGATGCCGCCGTGCATCGATCGCGAGACGATTGAGCAGCGGGCTACGATTGCAGCGCCGTCAGGGCGTCAAGTCAGGCGCAGCAGCGATCTGCATCAGGCCATCATCGTCGCGGAATGTACTTTGTAACTACAACTACGCTTACTCCTCGCATGCATGCCGACGCGAGCATCGACGGCCGCCGCAATCCGGGGGATGAGGGGGAAACCTCACGGGCGGTTTGAGTCGTCCCCAGAATGCGTCACGGGTCATCTGGGCGGTGCGCTGGAGCCACTGGCAACATGGCATCTGGGGTCCGCCCCCAACCAGGGCACGTCACATCGGACCGGGGGACGGGTAAGCCCTAGAGTCACGGCGTCTTCCATTCGGCCATGGCGCGCGAAGGCAAAGTCGAAGAGGCGAAGCCGACAACCGATGGCCAATTGAGCGAGGCTGAAACGCTGGGCAATTGGGAGCTCTCGCGGGCGGCGCATGGACTGGACGAGAAGCAACACGGCCGCCGGTCTCGTGAACGTCGTTGAATTGGGGGCTTGCCCAGCCGAGCCAAGCCAGCACCGCCGACTGGGACACCGCCGGCCAAGGCGAGATTGCGGGCGGTATCGTTGCAGGCACAGGGCATTGCGTGACTCGCGGTGAGGAGTTGGGCATCATTGGCTGCCTCGAGCGTCGACGACGGTGTCCGAGCGACGGAACCAGGCCGGGGACCAGAGGTTTCGAACGCGCGCAGCGTTCAGAAACGAGCGGCCGTGAGCATAGCCGACGTGGTGCCGCGCCCGCACGAGGCCGAGAGCGAGCACGCGCTTCAGCACGAGCACGAGCACGAGCACGAGCACGGCCATGTCCCTCCGCCGCGATGCAGCGCGGAGCGCACCGAAAGCAGCAGCTGCTGACCGAGCGGCCGTTTCGGGGGGGCAAATTCGCTTAAGCACACGAGCAACAGACAGACGCGCGTGACTGCCCGGCCGGGTCGAGATTCACGGCGACTTACCCGTTGCGGCGACGTTCTGGGCCACTGGGCGACCGTTCCGAGCGGACCCCAGGCCTCCGGGCTGGGCCATTGCCTAATGGGGCCGACGGTTGGGGGCAAAACACGACGGAACTGGACCTCGGTGACGGGACACCGAAACGGAGCGAGGGCCCTGATTCCATTGCACGCCGTAAGCTGCGGATCACATGATGGCAGACGGGCGGCCGGAGCCTGAGCCTGAGCTGGGGTGTGCGCTGGAGCGGCAGGGCTGGGGGCTGATTCAGGGCGCCGAGGCAGCATCTCGCGGGGAGACGCAGGACGGAAGGGAATTGCCCGACGTGGTTTAGCACGCATTTTCCGCGCTATACTTTTTGGGGTAGCATTTGTTGGTAGAGCGACGGGCCTTGCGGAGAGATACTGCCCAATTCAGTCAAGCGTCGGTCCTCCTGGTCAGCTGGCAAGGGCGGCCGGTACCTCCCCGACCCAGAGATTTGTCCCCCCCCCCCTTCTCCAGTCCTCCCCCCCTCCCCTGTGCGCTCGGCAGAGCGGGACTTTTGGGCTGGCCGCGAGCAGCTGGTCGGCACGCGCAAGCAACAATCGCAGCGCGCTCAGTCACAGTCATCCATCCCACCACGGCGCCTCCGGTAAGGTACAGTACCTGGGTACTTGGATACCTCCCGGCCCTGGCCACCTCACCCTCCACTCCCAGACGGCCCACACACGCCCCCTCCTCCCCGGGGCGGCGGGTACGTACCTCGTGGCCCTTGCTTCCAGGTGGTCGTTGGGCCAGGAGTTACATGTGGGCTGGCGCTGTACTCGCACACCGCACCGCAGCGACTGCCCTTAAGGTTCTCCCCCCATCCCACCCCATCGTCTGCATCTGCCCAAGAACACACCAACCTTAATAACTATCGACGTCTCCCCAGACACACTCTCGTGGCCCTCTCACTTCTCCATCTTTCCTCCACATTGCATACTAGCGACTCCACGAGCATACCGCATACATCAAGGCGCATCTACTCTCTCACCTGGCCAGCTTCACACACAGCTGTCCTCGATACACCACAGCCCGCTCGCCTTGACCTCGCTGTAGCGACGACCGCGACGACCCGCACTACCGTCGCCCTCTCTACGCACACGACGACACGCACACGACCAGAGCCATTTGGACCGCTCGTTGGGCAATTGGGCCGTCGCCAAACGCTACCCTCTCTGCTTCGGCAGGCACACCCGACCGCACCCCAACTCGACCCAGCAGCTGCTCGAGCGACTCGAGCGTCACAGTCGCCAGCGATGCCGTATAGGTTAGACACGCACGTCTTGACGGTAGACGCGAACGTGATTCACAAGGTCGACACTGCCAACCCTGCGAATCTCTATAGCATGTGGACGGGTATGTTCGCTCCGCCTTGCTGACACATGGGTGCGACGCTGACCAAGCTCCGCAGTCTTCTCCCGCTGCGCAGACTCAGTTGAACAGGGCCGCAGATTGGAGAACCTGAGCTGGCGCCTCTGGCAAAGAGAGCAGCTCGTCGAGAACGAGGAGAAGCACACCCGCGCCACCGCCTCCGACACCATCCCCGCCACCCAAGCTCTTCCCCAGGACGTCCCTTCCGAGACGAGACTACCCGAGGTGCCTCAGCTTTCTGGAAGCGTTGACTCCCTGCAAGACGACGAGGCCGTCGAATTCGCCTCCGTGTCGGCTCCGCTTGAGATCCGACCCAGGATACGAAGGCTCGACTCCTCCACCAGCAGCCGGAGTAAGCGTGATCGCCACATCAGCTCCGACGACTTTGAGAAGATGATCGTGTCCATTGTTAAGGACAAGGCACCTCTCTCTGCACCCACCCACACCTTTCCCGTGATGGCTCCCCGCAAGGAGCCGCTCTTTGTGGCCCCGGCCTTGGAGCGCTCGGGCTCGACTACGACCGAATCGCAGTCCCCATCCAAGGACTCCGACAAGCAGTCGGAGGACTCGCATCCGTCCCCTGCTCCCGAGCACACCCACGCCACCAAGGTGGTTCGTGGCTTCTCCCCCCCCAAGATCCTGGCCTTTCCGCAAGCCACCCAGGCCACCGCGGCCGACGACTCCATCCCCGAGCCAACCTCTTTCCCTGCCGCCAAGATCGTGCAGCCTAAGAAGCAGCCGGCAAAATTTGCTCTGGGAGGATCCTGCTCGTCCAGCGAGCAGGGCCAGAGCATCGAGAACCTGAAGCCCATCGCGGCCAAGAAGCCCATGTTCCAGATTGGCGGTTCTTCCGAGGAGGAGTGCTCGCTCAAGAGTGCTCTCCACTCGCCGCGGCCTGCGTCCGCGCTTACCGCGCAGAAGAAGCAGACGTCATTCAGCACCCACGTCCTCACCCGCACCTACGACCAGAGCGATGCCGCAGTCGACTCCGACACCGAGGCCGAGTATGTCGACGAGAGCGCCATCGACGACGACGACGATTCATCCGAGTGGGAGGACTCTGTTGAGGACAGCGGCAAGTCGAGCGTGGATGACAAATTCTTCCAGCGCGTCCCGTCCAAGGTCAACCTGACGTCGCGGCCGTCACTCATCACCCTCATGGTGGCCCAAAGCGAGCGAGCCAAGAAGCTCGGCAACCACGCCTCGCAGTCGACCTCGGCCATCCCCCGGTCACGCGCCGGACCCAGCGCCCCGGCCCTCGGCGCCTCACCGAATGATTCCGACGAGGCTCCCCTTATGATGAAGGGCATGCGCCACCCAGCCTCGAACCTGAAGCCCATCAGCGAGATCCCTCGGACCAGCGCCCAGCCCATCAACGTCGGCGTGAGCCACGTCTCGGCCCAGGCCGCATTGTCGCCGCGAACGACCCGCCGGAACATGCTCGCCACGGAGCTTACCGAGTCCCTCCGGCGCCATCTCCTGTGGGAGCGGCAACAGAAGACGTCGACTGCGAACGCGGTGCTCAAGCGGCGCCACACCTCGCACGACGTGGCCAACCTGAGGCAGTTCCCCGAGAAGCCCTGCATGAAGGATGGCGACAAGGACGACGCCACCAGCTGGAACCAGTACTTCTCCAAGGAGGCACTGAACGGTTACCACTCCAAGGGTTGGTGAGGCTACCCGCCTCACACCCTTCCAGGATGTTGACTGGCGAGGCTCACACAAGGAGCCTCGCCGTGTATATCTGGAACAGCCACACAAAACGTCTTCCGAAGAAGACACGAGCTCGGATTTGGTGCAGCTATAGCTGCGCCATCACCTTTTGACGAACCTCATATAATTGCACAGATGGAGCCGAGCCCATCGAGCGAGCATGCTAGCATATACTTGCACTCGCCTGAGCCGCCACGAGACAGATAGCGTGGTGCGCCTTAATGTTTGTTTGGGTTTGCACTTGCACGGCGTTGCATTTCGAATGATACCATGGGTCTCCTGCGGGAGCTTACGCATTCATGTTGAACCAAGGTAGTGGTAGTGTGTACTCTATGGAGACGGGGGGCAAGACGGAAGCTACAGACCCGAGGGCGACCTTGGGCGGGAGCGGGACTGTTGATGCCATCGGAAAACGCACAGCGGCGAAAGACAAAAGCGAACGGGGACGGGACGGGCGGTTCCATGGAGCCGACGCCCGCAAAAGACCAATGCTTGGGAAAAAGACCAAAACGAGAGCTCGCGAGGCGTGTGTCGCCTACATAGAGAGCCTGGGAAAAACATGAATAAAATCTACATGGATTCTACATGACTTTGCCTTGCACCGCTTCGCTGTGATGACCTTGCACCTCTTGGCTGTGATGACGCTCTCCGCCTTGCGCTGCGTCGCTGCGATAGCAGTGTCGCCGGTCGTCCTTTGACTCGCGGGCACATGTCGACGACTCACAGCGGCGGTGAGGGAGGGGCTGGGCGAATGGCGAAGGGGCATTTGTCGGCATAACTGGGGCTCGTCACGAGCGGCTATAAGCTTTTCACCCCTGCGCTCGTATGCAGGCGCCATGATCCGTGACTAGACCCCGCCATCTCTGAAGGGCCGAATGACAGCCCCAGCAATCACGAAGCGGTCGACGGGGCCGAAGAAAGGATTTGTGCGGCGGTTTCCTCTGGCTTCCCATCTGCTCGCTTGGCCAGGGACGATGCAACGAGATGCAGCAGCGAGGACACACGTCAGCGGGCGACGGCGAGCCGGTTGGCCGGATTGAACCCCTCGGTATTCTCGCGGGCATTCTTGAGGGCCCGACCATGTCGGACCGACAGGCTGGGGCGAGTGGGCTCGGGGTGTCTCGGGGTTGGTGGGCGAGCCCTGGCCCTGCCATGTGGTGGTGGAAATGGATTCACGCGGCAGGCTCCGCGCGCCGGAGCGCTGCACTCCGTACGGCCATGCACTGAGCGAGAAGAATTTTCCATCGTCCATAGCCGTTACGTACGGGCTTTCTGGCGCGAGATAGGCCCTCGCGCTGCGTCCACCCCATGCAATGCGAGTGGCAGATGGCCAAGGGCCCAGACGCGCACCAGGAAGCCACATGGCGCGTCGGTAAGGTAGGTAGACTCGGCGCCCGCAGAAACCGTTGAACGTAGCGCTCGCAGCAGCTATGCGGGTGAGTTCAGCCCCTGCCGGTAGCGGAGGCGCAGGACAAAGCACGAACAAACTTCCGCGTTCGCGTCGTGACATCATGACAAGGCACGAGGCGGCCGTGGCCACGGCGAAACCACCCGAGGCCTGCTGCTGCTGCTGCTCGATCCCTCTTCACAGGATTCCTCGCCAAAGCACCATGACACATGGCGCGGCAGCTGACGAGAGGGCTTACTTGATTCCGGCTGATTTTCGCGTCCCGGGCTGGGGAGGGGTCCCGCAGCGAGGAGGGGTGGCCAGAAAAGAGCTGCTCGGCGCGACATTCCGCTCCCATCTGGGGCCCGCCGAGCCCCGCCTTGGGTCCGGGGAAGGGCAGAGGCTAACTACGAGTAGCAACCGTATCGTGGACGTGTCTCGAACGGCTTGTGAAATATTTATTGCCTCTTCAATTAATTTTTTATGGGTGCTTGGATATACATGACGGTGGGGGGCGCAAGGTTTGGCGGACGACGGTCTGCAGCGGCGGTGGTGGGAATGCGGGAGCCGAATGCGGGACTGCGGGGGAGGAAAGCTTAGCATCTGACCGTTGGGGGCTCGAAGCTTGTGATGTTTGCGCTCACGAGCAACTTTGACTCTCATGCCCACCCGCGAGGTACCCCGTCCCTGCGTGCAGGCGCTCATGGCCCAGCGCCGCCGTTGCTAGCCCCATTCGCAGCGCTCGTGGAAGTGTTCTGGCGTGGTCTCGACAATGGCTTTGATGCGAGTCGCACATGCGGCGTCAAGACTCTGACTCTGAGGGTCGCATGGAACCGGCCGCGCCTGAGCCGGCCCCCAAGACATGTACGTCGACGCTCGGAACACGTTCCGAGGCTTTTTAAACCTCCTCGCACATTGACGCAGAGAGGCCTCGACAAATCCAAACCTGCGTCCGGACGCGCCCCATGGGTGACGCTCCCAACTCAATCTACAGTGCAGGTGTCATCGCCGCCGATGCGTCTCAAAGTTGCTGGGCGAGAGCCGTCCGCGTCCCCGTAGGGCTGGCGCTGCATGAAAACGGGGGCGTCGACGACGCCGTTTGCTCGCGTAGCCCGCGGAGAGCCGGCTACTCGTGGGGCACTCGTGGGATCGGGACATGTCGCTGCGCTACCTGTGCGCCACCAATTGGTGCGCTCCCCAGCGGCGAGCACTACCTCGTCTAGGCAAGCCTCCTCGCAGCATCACAAAACAGCCACGCGAGGGTGAGAAAACTACACGATGCAAAGCAGTTGTTTTTCCTTGTCGCGGCCACGATTCGCGTAGCCGTAGATGGCCATCGTGGGGGACCCCGCGCGCCGACACCGCTTCGCAGGGAACCTTGTCGCCGCTGGGCCGGCGACGCCGCAACATCGTCGTACCTGACCGACATTTGGCAGGCTCAATCGCGCGCCTGGAGGCCGACGCCTGCGAAGAGGTCGGCATCCATGCGGCGGCCGATGGCGCACCGGTGGTTGGCTAGGTATTTCGTGTCTGCCTGCGAATAGGTGGGCAAGGTACGGAGTAGGCGTCGCGGAGTCGGTGAGCCTCGCCGAGCAAGACGGCGGGAAATTAATTACTCGTTTATTTATTGTTTTTATTTTTCAACTAGCTGCCCAGCCATGCATCACGTATACTTTGAATTTAGAAGCCATTTTATCTCCCGGGGCAATAAAATCGCATGTACTCATACATGCACACCAGTTCGCTGTGCCTGGCTTCACACGTGCAAATGGCGCGCGACACCCCAGAACATCGTTGCTCGAAACAGGCAGTCTGAGGTGTCCTCGGCCGGCGCTATGATGCAATGCCCAATGCCACCCGGGGGCAGCAGGACAAGGTGATGGCAGAGAGGGCGACTCACCCCCGTGCCGCCGGCTTCTGATCAGCGGTTCATCGCGATCGTTACGCGGGCGGTTTGGCGCGAGAAGGGCCCCAGGAGGGGGTACGTCATAATCCTGGGGGCGGAGCGCGGGGGCGTTGATCACCGGCCAAGGCATCAACAAACACGCCTTAGTCGTTGGCCGTTCCCCGGACTCGCCAACGGCCAGACCCTCCCGGCCCGAGTGCTGTGCATGTGAGAGAGAGGCCTGCCGGATCGGCGCTGTCGTCGCGAGAACCCCGTGAGCCCACCAGAGGACCATGATTGCGGTGGCGCCCGTTCATGTCCGCCTCAGAACGACTACGGCGGAGAGCAGCCAAACATGCGACGCCTCGACTCGAGAACCCACCAGCAGCGCTCGAGAAAAAACAACAATGACGGTAGTGGCAGCGCGACAGGCTCAATGCAAGGCCAATATGATTACTACGGAGCCGCCTCGCGCAATGCGTGATGGATGCGCCGCGGAGCCCGGCCAGCACCCGGAGTGGCTCCCCTGCCTGCCGGTCGTCGACCCGAGATACCCTTTCTGGACATGGAAGCGCCGCCGGGTCTCGCGTCGCAGAAGGACGAAGCCTCGCAGAGGCTGCGTTGCCTCCACCGCAGCCTGCCCCCATTGGCGCCGACGGCCCTTCTGGCGGACAAACGGATTCGCCGCGGGCTGGGCGGGCTTGGTGCCTTGCCTTGGAGGGCATGGCGCAGGGCCACATCGTGGCCTTCTAGAATCCTTCTCCCGCACGTGGGAAGCCTGCCGCCACTGCTGGCGGAGACGCACGGGCCAGCCCATGTCACTCTGGCAGGATTGCTGCGCGCCGCCATGTACCCAGGTACCCAGGTACCCAGCCAGCCAGCCAGCCAGCCTGCCGGCGCGCGCGGAGACCCTCCCCGTTGGGCGGCCCCACCGCGACAACCGAGCCGGCCATTCACCTCTTCCCCCATGTAGCGACGTGGTATTGGGCGATGGCCTTTCCCCCCTCCACTTCCCTGGACCCTGCAACTATGTGGCACATTGAAAACAAAGCGAATTTATCTGGCAGCCTGGATGGAGGGGAACGTGCGCTGCGTGGGAGGGCTGCACAACGAATGCGCACCGACTGCCACGACCGCGGACAATCGGACCCTCCCCCACAAATAGAGCATATAGCACGGCGTCCGCGCACGGCTATTGGAGGCGGCGCCCCCACCGTGGCTCGATGCGTAACCAAAATCAGCTCCAAGCACTGATTGGTCTGGCTCGGCTGTCATCTGGCGACATGCAGCGGGGAGGAGCGGAGCGGCGGCGCGGGGGATGATGCGGTCGCTGCACGCTGCACGGTGACTTCATTACGCGCGCTGCCACAGATGACTCGTGATGCATTGATATTACTCCCCCCCTCCCTTTCAATTCTCCGGCTGTCGCTGCGGTGAGGCATCGCGATTCAAGCGGCGCAGCGGCTCCCACGTACCGGTACGCGGGCCGTCGACCTGTCACCGTCGACGTCGCGCGATGTCACCAGGAAGCCTAACAGAGGGCCCGTTCCCCAGAAACGCAAGCCACGATCTGCAACCGGCGCGCTTCGCAGGCGGTAGACACAATGCGCCAGCATCCGCCGGGACCGTCGTGTCTCTGCGAGCGCCACGTCGACGGCGCAGCAGCGGAGCCCTCGCCGAACTCGCCGCGCCCGCGAGGTGCGCGTGTGGCGCGCAGCCGGCGGGGAGCCTCTCCAGCCAGTCGCGACAGGCCGTCGCCAAATGGCAGCAGGCGAATGACACGGCAGACAATGGCTGCTTCCCCCCCTTCTCTGTCTCTCGCCTGGGGGCAGTGGGAGGCTTGCACCTGGCGACGGGCGGCTGCTGCAATAGCCGACCGGGCTCCCCGCCGGCGGCCAGCAAGCCGCACACCACCGTTTGCGTGGAGGGGCCCCGTCTTTTGCTCGTATTGAGCGGTGCGAGTCACCAACGGCTGCTGACAGGCCGGCGTCAACACCATTCCTCGAGATGTAGGTGCGCGCCTACCGTTAGCTGCAGCGCGGACGACGGCGGCAGGGCCGACGAGCGTATCACGGCCTGCTTGGTGCTGCCACGACGCGAGCAGGAGGGGATCTGTCACCGCGTCCAAACACATGTCACCTCGTCGAAGCTTCGCGCCCGCAGGCCGATCGCATCGACGCGATGAGCCTCTGCGCACCTCATTGATTCACTATTGTTGGGGAAGCATGCACCTGGGCTGCGAGGTCTCAGTCGTGTTTTGTCCCCAAACGTCATGAAGACGGCGTCAAAGAGCCGGCTACCACGTGATGCGGCACGCGTGCTACATCTTGTGGCCTGTGCTGTCTCGTACTCCGTAACGACGTACGGAGTACGAGCTGTCGGGAATCAGGGTGCCGTCGTCGGCTGTCGATGGAACGGTTCTCGGCGGGGGTTTAGACCAGGTTTGAGACACCACGCGACGAGGGCGTACAAAGAGGGAGGGTTGCCCGCCGCCGGCGCCACGATGGGAGCTCCCCAACTCGACCATCCCGCTCGACGTAGCCGCGATGCCTTGGCAGCGCTGCGGCAGAGATGCACAAGCGCCGGCCGATCGAAGGGGACGGCCAGTCGCCAGTGTCATCGTTGACGTACGTGCACCCTGGGGAATACCGCGGCCGAGGGCATTGTGGCCTGATTGATTGCTCTCGCAGCCCGGAAAGACGGCAGGCCAGCTTGAAGGGCAGCCAGACCGTTTGCCCGTCCTGGTTAACGCCGCCGCCGCCGCCGCCCTCCATCCCCAGCTGCCCGAGCCATCCACCTCGCCCCAACGTCGCCGACTGCTCCAACGTAAAATAGGAACACGGCGGCAGTGGATACCGCTTTGGGCGCGTCCGCTCCGCCCTCGAGGTGCAGCTGACGCCCGCAGCTCGTGACTTGGGGCCCCCGCCACGCCGCCCGCTGCGCGTAGCTTTTGGCCGGCCCAGCGCGCTTCCGCAGTTGTTTGGCCAGCCTGCGCAGCCCGCTGTCACCGTGGCCCCCTACCTTTCGGGGGTGCCTTCGGGCATGTCATTGCTTGCCAGATCGATCTGAAGATTTTAAGCTCGAAAAAAAATAAAATTCATTTTGATATTTTTTTTATTCCCATTTAACGTTGTTGCTAGGGCTACGATAGACACGGCGACGTCGTGGCAGCGAGCCGACGGATATTTTTTGATGCTCGCAGTACGGATTAGATGCGTCGCCGTCGCGGCTTGCTTTCGGGTTGTACCAATGCAAACGGTGAATAGACGGCGCTGACGAGGCACTGTATGCCGCTGTTGGGTATTTTCGAGCTTCATAGAGCTAATGTATTGAACATCAGTGCTGCTGCGTGGCCAGTGCCTAGAATGAGCACGTATCGTCATGCTCATGCGAGCGCGAACTTAATATCTACATCGACGACTGCGCCATTCTTGCTTGCCGCTCAGGAGCAGTCGAAGGGGCAGAGCAGTCGCCGGTTTATCAAGCAGCAGCTCTTGCTGATCCCTGAACGTGATGGACGTGCAACCCAACATGCACCGTCGTCGATATGTGTTTCCTTGTAGACGACTTGGACGTTCGGCACCGTTGGGGCTATATCTCGAACCGAATCGATGCAACCATCGAGAGTCCGAATCTGATACAGATTGCTCCGCTACAAAACACACGTCATACCCAACTGCTTCAAACCGTCGAGAGGGGGTGGCCGGCGTGGTCAGCACCCAACGATAGTTTACAGGTACATAACTGCCGGTCGTGGTGACTTGAGGTTCTCGTCTCATCACCAACTATCTCTGTTGTATGGAGGTTCCCCGGCGAGATGTCCTGAATACGAGCCTGCAGTTGGTGCTGGACCTCAGATTGGCTTTCACCAACATCCACGGCGTTCAACGCAGAGTCCTTATAGGCGTGCGTTGGTTTGGCTGCTGGCATGGTCGTTTGTCGTTGATGTGATTGCGAGTTACGCGGCAGGAGGTACTGTACTTTTCTAAAGTACATTGCCATCTGCGGCGATCGGTCAACTTGCCAACTGCATCTCGCGCCCGGCCAAGGATTCCTCCAGGCGGAACATCCCGCTGTGCAGAGCCAACGCCGCGTCCGCATCGGCATTCAGACGCTTAACACCGGTCCTCCCTCCTCGCTTACCGGTGTGGAAACGTCAGGAGATGGTGGCGGGCGTGATCACTTTCCAGCAGGCCAACAGCGCTGTTGGGCCAGCGCCGGGCAACAGTTTAGGCACCGAAGAAAGCATCGAATGACGGCTGCCCGATGCCGCTGCGGGAGCCCGCTCCGCGACCAACCGCCGGTGGCCCGGGGGTGGTTGCCGAGGCACTGCCAATCGGCACGTACGCGTTGGTCAACTGTGCGTCTCGACGGCCGCCTCAATCCGTCGAAACGTCCTCCAGGTAAGGCGACAGCTGCTCCCCCATGTCTCCACGTTCCATGTGGGGATGCTGCCGTGACCGTTCACCGAGGCGTTGGTCCCTGGGCTACGTACTGCCGAAGGCCGCCGAGGCTTCTTCATGTGCCCAGGGAGGACAGGCCAGGCCAAGCCAGCTTCTGCCACGCCTCGTCGTGTAGCAGCCCTCCCCCTGGCTTATTCAGAGGAGTCCACAGGCCACGCGCACTGACCGACGAAGGGGGGCCCAGCGCGTCCCCAAATCGGCACCGAGCCCCGTCCCGACAGTCAGGAACCTGTCGCGTACGAGCGCTGGGCAGCGCGCTTCGAGTGGCGGAAATGGGCAGGGCAGCCCCCCCGGGTCAGTTCCCCGACGCCCGATGACACGAGGCTGGGAGGGGCGAGGGGGGCCCTGGGCTTCTCTGAGTGACTCTCTAGAAGGTTGTCAAAAGATCCCCTCGATTCCGGGAGGTGAGAACCGAAAGAGGGATTGCAGGGGGGCCGGCCGGTACGGGGAGGGGGGGAGGGGGGGCGTGCATTTGCGTGCTGGGAAGAAATAATGAATTTCCTGGGACTTTCTTTCGCATCAATTTTAATTGAGCCCTGGCATATTCCGTTTTGGAAACTGGCTGTTGGTCTCATCTCCGTCTCCGCCGCCGTCCCTGTACAGGATACGGTGACCGGACGCACTCGTACATGAGAACGATCCGGGGGCGATGCTTCTTAATATCTCTGCCCTCTTGCGCGACTGGTTACCAATGAATGGCCACCGCAGTCATGCATTGGCCCGCCGACGCAACGTTTCTCGCCAGCCGCCGTCTCACGCACCTTTAACGTCGGTCGGGGCTTGTGCTACCTGTATCCATGGCATGTTCAAGGTTTCTTCCCCAGCCCCGAGGGCTCCAGAAACAGCCATGGCCCGCCTGTGAAAATCGAAAAAACAATTGATATTAAATGGAATATAATTTAACAAGACAGTCACACGATCGGCAAATTCACGGTCGCAGAGGCCGAAGGACGCCTGGCGCCGGTGGAGCAATAAAGGGCCCCCCGGGACAAGCCTCCACGTTTTTCCCAAGCTTACCCCTGACAGCGCCGGGAGAGCCGTCCCGGTCCCGGTGCGCAGGGATCCTTGACTCGCTCGCGTGTGCCCCTGGGATGCTCTGGAAGCGTGGCTTTGCTTCTGGTTCGAGTTCGTTTCGCCGTGCCCGTAACCCCGGGCTGAAGGGAAGTTGCTGGGCGACGGCGCGGGTCCTGGTGTTCATCTGACGGCGACGGCGGCGGCGGCGGCGACGACGACGAAGAGTATACGAGTACGACTGCATCCGTGGCCCAGCGAACACGAGGACCAACCGCCTGAAGCCCCAACAGATGGACTCCCGGCCGACGCAGGCACCTTCCTCCCTGAAAGAAAGCTCGACCTGCGCCTGATACCCTTAGGGGCGTTTCCGGTGTCTTGGTCTGGCCAGCGTCGAGAACGCTCGAGCAGGCGCGCCGACTAGTGGCCGTGCGGGCGTGGTCCGCGACGGCTGAGCGCCGCGGCTGTCGATACGATTTGCCGGGCGCGTTTCGGCGCATTGACGATATGCTAGCATCGAATCGTATAGCGGCGGCGAGTCACTCCCCCATTGGCAGCGTGCGCAGCGGCTGAGTCGCTCCAAGGCCAACAACACCGACTCGTCATCCTCCGCTGCTGCCGCGAGGCCTCGCTCCTGGCACCGCGGTCCGTGAGCGTCGTCCATGGCAAGGCCTGAAGCCAGGTCCAGCGCCTCCCTGCCTACGTATCTTGCCCTCGCCTCCTTGTCCTCCACCAACGCCGCCGCCGCCACCACCATCACAGCCGCCATCACTTCGCAGTGTGCCTAGTCGTAGTCGTGATATGGCCGCTTCAGCCGGATGCGCGCCACCCCCGTCTTTGTGTCGTGGGTTCGCGGCGCTGCTTCACGCTGGTTTGGCAATCCGCCCCCCCTTGCGACGGACCGTGCCATGGCGCCGGGTCCGCGCTGACAGCTTGTGGGGTTCCGCGGCTACGAAATCAGGCCACTCTGGGGATGGCGAGCGCGGAATATTAGTTTTCGTCTTCATGACTGCCGTACTCGTACTGGCTTCGTGAAGCCTACGCCGTAAACTCGAGATACGCACATCGAAACCCGGCGACGAGTGCTCCACTTCAGCCGCCTCGAGGTGTGATCTCGGTGTAAGTGCCCTTTGGGAACCGACGTCGTCGCCTAACGTGGGATGCGGGTTGTCCGAGACAACATCTAGGCCGACGGCGCAGTGCAATAATATCGAAGACGGCATGGCGAGTCAGTCCTCAGCAATGTCACGGTACGGGCATGGATCGCTCGCAACCTCCGCGCTGACGATGTCGATCTGGGGGAAAGGGGTCGTTAGTTCTGCACTGTTCTGACTGATGTTGGACGCCACCGACCACTGATCAGTACAGCTAGCTGGTCAAGGACGAGGCATCTTAGAATTATCCCGTCCGCCACCCAGGCAACCGATTGACAAAATGCTAAAGTCGCGCTGCGTTGGGCAATCATCCAACGTCTGGCGTCCACCAGCTGAGACAGAATCCGTCGTCGTTACGAAGTCATCGAGTCGAATCCTCCGTCACGAATCGACCGTTCCCTCATCCTTCCCCTTTAGGCTGTCACAATGTGACTGAAGGGCCCGCATACCTTACGTGTGGCCAACTCTGAAGCAATTCCGTGCTCTCAATATACGGGTGTCTACGTAGTTGTGATGTAGTTGTGTACTGTCTGGGAAGCTCATGATGGATTCGGCCGCCCCCTTGGCTGTCAGGCGATACCACACGCGTCAACGGATCTTCCTGCTACCGCCATATCATCCAATACTCTAGTATTCCCTTCTCCAGGAGCCAGTGTAGCCCATCCCGAGCCTTCTCAGTAAGCGAAGACGGATTCGCAGAACAGTCAGGCCCCGACCCACCTCCCTCCACCCGCGGTGCTACTCTGAGGCTAAAACGCGAGTCACCCTGACAAAACGGTCGATCGGCCCGTTCTAAGAGCACTGTCGTCTGGGACAGTCATCAGGTTGGATCCTCCTGGTGACGCTTGCCGCCATGGCAGTTACAGGTGCCAACGCGTGGACGGCGTTGGTTGTTGGCAGGATGAATGTGTCATGTCGGTGCCTGCAGCGCAGAATCAAATACTCATGTTTATTCATTTTTATTTAAATATTTAATACAGTAATTTATTCGAAAAGACCATTTGTTTCTGCACGCGGGGATTTGCCACGGCTTGTATTCTCCTTCCGCTTCCCTGTCCTGTGTCACGTCTGATATTCCTCTTGGCCGTTGGGCGCCGTAACCAGGTACTACGAAGTAGATGCTGATATTGTACTGTTGCACCACAAGTGACCTAGTTGCGCCTATACTAACCTCTCAGTCGCTCCATCTTCTCTCAATATCTTCTCTGATCAGTCAGCCGTGGTGCGTGAGAGGTTTTGTGCCGCGTAGTGTGAGAGGTGGACGCAAAAAAGAGTCGTCAAGTTGCCGAAAGTTCCAGGTTGGCTCATACCGTACATGGACTGAGAACTTGAGGTCCCAACAAGTTCTACTCGAAGCTCCTTGCATGACAGTCACAAAAGTTGCCAACACCTAGGCGGGCGCTTTGCTTCTTGACTCGGATGTGCAAGTTGGATTGCCTTCATATCGTGGTGGCCGCGGAATGAACCCAGCCGCCATAAGCGTTGGGTTTTGTCAGGCCAGACGTATTGCCGCACAGCATGAGACAGCAACGGCACGCTTTGTCAAGTCACTTGTCTGCATTGGACTTCATTTCTGATGGATGTATCATGGCTGTTGAATTCATCGTCGACCCTACAGTGTATCTAGGAGCAACCGCCTAAGCCATTCAAACAGCAAGAAGACGAGGTTATCACCAGCATCCATGTGCATGAGCGGCAGTAGAACCAACGCCCTTACTCCTTCGCCGGCGCTGGCCCCAGTCTCTTGTACTTGCGCGGATCCTTTCTGCTCATCATTCGCTGGTCTCGCGTTCCTCTTCCGCCCTCCCAGAACCCTCTCCCCTTCTTCCCAATGACGCTGCGCCCGCAGAAGCCGCAGGCCTCGACCGCGTAGTTCTGCTCTCGGCTGCACCACCCGCAGATCATCCTGTTGGCCCACTCGTTGGGGTGGTCCTCGGCGGCGTCGTGGCACTTGTCGCACGGGTGCACCTTGTTGCAGCACGAGAAGCGGAACCACCGGAGCGACTTGCGGTAGTGGGCGCACGCACCTCGGTTGGGGAGCGGCTCTCCGGCGTGCAGCCCCAGCTTCTCGGCCTTGCGGCGCGGCCCCATCGTCGGCGGCGGCAGCGACCCCGGCGAGATGAACAAGAACTTCACCTCGGGGATCTTGAATGTGAATTTGCCGTGGCACTCACGGCAGACGTTCGTCATGGTTTCACCCCTGACGGAAACGAGGCCCTGGCTCGCCGTCGAGCACTTGGCGCACGTCGGCACGAAGCTGCTGGGCAGCATGTCTGCCACCTTGCAGCCCGACAAGTCGATGAAGCCAGCTCTCGTCGAATGCTCGTGGACGAGCTGCTGGTTGAACTTGGCTGTAAGCTGCGTGGCGCACTTCTTGCAGCTCGCCATCTTCTCCACCCCAGGCTTCAGGCCTGTGATGTCGTTGACGGTTTTGCACCGCTCGCATTTGACGCTGATGCTGAGGATCGAGACTTGAAGGATCTCGATGCCATGCAACTCAACCGAGGGAAACGAGATCATTGTGCCCCGTTCCGGAGTCTCAGTCACCTGAGGAGGGGGAGCCGCAGACTCGTCCTGGTGCAGCGCGGCGCCACCGTCCTCTTCTTCCTCGTTCTCAGAATAGCTCTCTTCCGATTCATCCTCGTCGGAAGCGAGGCTCCATTCCGGCGGTCGTGGGATGACCTTGATGTGACTCTTGTCTTCAGCCGACAGCCCCGAACGTCCTGCACTGCCCTGGGGTTCTTCCTGCTCCTGTGGCTCCTCCTCCTCCTCCTCCTCCTGCTTCTCGACTTTCTGCGCCAGGGCGCGGGCCTGCTTCTCCAAGTTGTGCAGGTTCTGGGTGAGATAGTTGACGTGGCTCGTTAGAGACATTTGCTTCTGCTCCGCTGCTTTCGCCACGAAGAGCTCCTCCACCGGCTCCGCATCGCTGGCCTCGGCCTCGTTCAGCTGAATGCGCAGGTCCTGTAGCGGGTACAGCAGCGGCACGATCAAGTGGATACTGCTGACGGAATGCAGTCCTGGCGAGAGTTCGGAGCGTCGTTTCGGCTCAATTGGCAACGTAAAGACGATGCCATCCGCGGATCGACGGAACCGAGGCAATCGACCCATGCGCGCCTCAAGCTGTCGTACCTCCTGCGCCCTCCGAGCCTTGGCCTCGGCAACCTGCTCCTTGGTGTAGGACGGTTCCGGGACATATGGCTTCAGGGCTGGTTTCGGTTTCGGTTTCGGTTTCGGCGCGGCTGGCTCGGGGTGAGCCGATATAGCCTTGACAGGCACCGCATCGAGATGTCTCGTGTCCTTGAAAGCGACCAGCTTGACCGTCTCAACCTTTTGCTCCGACAGGAACCTTTCCAGGTTCTTGTCCAGCTCCTTGATCAAAGCGAGCAGCGTGGCCCCTCTCTTCTCGTCCGCCAGCTTCTCCCAACCCCTTTCGATGTTGATGCTGAACCCCCGTGGAATGTCCTTGTTCCTGACGCGCAGCTCCGGCCTTTCCTCCGGGTACGCCTTGGGAACGCGCAGGTCGCATTCCAGGTATGCCAGTTCAAACGGGAAGTCCGGGTCCGATGGACAGAGCTTGAAGACGAGGGACGTGGTGCCGTACTCTGCAGCAGACTCCTTGGGGGAGAATCGCCGCCTGAGCTGCTCAAGCTGGTAGCGGCGCGGGTCCTGGGCCTGCGACTCGGGAACAGGCTTGGGGACGACGCGTGAAGCTGGCGGCTCCGTCACGGCCTGTTTACGGGTCCGCGGCGAGCCGCCGTCTTGCGCCGTGCTAATCCCAATCATCCTCTGAGCTGTGGTGTTGAGCGAGGTGGTTGGTGCGGTGGGTTCCAGGATTGCGAGAAGCACGGGAAAGAGAGTTGAAAAGGCGACAAAGGGAATCAACTCCAAACAGACGAAACTATGTTAGCTGAAGAAAAAAAGGCGCTGCCCGTGATAATGATTCTGGGCAGAGCGGCAAGATGGCAGGCGGTTATATCATCCAAGGTCGTTGGTGGCGAGTCGACGTGGGGCCCGCATTTCGAGATGGAGCTATTCTATTTTCAGCGGCGGCGTCTGGTTGACGATGGCTCATAGTTGATGTGACTCACGCTGATGCCCGCGTCATTGGCAATCTCTGCCTCGTCCTTCCAGGAATGAGAAAGCTGCCGTCTAGCAAGCCGAATTAGACGATGTCGATGAGTGTAACATCTGCTGCGCAAATTGGCCTCGCTGCGTTCTCTGTCACTGCCTGCGTGGAGGACGCGGCACCGCCCCACGGTGCGTCATACTCGTACGGAGTACATGGCCAAAGGAGCCATTTGCGATCATGACTCCGGAGGCCCAGGATGTCTACATAATTTCAAAGGAAACTGGAAAATGGGCGAAATATTGGCCACAGCATTCGCGGGGCTGTGAGGAGGTTCAGAACTGCCTGAGGCCTCAGGCAAGCAAAGACCTTGGGTGCAAGTCCAAGATGATGCCTGCCCGCGCAAGTAGCTCCAGCCGGTCCGTGAGCTTCAACCCTGGTCAGCCAGTCAACATACACGCGATGCGAAATGCGTCGGATGGACTAATGCCCAAATGGCACGACGCATTGCGTCTCTTCACATCAACTCTTCAACTCTCCACCATGGAGCCCGTCATCACTGTCGAAACGCCGGACCTCTCCCCGACCCCCAAAGTTTTTCCTACTTTCTTACGCAGCCACCGACGACCATTTTCGTCCCAGCAAAGCGAGACCGTCATCCTGCACGCTCTGGAAACAATGCGCTGGCCCCGGTGAGCACGTACATAGCTCGCCCACGAGCTCATCAAGGTCACTGGGCCAAAGCCGTCGCCTGATTCGCCGCTCACGAGGATGCCGGCTCGCTTCCGGAAGCACGTCCTACAGCACGACGCGTTGCGGAGTTTCCTTACGTGTGTGAATCCTGAAACATCACCAACGACACCACGGCGCGGGTAGAGTGCGTTTTTTCCGTCAGCATACAACTGAGACCGGTCTGACACCCGCCTCGCAGACTGTATGCGACGGCTCGAGCAAGCCCTTCCTCTGGACCTGCCATCCTGCTATCGTCTTCTTGGTCTTAATGAGCAACTCCTGGACACAGTCAACGGCTAAGTTCAGTGTCCGAATGGGCCTCGCCGGAGATCACGGTCGGGAGAAAGCTGTCAATCTCGAAACAGAAAGTCAGATTGTCGGCTCGGGAATCGCCCGGCGAGATGATGCAGCCTCGGCCATCGATGGTGGCGCGCCGGATGCTGCCATCGCCTGGGGTTCCGTGAATGGCGGCGACTCACCGAACTGTAAAAAGCCTTCGGACCATCTGTCACCTCTTCGCTCACCCGCCGAGCAGTGCATTTCCTACATAAATTCTGCTTGTATTGCTTCCGTCTGTCATACCATGTTGCTGCTTAGGTAAAGTTGCGTCTAAGGGCAGTTGTAAGAGGGCTCATCTGAGCACCAAAGCTCGTGACATCTTGACGGTGCACTCGCGACCTCTGCCCACTCAGTAGAGTATGCCAGATCACAAGCGGCTCAAGTCACGCTGAAACAGCCATGCGTGGTTGACTGATCACAGCCCTCGGTGGGCACAGTTCGAATATCCACAGCGGCTTCCATGTCCTCGGAGGGCCACACAGTATTACATGGCCATCATCTACGGGCTCATCACGAAGACCAGAATTCTGTCCCTGCAAGATGCTTTGACAGATAATACCATAATATAATTACCGACTTCCGGAAATTGCGATTCTGCCACAGAAACTATGTCACTGCATCGAGCCGGCATGCCAATCACAAGTAGTACGCAAACGCGAGCAGGGTTTGCGGGCCGGGCCCTATCATCGCAGCGCAATCAGAGCTCATGAGCGGTCAACTTGCTGGGACAGCCGCGTCTGAACCACGGCTACTCCGTACCTAATGGAACACTCTGAAGCTCGTTTCCAGCATGTCTTTCCCCGTGGAACTGCATCGTGCTTGGAACTGGGACAGGCACACGTATGTTCGCGAAATTCGGACTGTCGCAAAAAGGAAATTTGGGTTCGCAGTCTTACCAGTCTTGCAGGAACTGTTGCCATGTACGTCTCCAAGAGCGGGTAAGCCGCCGAGCTTAACACCACGCACACGATGCATAGTCACCATGAGCTGCGCGCGTACTTCTGACCCCAGCATGAGAAAGGGGCAAGGGCTCGACATAAGTCACAGGGCCTAGTCAACCGCTACGGGTCACAGATATGGGAGTCAGTATCACTCCTCTTCCATTGGCATCCTCGAGCACCACCTAACGATTCTCAGCTGGGGTGCTGGTGATGGGACGGGAGCGCTCGATGGCATGGGTCCCGCCACTGCCGTGTCCCACAGACTACGGGACGTGCCGACGGGGGCCGATTCGATGCCGCACAGCACGGATGTGAATCGGTGATGTCCACGGGAGCGGTGTTGCCGACATGGGCTCGTCCCTGCTTGGCAATTGAACGACTGCGGCTGGGGACAGTCGTAATTGACAAAGCTGACGGAGCCCGACTTACACGCTGTACGCGCCCAAAATGGCATGCCGGTAATCTCCTGCCCCGGGCCAGGACGTCATGGCTGAGTGTGCTGTGGACCCATGTCGATGCTCTGCGAAGACAAAAGCACACACAACTGCGAGACATACAACTCGGCCCCTGTCATGGCACTAATGCCGCTTCATGGCTTCCGGGGAATGGAGGCGCTCCCCGCGCAGATCGAGCAGGCGGGCGCCTGTGCGTGGACGGCCCATCGTCCGTGGACGCACGCCTCTGTCTCAAGGCAAAATCTGCATTTCTGCACCCGTCCAGCGACTCCCGGGGGGCCATTGTTGCCGGTGACGGGCCCCGGTGCGTCGCGGTTGCATGCGTAGCCAGCCACGTACGCCGTGAATCGCCCGCGCACACGCCCTGCCCTCACCGCGATCCGTCCCGTGGCCATTGGCAGGCGCAAGAGCCGCAGGCGCCTCACCGTCCGGGGAGAGACACGGGAGCGATGGCGACGCAGGGCAGCTGGCGGCTTGGGCTGGGGCTGGGGCTGCTCCCGAGAAGAGGCGGCGGCGCTGGCTCGAGGCGAATCGACTGGCAGACGGACGTCAGCGGCCGTCTGCTGCTGGACCCGTGGCGCCAGCGATGGGGAGCGTGCTGGGCGGCTTGCCACGGGGTGCCTGTCGTAGGTGAAGTGGACGCCGGCGACGAGGGAGGGTGGGATGCCAGCTCAGCAACCATCTGGCAGATGACCACCCACGCAGGAGATGCAGCTTCACCGCCCCGCCGGACCGTGTACGAACCTATTATTTGATTATTTGTTTTAATCGATTATTTCACTGCGGCCCTGATTTATTCCTCGTACCCTTCTAATGTACTGTACTTCGGGTTTCTTTTCAGAGCTCCGCCCATGCATGTTGGCGCAGCGGCTCGTTCTCGTGCCCGTACTCGTGCCTCAGCTCACGTCGTCGATGCCGTCAGCTCCCCTCCCGTCTGAAACGGTGGGATCACTGACTACCGCGGTACCGGCGTGCTTCTCGCGGCCCTCCCTCGCGCGGCAAGCTGGTCGTCTCTCACAATAAACTTGCTTTGCCTCCCCCTCGCTCATCGCCTCGTTGATGGGCCCCCGGAAGGTAGGCTCTCCTCGAGCCCAGTCACGGCGACGCAGAGGCAGGTGGCAGACACAAACACAACACGGATCAGACGTGTACCTTGTTGCTGCCTTCCAGTAGCGGCATCGGTCAGAGCGACATCGTTCCGAACGGGCATCCGTCCGAGAGGCGAAAAGCATGTGTCCCTGGCCGCCTGAGCTGCTGCATGCAACCCGCCTTGCTGTACGGCAATCTAATAAGCAGCGCAGCGTCGACCTGACGAGCTCCCCACGGGCTGGTGACTCAGGCAGAAAGACCCTTGGCGCTTCTCTCGCCTTCTCCGATACCCTTACTCATGCTGCACAGGATCGGGCCAGTTGATTGATAATTGCTCAGGCATGCGTCTGCACCGCCACAACGCTGCGTGACGGAGATGTTACCTCAATCAATCAAGTCGGTGAGGCAGGATTGGCACTGGCCGTGCGATTAGGGACAAACGAGGTACTCCGTACTTTGCCAATCGATCAATTGGTTCAAAAAAGAAAAAGGAAATACATCCAGGAGATAAAAGACCGTTTGCCATTGTATGGAATCTATCGCCACCGCATCCATGCCCTCGTGTAAGTCGCTGAAGGGCTAGGCACCAGCGAGTTACCCTAGACCATCACGGCTTCGCTTCCACGACCGTAATCTCGATGTTGCATCCGACGCATGAGAACGCTGTACAAAGCATTTCACGTGAATGCTGTCCTTCACGTGAGTATCTTCATTGGTAATCTGACCGGTGCAAGTTGACCGGCTTCCCGATGCTCCAATGAATGTCGAGACGGTCTGCGCAGAACGTGCCAGCTTCCCAAGGCCTAACCCTTGAACTCAGCAGTTGACTGACACGCCAATATGTAACGTGAAAGCTCAAAGGGATCTATCTCTGGAAGATCCAAAGTCTGGCACAGTACGTACGCGCGGCTTAGATGGGCGCCCGCCTGGGGTAGCATGCACTCTTAAACGTGGTCGTCAGCCCTGTGCTATCAGCCGCACTGGTACTGTCCTGCGTCCGACATCTTGCCGTCGCCAATCGACACGCCCGCCGTCAAGGGCTTACGTGCTCCAAGTCGGGTTTCGTCCGACGGGAAGTCAGTCGCATCGCGGTGTAGTATTGTGGTGTCTCCTGACATCAGCCTCCGAGATTCCCACACGTGAGCTCCTCGTCCGTTTACGGTTTCGGATCGAGATGGACGACGAGGAGACCTTGTAGGTATGGCTGGGATGAGATTTTTCATAACACGAAAACAATAGTCATGATTAAAAAAAAAGAGCTTCCATTAGCGTTGGGTGAATATGTTTACTGTGCTGTACAATCTTGCGATGATGACTTTGATCTAACTTGTTAGAACTAAAAGAGGATGAGGACCGAGTCTTGTGTCTCTGTTTCTGTTAGATGCCATGATCGTGTTGCCTATTGCCTGCCGCCGCAACTGCTGTTCAAGCTGACAACATGAAGCTTGTATGCGTAGTTCTATGGATTCATCTTTTGCGACTATCATCTTGACGCCGTTCTCGTCAAGGAAATAGACGCCTTAAGGAACCCTGGACACAATGCCGGCGAGGAAGTTGAACTCGCCAATGAGCGCAAGTCACACCCGACGAGCTCGGCTTGAGGCGAGCTGAGTGTTCTTCTTACTGGCTATTCCAATCCTCACTTGACCCTTGGAATCCAGGGGATGAAAGGCGGCACGACCAGTTCCGAATTGGCGGTTTTCCAAACCAATCGACCCAGTTCGAGGCTCATGTCAGAGAATCAGCGCATTCTAGATCTGGCAGAGATGTATCCCTCTCTTCCAACAGCAAAGGCTTCCAAAAACTCGTATCCGCCTCGAAGAAACACATCAGCCGACTCGCACATCTGAGGGGGAAGTCGGCATATCCGCGGTATTCAGCCGGGAGGCTTGTAGCTATGTTTCTGACCCAGACGCAGATCATGGCGTTGCGCGTATCATATCTGCGATTCATCGAGAGGAATCCTGCCTGCCGGGAGTCTTCCTCATCGACCTTGCCGCCCATGATGCAGCCCAGAATGAGCATGTGCGCAATGACCAAGCGGGACACATGGTTGCGAGAATCGATGAAGGAGTTGAAATCTTCGGTGGAGAGATGCACAAGCTTTTCATATAAAAGTGAGTGCTGATCGTGACCTTTGTTCATGTCAGCAGAGGATCAAGAACGAGGCTTCTGTCGAAGTTCCAGCTCACTCTCGAAAATATCGGACATAACCGATGAGACCGTCTTGCGCATCATGGCTAAAAACTCCACCTCAGCAACGCTCCGACACAACGGACCCAGCTGTTCAAGGCTGCTGCAAAACCCCGCGGCCAGTTCTTGGTCAAGAAGCTGATGTGGCCCATTAGAGGTCGCAAGTTGGACAGAGCTTTCCACATGGGCATCCCGTTGAAAGGACTTGAAAGCGGATGCGTGTATGTTGGGCTCCAATATGGAGCCCACGAGAAAACCTAGTATCGCATGAGTCTGGGGTCGACCCCTTGAGTCGATCGAGCTGCAAACTCACAACCCCGTGTCATGGTAAGCCAGTCGACTAATCCGTCGGGCATGTGTGCGGCTTGAAAGGTCAGCGCAAGGATCGCTGCGAAGGCGGCGTCCATGTCTGCGACGGAGGGATGGGGTCGCGAGAGAGCCTCGTTGAGACTTTTGATGGCGATGACTCGATGCCGCAGCGCAGCTTGCGTATATCGGTTTGGCGTCAGTAAGCTCAGGTGAGAGGCACCCAAACCAAGCATCGAGTGCACTAGGAAGTCGTACTATGAAGTTTGATATGTGAGTTAGAGTGTCTCGCACACAGACAGCTCCAACGAGTCGGGGGCTTCAACAGGCTCAAGACCGTACCTCGTGTGACATTTGAGAGACGTCCTGCCACACCGCCCACCCGCCTATCGGTAATGGCGGATACGCAGAGACCAAGAAGTGCTGGAAGAAGTGAAGGTCCGTCATGTCAAAGGAGCCTGGCCGCGTCGTCAACGATCTTGTCAAGGATGCCGAGGTTGACGAGGACGAGGACGAAGACGACGACGGACTCGTGCTTCTGCTCTGGACATTTCCCAGAGCGAATTGGCAAGGAAGCCCGAGCCGTCGACACGGTCCGCACTCCGGCGCAATCTCATCGCACTTGACCTTGCGTCTCTTGCAGTTGGGGCATCCGGCTCGGGACTTGGTGTGGCCCTTCCGGGGTATCGGACGCCGGCGCAACCGACTCTGGTCTTGGCGATCGAGCACCTGGGGTTCGGAATCTGGCATGGTTTTCAATGAAGGCATAAAACCGCTCTGTCATGCCAAGGGAGTGGAAATCTAGGCCTGTACTGCTGACTAGTTCGCTGTGAGACGAAGCTCGCCAAGTCGCGGTGAGATTGCGCCGCGATTACGAGTACTGGTGCTGGCGCCCCAGTGCTAAGCGGCTCCGCTCCAGCGGCGATGCCTACTCGTTCGTGACTAGCCACCACCGCCCACGTTTGCCGGCTTACGATTGCATCCCCTTGAAACCTTGAAACGGCTGGGACGTGCATCTTTGACGATTCAACTTCTATTCCGCCATACATGCTTTTGGTATATCCCGTCTACCCTGGCCTTTTAAAAGTCGTTCTCGTCCACTCCCGACACAATGACGTTGTTCACCTTGAGGACCATACGGCATAATTGCGTCGCCAGCTGCAGCTGCTGCTTCTTGCCAATCAACGGGTCAATGACGAAGGCTTCCTTCATGTCGTTGTTGCCCCGGCCCATACAGTCGACGCCTAGTCTGCCCCTGCCGCTGGGCCCGGCCTTCACCTGCTGACTCTTGACCTCGGCCAGGGTCGCGATCGAGTTGAGGCCGCTGTTCTCTGCCAGAGCCATCGGCACAGCGTCCAGAGCCTCGGAGAAGGCGCGCATGGCGTACTGCTCGAGACCGGGCGTCTTGACGGCGGCGTCCTCGACGGCGAGAGAGCAGGCAATTTCAGCAGCACCGCCACCGTAGACCACTCGGTTGTCCCGCACAAGGTTTCGGACGACGCAGAGAGCGTCATGCAGCGATCGCTTGGCCTCGTCGATGATCTGGCCGATTCATGTGAGTGGACTTTCGGAAGGAGCTCGAAGCAGGGGGACTCACCATCTTGTTGCTTCCACGCACAAAGACCGTCACAGCTCGGCTGTTTGCGCACTCCTCGATGACCAGCATCTTCTCCCTCGTCGTGCCAAACGTCATTTCCCTGACCACGCCAGCCGAGCCGAGCTTCTCCGCCTTGAGGTCCTCGAAGCGCGGCACTATCCGTCCGTTTGTGGCGATGGCAATCAGCTCGATCTCGGGGCCACCAACCCACCGCACAGCCGGGAGCTTGTTCTGGAGCAGCAAGTGGTTCGCCTCGTCGTCGAAACCCCACTGGCAGATGGCCAGGTTGGCACCAGTGTCCTTGATCTTCTGGATCATCTCAATGAACTTCTCGCTCTCGTAGTTTTGCAGCTTCTTGAACTCCTCAACGCTCGTGATGTCGAGATGGTGCTTAGTCTTGGGTTTGGGCGGCTCGAACGCGCATGTCAGAATGGCGATCTTGGCATCCCTAATCTCCGAGGGCATCTGGGGGTGGGAGAAGTCCTTGTCCACGATGACGCCCTTGACAAGCAGCGTGTCTTCCAAGGAGCCGCCAACCTTGCCGTCCACCTTGATCAACTCGAAATCGACGTCTTTTCGCTCCAGGTCTGCCACTGAGAGAACGGCGTCAACGGCAATGTTGGCGAACTGGTCGTGCGACTTGGAAACAATCTTGCTGCCCAGGCTGGTCCGGGCAACCTTGACCAGGTTGGCAGTCTCGTCCCTCGAGAACTCGATGGTGTCTGAGATCCTGTCCAGTTCGGCAATGGCGATGTCGCAAGCCTGATCGTAGCCGTCGGCGATCCGGATGGGGTGAATGCCCTTGTCGATCAGGTCGGCCGCCTGCTCCAACATTGCACCCGCCAAAACAACGACGCCGGTTGTGCCGTCACCAATCTCATCATCCTGGGACTTTGACAGCTCGACCAACAGCTTGGCAACGTGGTTGCTGATTTCCATCTGTTGCATAATCGTCGCGCCGTCGTTCGTAACCGTGATGTCGCCATCGGGAGAAATGAGGATCTTGTCGAGACCGCGGGGGCCGAGGGAGGATTTGACGAGGTTTGCTACTGTCCTGGCGGCCAGGATGTGAGACTTGACGGCTTCGTTGCCGAACTGTCGCTTCTTCTTCCCCTGACTGCGCGAGGGTCAGCCGTGCCCGCAGCTTAAGCAGCCAAACCAGAAACCTACTCCCTGACAACGATGAACGGACGGCCTTGCTCATCCTTCATCACCGCCGCTAGATTCACAATTTAGTAAGCCGTAGGTCGTCGCTGCAGACTCGTAGATGTTTTACCGTTCGACATGTCCAGATCTGCCGCCGGGTTAGCTTCAACTCAAGCAATGCCCCTCACCCCCTTTCCGCCCTTGCTGGGGCAGCGATTGCGCTGTACGTACTGAGAGACATCTTGCCAATAAACTGCCCGCAGAGCTGGCGCTATCGGCAAAGGGCAGAATAATATGATCGACGAAGGAACAGATGCCCGGGACGTTGGCGATGGGCTATAGCTTGGAGCTCGTCGTCGTGGCTCGAATTTTTAGAATATCGGGGGTTGCCTGCTCACGCCGCCGTGCGGGACGCGGGAAAATGAAAAGTCCGCCATCGCAGCCCAAGCTCTCAGGTACCCCGCCACTATGGAGCTATTTGCCCCTCCATGACTCCGTGGCCGCCTTCAGCAGCTTGTCACCCCCCATCACAAGGTTAGCTTCGACGTCGGCTTCTGGCCACAACCCAAAAGAGTCACTTTTGACTTCGGCTGTCTCCTTGCCTCTGGCCTTACTTATCCTTCTGCGCATTGCAAGCCCTTTTAAATTGCTCGTCGCTTCCCTGATTTTGACCAGCGAAGATCCGACCTTCGTCTGCACATCTCGAAACGCGGATTTCGGCTGCCGTCTCGATTCACCGCTACCGTCATTCAGTGGCTGCCTCCCACCGACTTTTGTCAGAGTGATACTTTTATTATCTGCTACGCATCCCCATTCGATCTCGCACCGCTATATACCACCACGACTTCGGCTTCTCCGGACTCCCCTTTGGCCACTGCCTGCCGGTCACCATGTCTCCGGCAGACGGCTACACCGAGGACGACTTGGTCGACAAGTATGACGATTACGAAGACGAAGAGGATGAGCTGAGCCCCGAGGATAGGGCTGCCATGGATTCTGGCACAGCCGAAGTGCAGAAGGTCCTCGGAAGCGATGCCGGCAAGGTCACTGTAACGCAGATTCAGGAGGCGTTGTGGCATTACTACTACGACGTTGAGAAGTCTGTTGCATACTTGAAGAGGACGTTCATTTCTCCTGCACCGAAGCCACCACCGAAAAAAGAGAAGGCTCCTGAGGGTAAGTTTGGCGAATTCTTCTTTTCTGACACGCTCGGCCTGTTTGCGAGGGCCTCTGGAGCAGATCAAGGATCGCTGGTGCAAGGCAGAGGGTGGTCATATGGCGCTTCGAGATCCAAGGACTCTATGGCCCGTTGGCCAGCTCCCGGATCATCTCGTCTCTCTCTCCGAATGGAATTCAGCGATATGCCTTGGCTTGATGTACCCAAAGACAGGCTGAGCACCCTCATACCACCGCTGCAACCTCGTGGTGGGCTCTTGGGAGGCAGCGACGGCGCTCCCAAGATGTCTAAACTTCAAGCCCTTGCCGCTGCGAGGAGAAAGAAGAAAGATGAGAAAGATCAAGAAAAAGCTTCACAAGCTGAAAATGGCATGAAGCGGCTATCTTTGTCGGACAACACCGATAAGGAAACTCCAGGCTCTGCCCCAAGCCCAGCCAAGAGGCAGAAGAGTTCAGACAAGCCCGCGCTTCGGCAAGAGAGTCGCAACTCAAATGAGCGCCATGCATCTCTTGCAGATCAAGGGGGAGTCTCTGGGGATGCCGGATTGGCTCGAGATGAAGAGGCAGATGCCATCGTCGACAGAGCGAAACACATTCCCATCACCACCAGGCCGACTGTTGATTCGAAAGCTGCGCCATCTGCCTTTGCCCAGACGCTCTTCCACCCTGCTCCAGATGCGCGGCAAGCAAACAGGCCCGACGTATTTGCAATGCCATATGCATCCTCCTCTGCCTTCCACTCCACAGCTTTCTTAGAGCCCAGCCCAGACGACGTTGTGCTCGCAGCTCAGGCGAAAGGTTCGAATTTTGCAAAGGCAAAATAATGGGCTAATTCTAATTTTCTTGGTTCAGCGGGGAAGAAGATTGCAGCACCAGCACCAAAGTCCGCCGCGAAGAAGACAGCGGCTGAAGGCTCGAAGAAGTCGTCAACGGAAGCCGCCCAAAAACTAACGGACGCTGCAAACGGTGTCTCAAGTCTCAAGATTAATGACGTGCCTCCACCCAAGAGCAAGGGTCTCGATGTCGTCAAGGAGTTTGAGACTAGCAACAGCAAGAAGAGTACAGCCTTCGTTGTCGTTGGTAAGGCATATCGCGGAACTCGCCAGTTTTCCTTGAGGCTGATGGCGAGGAAACAGGACATGTCGACGCGGGCAAGAGCACGCTCATGGGCCGCCTGCTGTTGGAGCTCAAATTCGTCGAGCAGCGGACTGTCGACAAGTATCGCAGGCAGGCAGAGAAGGCGGGCAAGCAATCATTTGCGCTTGCTTGGGTGATGGATCAAGGGAGTGAAGAGCGAGATCGCGGAGTGACGATTGACATCGCGACCAACCACTTTGAGACCCCGACAACGAAATTCACGATTCTGGATGCTCCAGGGCATAGGGATTTTGTCCCAAATATGATAGCTGGCGCGAGCCAGGCGGACATCGCCATCTTGGTCATCGACGCAAACACCGGAGCATACGAGAAGGGGTTGAAGGGGCAAACACGGGAACACGTCTTGCTGTTGCGGAGCTTGGGAGTTCAGCGGCTCATTGTGGCCGTAAACAAGCTTGACATGGTCAGCTGGTCCCAGGATCGCTTCAACGAAATCTCGGAGCAAGTGAGCGGATTTCTCACGGGGTTGGGATTCCAAAGCAAGTATGTGAGCTTCATCCCCATTTCAGGGCTCAACGGAGACAATATCGCTCGCAAGATCGAGGACGCGACCGCTTCGTGGTATTCCGGCCAGACTTTGATGGAAGCGCTGGAGACATCAGGGCCATCCACGCCGCGGGCGCTCAAGATGCCCTTCAGGATGGCAATTTCCGAGGTGTTCCGCTCGCAGCAGGGAACGACAACACTGGCCGGCCGAATTGACTCCGGCACGACTCAGGTCGGAGATGCCATACTCGTGCAGCCCAGCGGGGAGTCGGCTTATATCAAGTCGATCATGGTAGACACCGATGCGCAAGATTGGGCCGTGGCGGGACAAAGCGTCAGCTTGGCCCTGACCAACATCGATCCGATTCATATCCGCGTTGGCGACATCATCTGCGATGCAAAGAATCCTATCCCGGTTGGGGATACCTTTACCATGAAAGCAATGGCTTTCGACCATGTCATGCTCATGCCGGTAGATCTTCACCGAGGTAGACTGCATGCTGCTGGTCAAATTCAGTCCATATCCGCCACACTTGACAAGGCGACCGGGGAGGTCATCAAGAAGCAGCCCAAGATTGTCCAGCCGGGCGGGGTGGCACGGCTGCGCATCAAGCTGAACGCGAAGGTTCCGCTAGAGGCTGGCCAACGGGTTGTCATTCGAAGTGGTGGAGAGACGATTGCGGCTGGATTACTGGAGTAGATGACCTCTGGGCGTTTCCAAAAGTACGGGGCGTAAAAGGAATCTAGCATAGAGGACGAGCACACGAAATGTGAACGAAAAGGCCAAGCCTGGTAGTTTGAGGCCCCGAGACATAAGTGAGATCCGGGTTTACCTTTGAGTGCCACCACGGAGCCATAGCCAACCGCCCACTCTTTTTGGGTTGCGTGCGGATCTAGACAGGTGACAGGCAGCTAAAGCACCAATGCATTTGTTCAGAGTTGGAACATTCTCGAAACAGCCACCAACCCTGAAAGTAGTCGTGCCTTGCATATGGCCGCCCAACGCGCAGCCGACGGCAGATCGAACACTGATGACCTTTGTAGCAGCAACCGTGTTCATTTCAGGAAACCCTCGTAGCCTGCGCTCGTGGATATGGCCGATCGTCAGCATTGACTCACTCGCCCTCACGCAGAAGATGCCAAGTTGGCTCGTTGAGGCTTTGCACCAGGCTTCCGCCGTACCAGAAGACTCATCGCCCACAAAGACATGCCACCCAACCGACGCTGTCGCCAGCGTGGATGCCGTGGTCTTTAACGCCCGATATCACGCAGTGCTTCGAAGCGTAACTGCGACAAGCATGAGAAACGTGCCACTAACAACGCCCCCAAAGTCCTCGGCGCGGCAAACACTCTGGGATTGACGCCATGGCCCCCAGGGACATTGTACCGGACCCTGAGAGGCGACTCAGCCCGCACTGTGCTTTGGCCACCGAACGATGTAGCTCGCCCCACCAAATAGGAATGTTTCGCAGAGTCATGGGTAAAATTGACTGGCTCTGACACATGCAGCACAGTGTGGAATATGATAGAATTCTGTTCAGATCCCTGTCACGTGGGGCCTCGCCTGGGGGTTCTGGTGGCGCGCCAGGAACCTTACGTGAAATCTGGCCTTTTTGTACACTCTGGACACCTCGACGTTTTTTGGACGGACAGGGCCTTCATAAGCCGTCGCCATCTTCCTCTCGCGAATCCACCGCTTCTCCTCCACCACCTCACCACCACAGATTCTCCATTCCTGGTGAACACGCACAGCTTGAGGACCAGAAAGGCACCTCGCTGCGTTGGTTTGTCTGTGCTTCGTTTCTACATCGCGATTTCTTTTTCTTCGTCGTCGTGCATCTAGAGGATAAGCACGCGCACACACATCCCTTCCACAATGGCTCGCTCACGGAGCTCCATGGCCCTGGGCCTCGGGCTGCTCTGTTGGATCACTCTTCTCTTTGCGCCCCTGGCCTTCTTCCAGACCGTTCAGGCGGACGAAGTCGACAACTACGGCACTGTCATTGGTATTGTAAGTAGCTTTGGACACGTTGCGCCAAAGGCCGCCGCGCCAGGAAGGATGGTTTCGCTGACCTGCTCTTCAGGATTTGGGAACGACATACAGCTGCGTCGGTGTGATGCAAAAGGGCAAGGTCGAGATTCTCGTCAACGATCAGGGTAACCGAATCACTCCCTCCTACGTCGCGTTCACCGATGAGGAGCGCCTCGTCGGCGACTCCGCCAAGAACCAGGCCGCGGCCAACCCCACGAACACCATCTTCGATGTCAAGTATGAATATCCAAATCTGAGCTCGGCCCCAGGTATCAGCTGCTAACCAGCTCGTAGGCGTCTGATCGGCCGCAAGTTCAACGAGAAGGAGGTGCAGGCCGACATCAAGCACTTCCCCTACAAGGTCCTGTCCAAGGATGGCAAGCCCATCGTGCAGGTCCAGGTCAACGGAGAGGACAAGAAGTTCACTCCCGAGGAGATCTCCGCCATGGTTCTGGGCAAGATGAAGGAGGTTGCCGAGTCCTACCTGGGCAAGAAGGTCACCCACGCCGTCGTTACCGTCCCTGCCTACTTCAACGTGAGTTTCTGCCATTCGCGGGACAAACCCGATGGAAGCTAATGCTTTTGAAATAGGACAACCAGCGACAGGCCACCAAGGATGCCGGTATCATTGCCGGCCTCAACGTGCTCCGCATTGTTAACGAGCCCACCGCCGCCGCCATCGCCTACGGCCTGGACAAGACCGGCGAGGAGCGCCAGATTATTGTCTACGATCTTGGTGGCGGCACTTTCGATGTTTCTCTGCTCTCCATCGACAACGGCGTGTTCGAGGTTCTGGCCACCGCCGGTGACACCCACCTGGGTGGTGAGGACTTTGACCAGCGTGTCATCAACTACTTCGCCAAGTCCTACAACAAGAAGAACGGTGTCGACATCAGCAAGGACCTCAAGGCCATGGGCAAGCTCAAGCGCGAGGCTGAGAAGGCCAAGCGTACTCTGTCGTCGCAGATGAGCACTCGAATCGAGATTGAGGCTTTCTTCGAGGGCAAGGACTTCTCCGAGACCCTGACCCGCGCCAAGTTTGAGGAGCTCAACATGGACCTGTTCAAGAAGACGCTCAAGCCCGTCGAGCAGGTGCTCAAGGACGCCAACGTCAAGAAGGCCGAGATTGACGACATTGTTCTCGTCGGTGGTTCCACCCGTATCCCCAAGGTCCAGTCTCTGATTGAGGAGTACTTCGGCGGCAAGAAGGCTTCTAAGGGTATCAACCCCGACGAGGCCGTCGCTTTCGGTGCCTCTGTTCAAGCCGGAGTCCTCGCTGGAGAGGAGGGCACTGCGGATGTCGTGCTCATGGACGTTAACCCCCTGACTCTCGGTATCGAGACGACTGGCGGAGTCATGACGAAGCTGATTCCCCGCAACACGCCTATCCCTACTCGCAAGAGCCAGATCTTCTCCACGGCTGCCGACAACCAGCCCGTGGTGCTGATCCAGGTGTTCGAGGGCGAGCGATCCATGACCAAGGACAACAACAACCTTGGCAAGTTCGAGCTCACGGGCATCCCTCCTGCTCCTCGTGGCGTTCCTCAGATTGAGGTTTCCTTCGAGCTGGACGCCAACGGCATTCTCAAGGTCTCTGCCCACGACAAGGGCACCGGCAAGCAGGAGTCCATCACCATCACGAACGACAAGGGTCGTCTCACCCAGGAGGAGATCGACCGCATGGTTGCCGAGGCTGAGAAGTACGCCGACGAGGACAAGGCCACCCGCGAGCGCATTGAGGCTCGCAACGGTCTGGAGAACTACGCCTTCAGCCTGAAGAACCAGGTCAACGACGACGAGGGTCTTGGCGGCAAGATTGATGAGGAGGACAAGGAGACTGTAAGTCGAATATCTAAATGGGCCATCTTGATTTACGCTGTTGCTAACACGACCATCAGATCCTGGAAGCCGTCAAGGAGACCACCGAGTGGCTCGAGGAGAACGGTGCCGAGGCCACGGCCGAGGACTTCGAGGAGCAGAAGGAGAAGCTGTCCAACGTTGCCTACCCCATCACTTCCAAGATGTACGCTGGCGCTGGTGGCGAGGCCCCCGAGCCGGAGGCCGACTTCCACGACGAATTGTAAATGCATAGACTTTATTCCCAAAGGCGCGAAAGATAAAAGAGCTCTGTTTCGGGTGTTAATGTGTGGACGGTGGCGAATACCTTGGGCATATCTCTACATGGAGCCCACAAATGTACTGTAGATGCACAAACTGAGCTTTTGAACCAAGACCATGCGATGAAACATTCACTCGTGACAATTAAACCCTATGAGGCCCTTGTGGAAGAGCTTTGAGGTTAGGAGATGCCCTCGACTCGCTGCGCTCCGTCGATTGGTGAGGTGGTGTAAATTGGGCCACGTGACAGCGCGGTGAGATCCCGAGACGGACGACGCGCCCAGCGCGATCAGAGTCAGCCAATGACGCAACCACTTGGTCTTCCCATACCATCTGACCTTCCTCCCTTCGAGCTGGAATAATCACCGATACTGTCCGGTGCAATCAATTGTGAAAGAGAGCATCGTCATCATGCCGGCTCAGAAGAGGTCGGCGCCGGAGCCAGTCGCCACCCGACGACGCTCAGGACGTTTGTCTAGCACGCCCAAGAAGAGCTCGTATTTCGAGGACACCGAGACAGCAGACGATGACGACGAGTTGCCACCCAAGAAGCGGCGCGGCCGGCCGAGAAAGTCGCAGGTGAAGGAGGAACAAGAGGAGCAGTATCAGGAGGAGAGCGCCGAGGAGGATGCCGAAGAGCAGGACGAAGACGAAGACGACGACGATGCGCCGCGTAAAGTCGAGATCATACCGCTTGTGAAGATGAGAGGCACGGGCGGCGTCGACTACGAAGACCACAAGCTGCACAAGAATACGCTGTTATTTCTTAAAGACCTCAAGGCAAATAACAAGCGGCCATGGCTTAAATGTGAGTTACGCTTTGCGCGCCAAGGACCCCATCGTACTGAGCATGGCAAAGCGCACGACGAGGAGTACAGGCGGTCCCTGAAGGATTGGCAGTCATTCATCGAGGTTGCCACCGAGAAAATCACGTCCATCGACGAGACCGTCCCCGAGCTGCCCACCAAGGACGTCATCTTCCGCATCCACCGCGACATCCGGTTCAGCAAGGACCCCACGCCGTACAAGCCGCACTTCTCGGCCGCGTGGTCGCGCACCGGCCGCAAGGGACCCTACGCGTGCTACTACGTGCACTGCGAGCCGGGGGCGTCCTTCATCGGCGGCGGGCTCTGGCACCCGGAGGCGCAGTTCGTGGCCAAGCTGCGACGGAGCATCGACCGGCATCCCGAGCGGTGGCGGCGGGCGCTCAACGAGCCGCTGTTCAAGAGGGCTTTCTTCCCCGGCGTGAAGGCGAGCGCCGGCCCGGAGGCGGCGGTGAAGGCGTTTGTGAGCAGGAACCAGCAGAACGCCCTGAAGAAGCGACCAATGGTGCGATGCCTCCCTCCCTTTGCAACGCCGTCGTCGGGCAGAATACTCACTGACAATGGCACAGGGTTACGAAGTGACGCACAGAGACATCGAACTTCTCAAGCTGCGGAACTACACCGTCGGCAACAAGATCGATGCCGACATGCTCTGCAGGGACGATGCGCAGGACAAGGTCGGCGAAATCATGCGCGCTCTGTCGTCGTTTGTGAGTGGCTGCCGTCCGGTGATTCCCTCTGTGGCCAGGCTGACCCGTGGAACAGGTGTCGTTTTTGAATAGTATTGTCATGCCGGATCTGAATCTTGACGAGGGCAGCAGCAGTGACGAGGACGAGGACGAGGACGAGGAAGAGAACGAAAACGAGGATGACGATTGAAAACGAGACATCCGGGCCTCTCAAGTGGCGCGTGAACCCTAGGCGTTGGATTCTCGAAAAGGCGGATCTTGAAAGTCGCCTTTGACCCTGAGTGTACCAATTTGGATATGCAAACCTGCTAAGCTGGCTGGAGCGTACGAACCGCTCATGTGTCGAGGTTCCTCTGAACCGAAGCGATCCGCATCGCCGCTTGTCAATGAATCGCATGGGCTATGGGAGAAAAGCAAAACTTTCTGCACCGTACGAGCATCACTCATGCTGTTCTGCGCCTCCCCGAGTGTAATTGAAGTCATTCATGGCGAGAGGATGCTAGGCGTGGCCATGGCTAGCGGCTCGTCTCAGCCCGCCATCCTGCTCATGTCTCTTCAAGGCTCATCGACATGACCAATGCCTAGACTGATGACGACGTATGAAACCGCCTGTGCGCCTCTCTTCGGCCCCAACTGTCATATATTGTCACGAGCCTGTCTAGAGATAGTCTCTGCGCGGCGGAACCAGCGACTTCGCCTCTGGCTGTCCTCGTTCCTCGCCTTCGCTCTCGCCGTCTTTACGCTAGGTCAAAAAATGCAGCCCGTAAACACCCAATCCCAAAAACAAAAGCGCTCTCTCTAGGGCGGCAATCCCGAGCATCAGTCCCGAGTGATGAAGAAGCCCAGCCAATGGCTGGCTCGGCGGCAAAGGTGCCGTCGTTCGGGAAACAAAATAAAACACAGCCGTCTAGCCTCCGTCTTTCAGCCAGTACTTGGACCGGCGGCGGCCTCCGCAATCTCCTTGCCTTTTCCACTGCTGGGCAGGTCTAGATCTCGGTAAAGATTATGCTCGTAAATATAATTAATGACATCATCGGGAATCCTGTGACGGAGCATGGTTAGAGCTGGGCGATTTGAGAAGGAGAAGGGGCTACAGGACGCACAGGTAATCAATGCTCATGTCTCGCTTTAACAGCAGCCGCACTTTGGTGCTGCTTATGTTGTTCGTCACAACCTGCTGCTGATTAGCCTCGGTCGCGCGCCGCACGCGCATGGATGAACGCAGCTTACCTGTCGTATAACGTGGATGTTCTTCTCCCACTTCTTCAAGGTCTCCAGTGCCGAGTCCAACTCGGTGCCGGTTCGCTCCAGGACGAAAACGCCAAAGTCGCCGAGGATGTGGTCGACATCGCGCGCATCCCAGACCTCGGGCGTGCTGATGGTCTGGATCAAATCAGCACCGGCGAGCAGCACGATCTTGGCAGGCTTGCGCGTGCCGTCGGTGCATTCGACACCGCCCATGACATGGTTGATCTCGTAGTCGAAGTGGTCGAGGACGCGGGCGGTGGGGATGTAGGTCGGGTTCTCGGCTTCCCAGGGGTCGACCATGAGCCACTTGGAGGCATGCTCGGTGGCCAGCTCGCACATTCGGACTCGGTGATGGGCTGGAGCCAGCCCCTTCTTCTTGTAGGCGTCCGACACGGGGGACAGGTAGCCGCCGATGACGTCGAATCCTGTAGCGCGAGCCCGTCAGTCTGCGTCATTGGACGGGGGCCATGAGTGTTCCTCCTACCTTCATTGCGACCGTGGTCCTGGGCCATGGGAAACATGCGCAGGTGCAGGAAGGTGACGGGCGAGACTGGCATCCAACGTCAGCAAGCGTGGTTCGGACGGAGACACGAGGGCGCGGCTCACAGGAACCGCAGGCGACCAGGACGAGGGGCACGCGGCCCGGGCTGCAAGTGCGCCGAAGCCGGTGCGAGGGGAAGACGTAGCCCTCGGGGGTCATTCTCTTGACATATTCAAAATCGGAGGCCATGGCGCTGATTTGGCGCAGCTGGACGGCCGCGGGTCGGATGCGTTAAGGGACGGCTTCGGCGCGGCAGCGGATGACGACGACCATGGAGTCGGGGTCAGTGAACGGAGGGGGGGAACCACGGCGAGGGGTAGCGACCTCGAGCCGGGTCGCGCTGCCGAGGAGGGGGTGCGTGCAGGCGAGCGAGGGGCTCGGCCGCGAGGGGGAGGGCGCCGTCAAAATAGCGGTCGATGGCGTTGAAGGTGCCGGCGGTGGGCGCGGTGATGGGGGATCTGTCGTTGAAGGAGGCAGAGTGAAGGAATAGGCAGAAGAGCGTTTCGTTTCTCGTTGCGGACGGCGGCTTCGGCGGATCCCGTCCTGGGCTCCACTCTCCCGACGGCGTGATGGCTGGGGCCTCGAGGCAGCTGCTGGACTTGGCTGCTCACGGTCCCGGCGGCTGGCGCTTTGTACGGAATATTCGTGCGCACCAGGCCTGGACGGTTACAGTGGAGGGTTGGCATGGATGCGCCGACACTCCAGGCTGCATGCGGCTTCTATGTACCAGCAAGCCTGTAGGCGGCCCGGGGGCCACAAAGCCCTGGAATGCTGTTGCTAAGCTGCTGCGCCGTTGCAGCGGTGCGACACACCTGGCACGCTCCCGTAGGCCAGTCGTGCCCGCTGTCGCCTGCGGCCAGTTGCAGGGCCCCAGCCCGGGTGGCATTGCCGTCGTGAGGCGATGATGCGTTCACGCAGCACAATTGCCGCCATCGACGTAATGCTCTGCCAGACGATCGATGGCCCATCACGTTACCAAACGTTGATCACTTGTCTATGCGGAGCTCCCTGCCCATATGCCAACTTTTGTCTTGAAAACTACACACACACAATGATTCCAGGTCCGCAGCAGGGCCGTGTTGATACAAGTGGCATTCTGTCGCCTTGTCCGAACCGCCATCGCAAACCCGCGATCTGTTGGGCCGTCTCTCGAGTCCAACAACAATGACTCACCCAGTCAAGCTAGGGACCTTTGAACAAGCCCAGGTTGTCGACGACTTGCAGCCAACGACTCCGTAGCAGGCAGCTCCATCCACCCACAAACCTTACATCTCGCCTGCGCCGTCCAACTCCGAGTCCCCGAGGTCCACTAATACCCAAAGTCCTCCGAAACAACCCTCTCCCCGTCCAGCCACTCGTTGAGCAGCTTCAGCAAGCCCGGCCCGGCGCACAGGTAGAATTTCCTCTCCTCCCCCTTGAGCCCCGTCACGTCCCCGGCCGCTATCCGCCTCTTCTCGGGGGGGACGGCCAGCAGGCCGCGCAGCTTGTCCAGCATCGCCGCGTCCACCTGCCCGGTGACGAAGAGCCGCGTGACGGCCGCGAGCTTGGGTATCCGCTCGAGGACGTGCACCGCGAGGGCGGCATCGTCGCCGCGTAGGCTCCACAGGACCCTTAGGTCGACGCCCGCGTCGAGCACCGCCCGCGCCTGCGCCATGAGCGGCGTGATGCCCACGCCGCCCGCCACGAAGACGGGCCGCGGCGACGCGTCGGCCGCCGTCGGCATCCGGAACGCCTCCTCGCCGCCGAAGCCCAGCACCGGCAGCTCCAGCGGCGCGCGGAGGTTGTGCCGCTGCAGCAGCGCCGTCGCCGGGCCGTGCCGCCGCACCGTGATCTGCAGCTCGTCCTCGGCGAACCCCCGGCGCGGCGGCTCGCTCGACACGGTAAAGGTCCGCACCAGGTCGTCGTTGAGGCTCTGCGGGTCCTCGTCGCGCATGTGCGAGTAGCCCGTGCCCAGCTCCGGCTCGAAGTCGAGCGTGAGGTGCTGCCCGGCCTGCCAGGCGAGCAGCGGCTGGCTACGCGCCGACGACAACTTGAAGGTGAGGGTGCTGACGGTGGGCGTGATGACCTCCCGCTTGACGAGGCTGGCCGTCATATCTGGCCGCGTCGACGGGTCGGCGACGTGGGGGTCCCTCTCGGCCAGGAGGTGCCTCAGCGGAGGGTTGTAGGGCGACGGCTCGCCCTTGATGCCTTGGAAGGGGAGACCGGCTTTGACGAAGCGCGCCGCCGTCACCGTGATCTTGACGGCGAGGTTGGTGCGCGCGAGGAGCGACGATGCCTCGTGCCCCACGAGGACGGACGTCGAGCCTGTCAGGTACAGAACGTCCGACGTATCGTAGTCTGGGATAACGATGCCGATGAGGGGGTTAAGACGCAAGTTCCCCAGCGTCTGGTACAGTCTGTTTCCTGAGACTGTGCTTCCACGTCAGCATCCATCTCCATTTCCCTTTCGCGGGCGACAGCTCAGGGGGGTAAACTTACACTCTGGGTATACCAACACCACCTCGTCCTCTTCGTTCTTCATCACCCGCACGAACCCTGGCGTCCCGCCGCGGTGGTTCGTGTCCATGGTCTCTCCGTCGGTGCTCGACAGGAAGAACATGTCCGCCTTGTCCACCAACGCCAGCGCCTCCTTCGGCAGCGGCAAGCCGTCGCTCACGAGCCGCGCCTGTGCCGTGCTGTGCGGCTTCACGTCCCTCTTGTTGATATACTTGGGGCAGTTGCCCAACGACTCCGTCACCGCCATGGCCGCCTGCACCTCAGCATTTTCTTGCGCCGAGCCCGCGATCAACGCACCCCCGAGCTTGACGCGGTCCCGCGTCTCCAGGTCGATGGACAGCGCGGCCATCATCTTCCCCTGGCCGCCTCCGGGACGCACCAGGCCGTCCTCGCCCGCGCCCTCCCACAGCGCGCCGAAGACGGGGTCGTGCCGTGTGTCGACGTCGCTGACGAAGCCCAGCACGCCCTGGGCCACGGGTCCGGCGAACCCGCGCTCGCCGCCCCACACCGTCGTCCACGGCCGGCCCTGCGAGTCCAGTGTACCCAGAGCCACGAGCGGCGAGTGCTGCACCCGCATGGCGTAAGACGTGGGCAGGCCGGGGCTCGTCGGGTTCTCCGACGGCGGCACCTTGAGCATCCGCCGCATCGCCGCCTCGCCCTCGTGAAACGTATTTAGTCGCGACGGCATGATTGTGTTGTTGTTGCTCCTACCGCTGCTGTCGTTGTGATTTCGGCGGCGGAAAGTTCATGTCAAATGAGATGAATGTCCGAGTTGAGAAGAGGCAAGCTCGCATCGGCCAGAAGGTACTTATCGGAGAGTCGCCCGTCGACGACTTCCGGTTCAGTCTTGATCGAGGCAGCTGTTCCCGTTCTTTGATAGCATGTCGCGTCCGGCCATGCTCAGATTAAAATTTGGTGGTGTTCGCTGTCTCGTTACAAATCAACTGCACCCGGCAGCTGGTCTGAGATGTCTCACACGCATAAGGTAGTTCCCCACACTCGATGATGTCGTTGCGCCCTGGCATCGATTGCTTATTAGACGGAATTAGGCAAGGCGCCAACCACTTTGCAGCCGCGCTTTGGAATCACGCACAAACGGAAACGCCAGGCAATTGAGCGCAACGTCATTCGGTTCGGCAGTCCGTAATCACACCCGTTTTGCCGCGGCCGACGGCATTTATGTCCAGTTGAAGCCAGTCAATTCCAAGCATCTACGGACCCAATGCAGGATGGGTATCAGTAATACAGAGACACAGTAGATTCAGTCCGCTCGCTGCTGCCATAAACCAACGCCGCTTATTCTCAGAACAACATAGGATATCATGCCGGGTGACATTAAATCATTGAGCAGATGCATGTGTCTGGCACTAGTATCTTCGGCCCCCCTGCTCAAAGTCATCATACCGGGAAGCGTCCCATCGTTGATTAGGGCGGTAGTCGTTTGGCTGCTGAGGTCGCATACCCTGTGGAGTTCCCATCCTCTGCGGTGTCCCAGTCCGGTCAACATAGTCCTCGCCAGGTCCTCGTGGCAGGACCGGTGCTGTCATGTTTCTCTGGGGAGCGTGCGGCGTCGGTCCCCCTGGCGGAACCGGCCCTGTCAAGCTTCGTATCGGCCTGCTGGGGGCGACTGCCCCGGGGCCTCGAGGCATGGCTGCAGGAGTACCCGTACGGTATGAGGCGACCGATGGCGCAGGGCTGGAGCGGCCATTCGAGTTGAACACATCGTTTGATCTCGTGGACTGTGACGACCCTGAGCCAGCGCCGCCCGGCCCCCATGCATTGATTGAGTGTGCAGAAGGCGTGGAAGGAGGGCCTGGGAATGGTGACGCCCTATCCATAGGCGCAGGACTCGCCGTGATGGGATTTCGCAGTGGAAAGTTGGCGGGACTGCCGTTCATACGACCATAGTCTGACTGAGGCCCATAGCTCCTCTGAGAGTTCGCCGTACCCGGCCGCTGAGGCGGCAAGGCGCCGAGGCTGGGGAGGGCTGGCTCAGGGGAGGCCCTACCATATCCCATGTCGGCGGCGGCACCCATGAGAGGCGCCCTTGACGAGTAGCTTGCGCTGGAGCCTGACGTGCCGCTGCGGGCCGGAATCGGACGCCTTGGGTCCATGGCGCGGAGCTCGAAGCTGTTTGGCGTTCCGGGTCGGGACGAATATGCAGGAAGAGTCGCCAACGTTTCGCTTCGTCCAAGCACGGGCATCTCCAGAAGGCCGTCCTCCTTGCTTGGATCACCAACATCTGGCAGGGTCGGGAGCGTGGCGGCTCGATCCAGTCGCGGTTTCTCCCCGTTCTGCAAGGCCAGAGCTTCGGCCCTTTCCCGCTTCGCCTGACCCTTGGCAAGTGCCTTGTTCACCTTCTTGGTGACAATCCTCGTGAGCCGCTTGTTGACTTTGCGCTCGCAATACCCGGTGAGGCCGCCATCGGCACGAGGGATCCAGTGGAAGAGGAACAAGACGTAGAACAAGACGGCGGCGAGCAAATACAATGCCGAGAAGACCCAAATCACCAAAGTGAAGCACATGCCGGACAGGATGAGGGCTTGCTGGTAGTCTTCGGTCGCCAGAGCCCGGATCTTGTCGAAGAAGCCCAGAATAGCGCCGTCCACGCTGGTCGCCGTAGGCACAAGCTTTGCTTCATACACGGACTTAAGTGTGAGTGCGTTGACGACCTGGCGCGGGCCGGAGCAGAGAATGACGCGAATCCAAGCTGCGAAATTGTTTTAGCCAAGGCCCTGTCACACAAGTGGCTACACGATGCAGCAACTTACTTTGAAAGCTGAAGTACGTGAAGAGGGCGATATACTCCGCGCCCTTCTTACTCTTGGTCAGCTCGGTAAAGACCAAGAATCTCCTCCAGCCTTGGCCCGAGCCGAGACGAATCGACTCCCATCGCGCGGCCAGGCTGTCCATGTAGCACTCGGCGACGTTGCGGCGCTTCATGACCCGCGTGGCGCGAATTCCCTCAAACGCGAGGTTGACAAACGACGCGATGATACAGCCCGAGAATATCCATTTGGACACACTGATAGGGATCGCGGGCTCAATCTTGGACGACCATCGATTAAAGGCAAGCAAGTTGACGGCGGTAAAGCTGTCGACGGCGTAGACGGCAATGGACAGGATCAGTGAGAACCAGAGATAGCCATAGAAGAATCCCGGACTGCAGCCCTTAGCTTTGAAGTCGGCGAGGCTGATGTAGTCCCATTTGTGGTCGGTGAACTCTTCGGTTTGCTTCCTCCGGTGGCTGAGGCAACCCATGGTCCCGGTGTGGATTGCGGAGGACAAGGTCCCGCCGAGTCGCGCAATCGAGGTATAAAGCAGGACAGGAAACTGAGAAGAGGCAAAGCACCCGTTGAATGAGTGTACGTGTAGCGGACCGGCCGACAACACACGTCACTCCTCGCCTGGCAACGGACGATGATGCTCGGATCGCGAGCCGCTGTTGTTGGAAAGAAGAGAGGGTGGGCGCTGGCGGAGCTGAGGGTAAGGGAGTGTCAAGGGCCGTACTCGGTCCCAAGGGGATAAACAGAGTCGCCGTCCGAGGTGGCCGGTAATCGTGCAGAACGCTGCGCGCCGAGTCGAATCCTAAATGCCAGCGTCACCGGGCCAGTCTCATGACGTCTGATGTGCTGCCGTGCGGTAGAGGCCTGTGACGACGAGTATGCCTGAGAGCTCCACTACAGGCGACTCCGGAGAGCAGCCGCAAAGGTGCGAAACTGGTAGGATGCCTCCGCCTGGGCACGCCAAGATGAAAGAAAGAAAGAATCTGCCGGCCGCGGTATGATCACCCAAGAAGAAACTCGGAGTTGCTCGAGGGGGATTGTTTCAGACGGTCGTGGTCGCGGGAAGCAGGGGAGTGCGCTTCGGGGTGACTGGAACGGAACGGCCCAAGGGAAAGAGACGGATGCCGGGTATGAATGAATGAGGGGAGGGAATGGCTACAGTTTGACTGGAATGCGGGCGCAATACAGTAGATGCAGAGATGGGCAATGGGTGACAATGGCGATTGTCGACGGCCAAGACCGTCCGAAGGAGGGATGAAGACGGGAGAGTCGAGCTTGGCGGGAGGTGAGTGGAATGGGGACGGGGGCGTCCCCAGACGCGGGCGGAGGCCCCTGGGCAGCCCTGGACGCCTTTGGCGCTCCCACGACCCCTTGCTGCAGGGGCCCGGGGGCGCTGATTGGCGCACAGGCACATCGCCTGCAGGGGCTGCCCGCCCCCACCGTTCCCGTCAGGGGGCCCAGCCCCCAGTTGGCGCGAGCTTGGCCCTGTCCAACAATACCATTTATTCCTTCGCCGCCTGCATCTCAATTTCAACAAAAGTGAGTGCTCCGTAGCGCCGGTTCCGCGGCACGTTGCGCGCGGCGCCGCAAAAGTCCCCGACGGAAGATGGGCCTGGACTTTGCGCTTTTGGTGGCCTCGTCCATCGTACTCTGACGGTACTATATTACTCGTCAGCCGCGCTGCTGCCAGAGGGGTTCTCCAGCTTCGAAGCGATTCGACGCCACAGCCAACGTGAAACGAGGGGTTTGGCGTCCGATCGCGTGCTGATCAAGCGCCACGTACCAAAAACGCTCAACGGGCATTCCTACGGAGCATGGACCAACCGAGGTCCCATGTCGAGCCCCATGAAACGTGAATGACGCCTTTTCTTGTTGGCTGGATGCGATTTGCCTTTCGGCTGAAAGCCTCACCTCCCCACTGTCGTTCCGATGATCAGGCACGCTATCGTTTGGCAGCAGTGTGTACCTACCTTACCTTAACTTATAGACCTGCTCAGCCAGCGTGCTGCGCGTCGGTCGGGTCGGTTTCCAAAGCAGTGGCTCCTGCGAGTCTTTTTACAGACACATGCTTGGTTCAACTGTTTTGCATGACCCTTACGCTTGGCGAGAGAATCCTGCGCAATCCTTCGCCGTTTTACCTTTGTGCTCTGTGCGACGTAGGAAGAACCCGAACAGCATCTCGATATAGTAATTGCTGCGTCAGGCAGCCATTGAACATTACTCCTATGCGCGCCACTGGGGAGCTGTCTCTCCTAATCTCACCGTTAACACCAGACAGCGTCTCACCCAATCCCAAACAACACGATGCCACTCTGGAGAATTCTCTGGTGCCTCGATCCAGTGCCCTTCGTCCGAAAACGTTAGGAAACGGCTGGGAACTCCATGAGCCTGCAAAGCGTTGAAAGCGGCGATTCCTTTGTTGACGGAGTATCTATAGTCCTTTTCGCTGTGGATGATGAGGGTCCGAGAAGCGTGCTTCCAGTTCCTCAGCAACTCGGGTCTTGCTGGATTCCACATTTGCTTCTGCTCTGGATTCTTCTATGGGTAGTGCGATTCGCCGAAATGGAATCGCCGTTATCGCCCGGCAAGTCTTTCTGTAACATATACAGGTAGGAAGGAATGCTGTAAAGATGCCGTCGTGACAGACAGCACAGCAAAATTAAGCAAAGAAGTTTACTCAGTAACAGGGCGATACACAGCCATGAGTCGTTTGACGGACCTTTTTGATAACTTCATGGCCGAGAAACCAATTCACCATGTAGCCAGCATAGTCTGCCACCCATTAGCAGGGCCTTAGCTTGATCGTGAAACTCGACCATTGCCAGATACAGTGGGGGTCTGGAATGACCGTCCGTTATTTTTGCCAATTATCCTTATATTTAGGCCTGTCTCGAAAAGATATAGCATCCTTGTTGAGTTTCGAACGTAGAACGGTATGCTGATTATATCTATCGGTCCTCGGTGAGATGGGCTCGGATGGCTCGGCGTGCGCTACATCTGGAATGCCTATGAGCGAAGCATGGGAAACTCTAGTCAGTGCGTGTTGCTCACTCTCTTTTGCTCGAATCTTTTCCTCGGTGAGGTCGACTGTTGCTTAGAGCTTTACTAGACGGGCTTTCATGCGCCGGCCGTTCAGTGATTAGCTCGCGACCTCTACCATTTACGTGAAATAACATTACGGTAAATTCTTTGCATAACTTTGTTTCGATTTCTATTTTTTGCCTCAGGGTCCGTAACGTTAGTCCAGTCGTCTTGACCTATAATGTCGCTCATGCTTGGTAGGGAGAACGGAGCGGTGTTAGACGAGCTGCCAGCAGATAATCCATCTTCTGAGATGCGGGACATAACTATAGTGTTGCAACACAGTAGGAAAGAGTAGATTGCAAACAAAATCATAAACTGTCTGACTATACGTGCAGGTTACGCACCACTTAGCAGTGCCAAAAAAAAAGGACCAACACCAAGGTATGGGGGAAAGGGACGGGATCGGCCTTGATCTAATGCCGAAGCTCGTCGGACACGTTTGCCGCTTCTTCCCAAATCCCTGTAGCTCCCAACAGATCTAGAGAGCCTTTATATATAATTACCCGCGCTTCGAACATTGTATACAGCGTCTGACATTGGGAGGCCAGAGATAGGAGGAATAGTCGATACCCTGAGGAATTTAAATAATATGGAAGGAAGAAAGTTTTCCGCTTCTTCGTCCCTGAAGGCATCTTATCGTTCCCTGTGGCATTTCACACTTCAAGGCCTACGGTCGAACCTAGCTATCGGCAAGGAGCTTCCGTTTTTGAAACGTTGCATGAGATCCTTGCGAGACGTCCAGGGTCACGGCCCGCTCCAAGTATCCGAGCAGAACATTTATTTTCGTTAGCGTTCTTGACCTCAATGAAGAACTAGAAACCGTACAAAGATTTGATGCAACTGGAATACAATTATTATTCTGGAAAAGAAGGGGAATATATGCATGAGAAATAGCTATTGTCGATGCTATCTTCGAAGCCGGCCAGAACAGCGAAGACAGGCAGGCAATATGCAGGAAACCCTCAGCCAATAGCACGCAGCCAACACATAGCCAATCCGTAGCTAACGGAAAGCACGATGCAGTTGTGTTCCTGCGGACTCTCCGCACATCCGCTCGCTGGCTGTCACCGGTTGAGTCAGACCGGGCATGAGGGAGGGCTTATTGCTAAGGAAGTACTCATACGCGCGACTTGATATTCAAGATCAAGAACTTTATAATATCGTTTAAAACCTGGAGGCGTCGGTCTCCGCTGCTCTCGGTGTTTCTTTCTTGACTCCATCCCCTATCGCTTGTCTCCGCCTCTTTATTCGTAAGGTAGAAATACATTTTATCCTCCACTATGAGTAACGATCTCGAGACGCGCTTCAAGGCCGCTATCGATGGTAGCAATATCAATGGTGCCATTTTCTGCGCCATCGATATCGAGGGCCGCTTTATTTATAACAACGCCCTCGGGGAGCGTACCCTGCTATCGGGAGAGAAGAAACCACAGCAGCTCGACGACGTTATATGCCTAGGCTCGGCTACTAAACTCATCACTACCATTGCCGCCTTGCAATGCGTAGAGGACGGCCTACTTACATTGACTGGCGACCTATCGTCGGTGGCGCCTGACCTTGCTACTAAGCAGGTCATTACTGGCTTTTCCCACGATGGCGAAATCCCGCAACTCGAGCCGCCTGCTACCCATATAACGCTACAGATGCTCCTCACACATACCTCCGGCATTAGCTATGACTTTATTAGTCCGCATGTTGGCCAGTGGCGTAAGAAATTCGGTTCTGAAAGCGAGCGCCAACCAGTGGAGGTGGCCTATAGCTACCCGCTCGGCTTCCAACCAGGTACTAGCTGGATGTATGGGCCCGGGCTCGACTGGGCCGGCCGCATCGTGGAGCTGGTCACGGGCCTTACACTGGGCGAATATATGCAGCAGCGTATCTTCAAGCCGCTCGGCGTCGAAGCGCAGTTCTACCCGGTTACTCGTGAGGACCTACGCAGTCGCCTCGTCGACCTTAATCCGCAGGACCCGGACTGCTTCGGCCGTGCCATTCTCGGGGGTGGCGGCGAGATGAACAAGCGCTCCGAAGGCCACTTTGGCGGCCACGGGCTGTTCATGTCCGGCGCCGACTTCATCAAGGTGCTACACTCGCTACTGGCCAACGATGGAAGGCTGCTTAAGCCTGCTACAGTCGATGATATGTTCGAGGACCATCTAAGCCAAGAAGCAATGGCAGGCTACATAGCCGTGCTTTCTGGCCCTATGGGCGATTTCTTCCGCGGAGGCATAGATGCCGAGACAAAGACAGGATACGGTCTTGGTGGACTACTTACGCGAAGCAATATAGACAGCTGGTATGGCGAGCGTACGCTTACTTGGGGTGGTGACTTGACCTTTGCATGGTTTATCGATCGCAAGAACAGCCTATGCGGTTTCGGCGCTATCCAACCTACACTTCCCTCTAGATGCAACGGCGATAAGATTGCCGCGCTTAAAAAATTGTTTTGCCGCGGGATATATAGCAAGTACGCCGCGTGGAAGCAGCAGCAGAAGGCATGATGATAGGCCAGACAGAATCATACATCGGTCTTCAGAATATGGATCTGGGAATCGATCTCATTGCGCCTCCGTCTTAGAGTTCCATACTAGTAGCGCTCACATGCAGTCAACTCCTTACGGCCTCCGCGTCTTATTGCCCAGGATACCGTTTACTCGGCGTGGGTTCGCTCAGACCCGTTGCCCTATTACCTTTAACAAGCAAGTTTGCCAGCCAGGCAGGGTGAAAGTACTAATGAAGACTTTAGCCAGGCATTCCTATTCTGTCCGTGAGACTCATGGACAGAATAGTCAGTTGTGCCAGCGAATTCCTTATGTGGAAGGATCCTTTGGCGGTACCACACACCTGCCCCAGCCAGCAGACGAGGGCTGCAGAACCCAACAACCAACATGCATAGGTACGCTCGAGACGGGTAAGCAAGGCATACACGCATCACTGCGAAAGCGTTGTACCGTGCGAGAGAAGCTATGTTATTCAAGTATATCAAGAGCGGTATATCTCTAGTAGTATTGCTAAGCCGGAATGGAATTGTCGCGGCCCCCTTCACCAGCGCACGACCAGTGCACTACCGGTAAGAAAATACAATAGCACAAGCTAACGATCAGTGGTACTCCGTACAGTACAAACAAGTTTTCCATGGCGTGAACAACATGCAGCATCAAGCTCGGATGGGATCGGCCAAACCTGGAGGGAAAGGGGGGGAGCGCGGGGATGGGGCACTGGAAACTAATGCAAGCTTCTTGCTGTTGGTCCTGGCTAATATCAGCCCCAGAAAGCTTTCGCCGTGGGAGGGCCTGCCATTGCTTAGAAGACCTAGGTACCTTAAGTAGTTCAGTTCTCCCACCCGCCCCCTCACTCTGCGTAAGGTACCTCTGGCAACACAACTAGGTAGAGTACCTACCGACCCAACATGGCCAACGTCAAGAAATATCCCCTTTTCGGCATACCCGACGTCATCACAGTCGATTTGACGCCAATTCCTCTAGACGATGCCACCCGAGAGCTGTACAATCGCGCCGTAGCTGACCCGTCATCCATCACGGACGCTGAGATGCGCACCATTACGCTGCGCCCGCCGCCGGAGCAAGAAGACGAGCTGTGCCGCGAAAAGTGTGGCTTGCCATTTGAACAGGTTGTGCAAAAAGCACTGCGCCGCGAAAAGCTCAACTACGACGAGGCAGAGACCCTGAAGCTCGGCGTACGGTGGAAGCACCGGACCGACACGGGGGCCTTGCAGCTACGCCAGCCCCAGGATGATAGAGAGCTGCGATACGCCGCCGTAGAGGCCGTTACATCCCAGAGCCTCAAGGACGCCAGGGTCATTGCGCAACCCGTCTATAGAGAAGCCCATGAAGCCGCGTCCGCCGCCGTCGACGAGTACTACCAGGACTTCGAAATACTACACATCATCCGTGCGCTCAGCGTACCCTGGCAGAAGCACATCCTAGAGCAAGGCAACGGCGGTGCATGCGGGCTGATCCTGTTCTACGCGGCCGCGGAAGCGGCCAGGTGGGAAGGGTTCAAGGCCAAGATGGACCTGGCCGTGCATCACGGCCTGCGCGCCAGGGCCGGCGGTATCAAGGAGCCCATCATGGAGAACTTTCAGCTCCACCTGATAGAAACTAAGGACAACAACAGTAGCAACAACAAGTTGTTGCAAGAAAAGTTCAAGGAGCTACGAGACACCGGAGCCATGCCAGCGGGGCTAAGAAAAGACGCATTCCTCTACGTCGACGACGAGGCGCTGGCGTCCATCGACAAGGAGAAGCCGTTCCTGTGGCTCTGGGAGCCCCAAGACACAGAATACGGGCCGCTGAGGGTCGAGCTCAATGCCATCATGCCGCTATTGATGGCAAGGCTTACGCAGCGCGACTTGGAAGACGACGCGAGGATCAAACCGTTCCGCGACGGCCCGGGGCTCGGAGCGCTGCACAAGGCCGCGAGGTTTCCTGCGAGGTTTCTAGAAAGAGAGGACATGATTTGTGTTTGGCCGCCTACTCCTCGTGCCACGTGATACAATTAGAGGGTGTCGGGGCAACTGTATGTAAAGTATGGTTTCGTCGCAGGCGAGAACCAACACCATCAATATCATTCGTTCTGGGAAGGCGATCCCGGCCCTCCTGTTTCTAATGCAGGCTGTTGGTGCTTGGGACGTGGTGATTTAGGCAGATCCTAGCTTCACTACCGAGGATCTAAGCCTTGAGATACATAACAGTCGCCAGTTATTTAAGAGATAATCTGCTAGGGCAGGTCCATATTATTAGATAGTCACACATGTTCATACCTCTTTTCAGGGCGCCTCAGGCCATTGGTTTGGTCATGACGGGAGGTTCGCCAGGCAGTTCATACCCCTCCTTTAGTTTCACAATAAGGAACACAGGCTTCCTCCTACATCGATGCCTCCTACAGTTACTTACACAGCTTGAGAAACAGCTCTCGCGCCTGCGAACCCCGTCTCCAAGGACTCAAACATCTGTTGAGTGTGTGATTGTGGAAGTTCAATGTGGACTAGGCCCGTCCCCTGACTTCCATTTATGACTGCCGCTGCGCTTGCCCTTTGGTGAGTTGTTTCGCCCTCAACAAATAAGCAAGGTAGGAAACGAGGATGATCTCCAAAGTATGGCTCCCCAGAGGAGAAGGCGCTGGTTGGTTTAGGGTTTCCAATCCTATAAGTGTTGGACGGCGAGTTGTGGTCCGTCGGCAACATTCCTTCAGAGGTTCAGAGGCCAATTGTGACAAGATACCGGGGAAAGGGGACAATGCAGACGTAGACAGCGGTGTCTGCAACTGATGAAGCTTGTAGGTGGACTTGACGACGTTTGGACCTCCGTCACTCTTTGTGTTCCCTGAGCATCCTCCTATCATTGGTTGTGGCGCTCGAAGCCAGCTTCACACGTCGGGACAGTGGATCCTTGCGCTCGCCCCCAATCATAGATCCGTCGCCGACCCAGATCGCATGCGGCATCTACCAAAATCGCGACAGATCCGTGCATGGGTGTGTACCTCCCTCCTAAGACGAAAGCACCGCCCAGGGGGGAAACATTGCACTGGATGTTCGAGCGTGGTCCTCACCTGGGACTCTGAATGCTGAAGCCTAAACGCCAAGGAACGTCATGGGACCAGGGTGCCAGCACTAACGCCAATTGCAACGCCCGATAAGCCAGGTTGGGCCTGCGGTTGTACTTGCTCGTACCTACCTAACCCGCCGGACCTCAGCCCCAACCTCGACCTCACCTCGCTCCGTATCGTCACCCGCGATCGCAACACCAACAGCCGCCTACGAAGCACGCCTCCCGCGGCTGCGCTGCCCCTCCTTCACAGCTCCAGCTAGCCATCGTCGAGGAGCCTGCCCCTGCTGCCCCACGGGTGCTTGCCGTCTTCTCGTCTCGGCTGCTCGAGCTGCGTCCTCCTCGCCCAGGCCAATTCAACCTCCGTCGCCCTCACGAGTCACGACCGTGCAACCGCCGACCCCAATGTCGCAACCAGGCACCAGTCCGACGCCCCCTCTCCTCCTCACCAAGCGCCTGAACGCCTTCCTCCACGCCAACCAGACGACGCAGCTCCCGACGCTGCTGCTGACCACGGCCCACGGCAAGCTCCTCGCCCACGCGAGCCCCCAGCCCGTCGCCCTGCTGCGCACCCACGCCACCGTCGCCGCCTCGCTCCTCGCCATCCACACCACCTCGTCCGTCGACCTGCCCTCAGCGCTGCCCGGCTCGCGCACCCCCGACCCAATCGCCAGCTCGCCCGTCCTCACCGCCACCGACGACGACGACGACGATGACAGCCTAGACAGGGCCGACAACAGCGCGCTGCAGAGCGTCCAGGACGAGGATGAGCCCGAGAACCGCGCCCGGGCCAGGAGGCGCGGCGCCGCCAAGCTCGTCAAGCCCGTGACCATCACGGTGCAGCTCAGCGGAGGCACCGTCGTCATCCGCCGCCTCAAGTGCGGCCTGCTCTTCGTGGCCGTCGGGCCGTCGGCGCACGAGCACCGCTCTGACTCCAACGCCCATCACGAGAACGGCGATCCCATCGGCAGCCCCAGCGAGGTGGAGAGCCTCGTCAGCGCCGGCGGTCAGACGACGAGCAGCCTCGAGAGCGTCGGGTCCGCCTCGGTTGCGGCCATGAGGCGGCACGCGGGAGAGCTCGCCCGCTGGCTCGACGACAAGTTGGGAACCCTCAGGGTGCCGGAGGAAGACGGCTCATACCTCCCCGAGTAGAGCCCCTCGTTCTGTACAACTTGACGGAGTCTCGGCGTTGAAGGGCGTACATTTATTTCCTTTTTGCATTTCATGCCGTGGAACGGTCTTGTCTAGCTAGTTCTGACGAGGCGTTCGACTAGATACCAACTGGATGGATGACAACCGTCGACAGCTTTAATGAGATGGTGTGGATGCACCTTGGATCAATCAATGAATAAAATTATTGAACAATTATGTGACACGGCCTTTGCTAAACCATGGTATCCCTTTGCGACCTTGCGGTCAAGTAAATGCACAACTTCGCTGAAGAACCCCAGCAAGAATCCACCGTCCAAAACACCAGCAAACGCCGTTGAATGCTCCATGCAACGTTCAAGTCTCCAGGTCGACTTCTTTCAAACAGATCGCTGCCCGGCAAAGGAAGCCACGCCCGCCCCATCACTCGATGCTCATCCGCATGATACCATCGTTAGTATCAATCATGCCTTGGAATCCCACTCGTCCCTTGCTGTTCAGACGGCCAGCATTACCACCAGAGTGGTTTGCGGGAGTCCCTGCCATGCTGCCCGTCTCGCTTGGAGCGCTGCTGCCACCCTTGTCGCCGCCCGTGCTGCCCGGTCGAGAGCCCCAGTTTGCCGAGTCGCGCTGTCTTGGGCTCTGCAGTATTGGCGAGTTGTGGTTGCTCATGCCGGGGCTGACAGCTCTGCGCTTGAAGCTAGTCGGATCGAAGTCGTCGTCGCGACGGCGCTTGTTATTGATGCGGCGTGTGATCTCCGCGGCGCTCGGCCCAGAGTTACTACCGCTTTGTGAACCCTGTCGTACAGTCAGCCTACAAGGATCGAAAAATGCCCTTAAGAGGCCATACCGATAAGCCAGCTGGGCCCGCCAGCGACGGCGAATCCATGGCGGCGTCTTCGCTGATCCCTGAAGATGAGCCCCGAGGCAAGTTCGCCGGGGGTGGCGGCGTCGTCCTGGCACCGCCCATGCTGCTCGATTCCGAGAAGGTATCCCAAAACGTTTTACCTTTCGAGTTCTTCATCGCATGTTGCTTAAAACTGCTTGACAGCCCCGAAGCCAGGTCGCCCATCATGTCCTCTTCAGGCATATCATCTGCAGAATCAAGGTTTCTCAGATTTGGCGAGGAGAGGGCGTTTGCAGTGGCAGGCGGCTCAGGGCCCGATGCTGGGACGCGAGGTTCCAGGTCCATGTCACTCTCACGCACTTGCTTGACGACTTCTGCCTCCCTTCGCGTCTCGGCGTCTGCCGGTGCGCCTTCCTCGGCCAGAGCAGCCCTTATCCGCGCAAAGGTTTTCGTCTTGGGCTGTGGTTTCGGTGTCAGGCAACGTAGATTCGCCTAGGGCCCAGCTCAAAGGTTGCTTACCAATAGATTCCCCCGACGAGTGACAGCTCGTCTGATCACATTCCTCTGCCCATCACCACCACTGCCGCCGTCGGCGTCGCTCTGAGATCTGGCCCCATCTTCCGGCTCGACGGTGGAAATATGCAGTCGATTTGCCTGCCAGCTGATGCTCTCCCTCCTCGCCTGCGACGAGCTGCTCGGTGGTGACTTGGACATGGACGCAGCGGAAATGTTGAATCCAAGGCCCAGGGGCCCGCGCACCTTCTTTTTGGGATGCTTGCGGGGCCGTTGCCTCTGCTGGAAGCTCATGAGACTACTCATGGCAGGTGAGCCGAACGGACCACCGCTTCCTGCGTATCCCATCGGAGCCGCAGTCTTGGCCATGGGCGTCGTCACGTAGGCCTCTTCCATGTCCTCATCCATGATGTCGTCGCCGTTTGAGGAGCTCGACGAGTCGGATCCAACGGCGTGGTTGCTTCCCAGCGAGCTGCTCACGTTCATCTTCTCGTGGCTGCCCATCATCGACCAGAGCGACGTCGACGTCTGTTCGGGTCCGCCGTACTCGCCTCTGTGGCTCGGGATGTTCATGGCCCGGTCGCCGATGGTGGGCGACGAGTCCGGCGACGATTGCTCGGCGAGCGTCGAGTGGTGCAGGCTCGTCGCCGCTCGAGAAAAGTCGAGGCCGCGTGACCGGCGCGGGAGGATGTTGGTCGGCGACGCGTAGATCTGGGAGTGGTCGAGCTTGGGGGACAGCGGCGGAGGTCTGCCGTATGCGCTGGAGCCGGCGGGTGGAGGCGTGAACTGGCGCGACGGCATCTGCAGCGCTAGGCCCTTGATGTCGGAGCGGCGCGGCGTGACGGGCGGCTGCAGGGTCCCGATGTTGCTGTCGTCTTTGGACGTCTTGCGTGAGGCTTGCACAATGTGCGGAGACGGCGACAGCTTCGAGGGTGTTCCCCCGCCGTCAGAGAGGGATCGTGCCTTGGCTAAAGGCGACCGGCCAGCGGCTGTAGCAGCGGCATCCGCGCCTGCTTGCTCGCGTCCGTCCCTGCCCGGCTGACTGTCCATGATAACCGAATCGTCGTCGTCGTCGGGGTAGTCAACAAGGCCCCCGCGACTCTCCATCACGCGTCCCTCAGCAGCGCGCTGTCGATCTGTTCGATGTCCGTCCTCTTTTGCGGAGTCTCCTAGTCAGCAGCCGCTTCAACAACGCGCGCGGCCATTGGCGGGACGACCCTGGAGAAAGTCGAGAGATGGATGCTCGTCGGTAGCAACGAGAAGCATATTCCCCTCGAGCCGAACTACGCCGCCGTGTTGGTGATCGCGGCGAGGGTGCTGACGCATGCGGCGGCAGCTGTCGAGGCAAACCTTCCAGCGCATGATCGAGCGAATGGATGCGAGCTCGCGGCAGACCTGCGCCGAAGGCAGCGCAGCTGTGGCGGGTCGCTCAAGCTGCCATTGGAGAGCGGCATGGCGGGGCTCGGGTCGTCTAATCTTAGCCCACTGTGTCGCCGCCGACGGGCCCAACCCCTTGGTAGGTACCGGCGAACTTTCGGGTTCTGAGGCATAGCTTCGTGGAAGGCAGGTTGTTCTTCGTCGAAGGAAAATTCGGTTCTTAAAGTGTCTTCGGGGGTTCTGCAAAGCTCTCGATCTGCTTTCATCCCGGGGCATCAGACGGTGCCGTGCTACGTTGGGTACCTAAGGTACTACTCGTATTGAGGCAGCTGGACATCTATTTTCGGCTTTACTGGGGAGTGGCGGCAGCGCAGCCCGCCTACCTACCCTACAAGATCCATGGATAGATACCTAGGTATCAAGTCGCTAGGTAGGTACTTAGCATTGCAAACTCATTCAAGCGGGTCCTTCCATCCTCGAAGCTCAGAGGGTTACATAGTCTGCCCGTTTAACGGTATATTTTGAATGCATCGCGATGGATATATGGTGTTAATGAGCAGCTCAGAGGTTTTGTACGCTCACCTACTCATTTTGACGTCAGTGATCCCCCCACCTGGACGCTGGGCGGGGCTGTGGCGGGGCATAAAGCTGTTTCCAGTGGTCGTTCTCAAAACTCGACCGAGTAAACACCCGCGTCTCATGCAAAACGTCGAACCCTGATGAACACACTGAGAGCGGTGCAGCGACTCAGAAGCCTCCGGAACATCCTCACACCTCCAAGACCAACATCTCTCAAGGTTCCCGTACCAAGTAGCCGACCCACTCGCCATGAAGCTGGGACCTGAAGCTAACTCGTCTAGTACAACACCTGAGAACCGCAGCAATGGCGAGCGCTACGGATCTCAGCAAGTACAAGTTCAACCACTCGATGTAAGCTTACCGGGAAGCTTACCCGGCTAGTGCCTTATCTATTGTTTGCTAACGCTGGCTAGGATTCGAGTCAAGGACCCCAAGGAGTCTGGTAGGCACCGCTCAACATGCCCGCCTGGCAATGTTGCCCAGCGCTGACTTCGCCCGCAGTCAAATTCTACGAGTTCTTGGGCCTGTCCGTGGTCAGAAAGCTGGAGTTTCCAGAAGCCAAGTTTGATCTCTACTTCATGGGCTACAACAGCCCCGGAGCGGTTTCCCACGGCAACGATGCCGTTGATCGTGAAGGTGTCATCGAGCTGACTCACAACTACGGCACCGAGAACGACCCATCGTACAAGGTCAACAACGGCAACACGGAGCCAAACCGTGGCTTTGGCCACACTTGCATTAGCGTAGACAACATCCAGGCCGCGTGCCAGCGAATCGAGGCTGCCGGCTACAAGTTCCAGAAGAAGCTAACGGATGGGCGGATGAACCACATCGCGTTCGTGCTGGACCCTGATGGCTACTGGGTCGAGATCATCGGACAGAAGCCCATCGAGGAGACGGCCAGCATCAAGGAGACTGACGTGACCACCTATCGCATGGTGAGACTGCCCCGTGTGCAGACTGACAGGTGGCTTGGCTAACCGTTTAAACAGAACCACACCATGCTCCGCGTCAAGGATGCTGAGAAGTCTCTCAAGTTCTACCAGGACGTTATGGGAATGTCCCTCGTCAGGACCCACAAAGCCGAGGCCGCCGGCTTCAACCTCTACTTCCTCGCCTACCCCGGCACGCAGGGTCTGCCCACGGAGGGCAATACGAGCCACCGCGAGGGCCTTCTGGAGCTCACCTGGAACTACGGCACGGAAAAGGACGAGAGCTTCAAGTACCACAACGGCAACGATGAGCCGCAGGGCTTTGGCCATATCTGTAAGTGCTCGTGATCGCCAGTGTGGGCCCGTGTACCGTGCTTACTCCTTGGCTAGGCATGGCCGTTGACGACCTGGGAGCCGCGTGCCAGCGGTTCGAGGACCTCAAGTGCAACTGGAAGAAGAGGCTTACGGAGGGGCGGATGAAGAACGTCGCATTCCTGCTGGACCCCGATGGGTACTGGGTGGAGGTGGTGCAGAACCCGCGGTACAGCGACAAGTACAAGGTTTGAGCGGATGAATTGCAATCCGATCGGTCAGGGCTGGGCATTGAGAGAGCAGTTGAAAGTATTGAAAAGCAGCGTCTAAAATGTTGAAGCCATTTCGGTGTGTGTCAGACGGACTTCAAGCCGATTAGATAAGCCTTTCTTGGGCCATGTCCGCAGCACCGCAGCCCACCATGTGAATGGAAGTTGTCAAGGCTGTTCCTGTCAACTCAGAAAGCCGGATTTGGGAGTAGGAAAGCACGACGCACGACGCACAGTACACTATCAAGACATTGACATGGCTGGAAAAGGAAACCCTAGCCGGGCATCATCAGCAAACGCGTCGGCCGATGCCATTGGCCGCATCCTGCCAACGCCTTATCTGTTCCTTTTCCTCGTGCTCGAGGTGAGCCGTCTGACACTCCCCAAGCAACCGTAACACGGGCTGAACGGCCCGCCAAGCCTGCCGTCATCTGCGCGGCACTCCTCGCCATCGTGGCCTCCCCCGCAAAGCACTTCGACTCGCTGGCCCCAGCCAACAGCTCCGGCCTCCTGTTCGAGAGCGACCCGACGCAGGCGCCATGCGGCCACGCGTCCGCATGGCACACGCCGCAGCTGCGTGTCCTGCTGTACCAGTTCATGGGCGCGTTGGGTTTCAGCGCCGTCATCGAGCCGGCGCTCATCTACACGGCGCGGTACCAGATGCGGGACGCAAGGGATGCAGAGGCGGCTATCACGGCCGTGCTGACAGCGTTTCTTGTGTTCGACGTGTTTCACTCGCTGGGCACCCTGGCTGTTGTGGGAGCCGGAGCGGTGCTTCCAATGGCCAGCGGGTCGGCCATGGACATGAACGCGGCCATCAACGTTTGGGTGCCGGTGGCATGGATGGGGATACGTGGGCTCTGGCTGGTTGGAGCAGGGAGAGACACGGCCCGGCAAAAGACAGACTAGCACTAGCTAGCCGCCTGCCGCAGTGCTTACCGAGTATTTCGCGGCCTGCATGATCCTCTCTGACTGCGCAGCAACGCGTCAATGGTTCGAGCGAGCACGCACGTCGCTGGACCCACGTCGCTTGGCCGACGGCCTGGAGTGACCACTGGGAGGAGGATATATTTTGCCTGGTCTGTGTCCAGCCTGGCCACCAGTTGGAAGGGCGAGCGATCTCGTAGCAAATGCTAGCAGGTCAGGCAGTGAGAAGAATGAGGCAGTATGAGGGGGATTCGCGAGCTTCCCTGACTGATCAGCATGGCGGGGCACTCGGGAGGTCGGGCGGAACGTGGGGTAAGGGACGGCAATGGGCAGCCACAGCCCACTTCCCCCACTATTACTCCGTACACGGTGACGCTCTCAACGACCTGACCTGGCTGGCTGCTCGAAGGGCTGGATGCGCGAGCTTGCATCAGTGCCTGCGCTGCAACGGTGGGGGCAACTGAAAGGCCAGCTCAGCTCTTGCGGCATCAATTGCTCGTCGTGGACGGCAGGCTGCGCTGGCATCGGAGCATCGCCACCGCCAGGGCCGGATAGGTATGTGTACGCTTCCGAAGCAGCTAGTACCTTGATGAATCCGTATGATTGGAGCCTGCCCTCCTCGCAGCTGCACTTGCTGCCGTCTGTGTGCCAGCTACCCGAGCTCCTGGCGAGGTGCTGGGTCCTGGGTGCTACCTGCGTCCCTTCGCCACCTCTTGTTTTAAAACATGCTCTCTGCTCCAGGACCTCGCCTTTTCTACTTGCACCTTCGTTAGCTTGTGCACCGCCGAGTCATCGGCTGCTGTTCTTCCCCTCTTGACACCCGTGCCATTCACGCGTACCGCTGACGACGCTGAGCTTGCCGCGTGCCGGTAACGTATACACATGATGGTGCCCTCTGCCGTCTCCCACTCTTCGGGCCAAACCACGCCAGACCGCCCTCGTATCCTTGTTCCAGAAAAGGTCTCGCCAGATGGCCTCGCCCTGCTGACTCCTCACTTCGACGTCGACGTCAGGCTTGGGCTTACAGCGGACGAGCTGATATCCGCCATCCCCGGCTATCATGGCCTCATCGTGCGGTCCGAGACGCAGGTAACCTCCGAGGTGCTGCAAGCCGGCAGAAAGCTCAAGGTCGTCGCCCGCGCAGGTGTCGGCGTCGACAACATCAATGTCCCGACCGCCACTAACCAGGGCATCATCGTCGTCAACTCGCCCGCCGGAAACATACTGGCTGCGGCCGAGCACACGATAGCCCTGCTCCTCGCCACGGCACGCAACATCGGTCGCGCCGACGGCAGTGTCAAAGACGGCAAATGGGAGCGAAGCAAGCTTGTCGGTGTCGAGGTCGGACGGAAGACGCTGGGCATCGTCGGCCTGGGCAAAGTCGGGCTTCACGTGGCCCGCATGGCCAAAGGACTGGGCATGCAAGTCAAGGCCGTCGATCCCTACGCCAGCGCTGATATCGCCCGCGCGGCTGGCGTTGAGCTGGTGCCCGACTTGAAGGGCATGCTGCCCGAGGTCGACTTTCTCACCATTCACACGCCACTGATGGCCACCACCATGGACCTCGTCGGAGAAGCCGAGTTCCGCACGATGAAGAAGACGGCCCGGATCCTCAACGTTGCCCGAGGCGGCGTGTACAACGAAGCGGCCTTGCTGAAGGCCCTCAACGAGGGCTGGATCGCCGGCGCCGGGCTGGACGTCTTCACCTCGGAACCACCCACTGCAGACTCGACAGCCGCCGAGCTCGTCAAGCACCCCAAGGTCATGGCTACGCCTCACCTGGGGGCGTCGACGGTGGAGGCGCAGGAGAATGTCTCCATGGACGTCTGCACGCAGGTGCTGGAGATCCTGCGCGGCGGACTGCCCACGAGCGCTGTCAACGCTCCCATCATCCTCCCCGAGGAGTATCGCAAGCTGCAGCCGGCGGTCCAGCTGGTGGAGCAGATGGGTCGGCTGTACACGCAGCACTATGTGAGAAGCAAGGGTGGAATGGTCGGCGGCCGCAAGTTCGAGCTCACGTACCACGGCGACCTGGCTGGTATGACCAACACGAAGCCGCTTTTTGCTGCGCTCGTCAAGGGCCTCATGGCGTCGTTCAGCGACTCCAACGTCAACATTGTGAACGCGACGCTCATCGCTAAGGAGCGAGGCATCGTCATCAATGAGACGCACGTCCGCCAGTCGCAAGACACGACGTACTCGAACTTGGTGACTCTTCGCTCAGTGGCAGAGGGCGGCCAGGCGGGCCAGGCGAGAGGTGAGCAGATCATCGAGGGCTACACGTCGGGAAAGCAGGCGTATATTTCCAAGCTGGACCGCTTCAGCGCGACGTTTATCCCCGAGGGCACGCTCATCATCCTGCACAACTACGATAAGCCAGGAAAGATTGGAGGTGTGGGTATGGTGCTCGGGTCGCATGGCATCAATATACGCTTCATGCAGGTGGCGGGCCTGGCGCCGGCGCAGGACGGAAAGCCGGAGACGCAGGAGGACAAGGAGGCGCTGATGATCCTGGGCGTCGACGGCGAGGTGGCAGGCAGCGTGCTGGACGGGCTTAGGAAGGCGGACGGCGTGCTGGATGTCAATCTGGTACAACTCTAGCTTTGATCAAGCCCGAGTGGCAGGCAGTTTTGGTCCAATCCCCAAAAAATAAAATAAATATCTTTTAAGCGTCTAGGCTCTGCAACGGCCAACGCCACCGGCCGGAGACAGCATGCATGGGCCAGGGTCCGTCGAGTCCCGCATCACATGCCGGGCGGGCAAGCTAGTTGGTAGGTTGCATTGCATAGAATCCGAGCTTGCCAAGACCATGAATTCAGATAGGTTCCCTTCCATGTCCGACTGTGCAGAAAGATAAGGCAAAGTGACGGCCAGGTGATCTGCAGGCAAGAGAGAGAAGAGAAGAAGCCGGCCAGAGACAATGGCCCACGCCCCTCGCAGGCTCCGAGACCTCTGCCGCCCGCTCGGGGCACCTTGAAGGCTTCAGCCAATTCAGCCTATCAGCATCGGCGCGTCGGCGCGTGTGTCGTCACCAGCCGATCACCTCAGAGGCTCAGAGCTCCCATGCCCCACCTTTAGCCGTCCACCGCAGAACAGCAGCCCAAATCTGATCCTCTGGTTTCCTCTCCGTCAATCAACCACCCAGGCCGCACCGGCTTGTGCCCCCGAAGGCATCCGACGCAAGCTGACCCGAGCCGTCAGTGCATCCATCTGCATCTGCATCAGCGCCTCGCGCTCGCACGAGCGCCGTCGCCGGCCTTTTCGATAACCTTAAACAGACTGCCCGCGGCCGCGTCCTCCCCGTATCCAACACCCACCCGCGCGGTTTCTTCGCCTGACGTATTTCCCCCCCGACGCACCCGCGGCCAACCAAGACACATCGCAGCATCGGCTCAGCGCGTCCACGCAATCAGCAGACGCGACCGAACCACTCGAGATGCGGAGGAATGGTGTCTCCGGCGGTGTCGCCAGCTTGCGACCGACCGTCATCGGCCTGGGACGGGTGCTTGGCATGGGCATCTCGACGGTAGCGGCGGCGCCTTTGTCCACCCAAGGTCATGGCGACGACGACATGAGGACAACGCCCATTTGGGTGCTGGGTGTGGCTTCCATGGTGCTTGTACTGCTTGGAGGAGCTTTTGCCGGATTGACGATTGCGTACGTCCATGTGCTCGCCGTGTTCGCGGCCTGAATGCTGACGAATGACGCAGGTTGATGGGACAAGACAGCATATACCTGCAAGTCCTCTCGGGTGACCCCACGGAGCCGCAGCACCGGAACGCAAAGAGGGTGCTTGACCTATTATCTAAGGGAAAGCATTGGGTCCTGGTCACGCTGCTGCTCGCCAACGTCATCGTCAACGAGTCACTTCCCGTTGTGCTTGATCGTACTTTGGGCGGCGGCGTTGCTGCCGTCGTGGGCTCGACTGTTCTCATCGGTGAGGCTCCCGGGATCATCGTGTTCTATCGGAATCAGGCTAACGTGGCGCAGTCATCTTTGGCGAGATCGTCCCCCAGTCCATCTGCGTCCGATACGGCCTTCCCATCGGCGGCTACATGTCCAAGCCCGTGCTTGCCCTCATGTACTTGTTCGGCCCCGTCGCTTGGCCCACCGCGAAGCTTCTCGACTGGATCCTCGGTGAGGACCACGGAACCGTGTACAAAAAGAGCGGCCTCAAGACCCTCGTCACCCTGCACAAGTCGCTCGGCGAGCTGTCGGAGCGCCTGAACCAGGATGAGGTGACCATCATCACCGCCGTGCTGGACCTGAAGGACAAGCCCGTATCTGAAGTGATGACTCCAATGGAAGATGTATTCACCCTAGCCGAGGACCACATACTGGACGAGAAGACCATGGACACCATTCTGTCGTCAGGATACTCGAGAATCCCCATCTACCGCTCTGGCAACCGCACGGATTTTGTCGGCATGCTGCTAGTCAAGACTCTCATCACGTATGACCCCGAAGACAGGATTCCCGTCCGCGACGTGCAGTTGGGAGCCATTGTCGAGACCCGGCCCGAGACGAGCTGCCTAGACATCATCAACTTTTTCCAGGAAGGCAAGTCCCACATGGTGCTGGTCTCGGAGTTCCCTGGATCTGACCACGGCGCTCTGGGAGTTGTAACCCTGGAAGACGTCATAGAGGAGCTTATTGGAGAGTAGGTGCTCCCTTGCTGACGAGTCGCAAGGACTGGGCTAACCATTTGAGCAGAGAGATTGTGGACGAATCAGACGTTTACGTCGATGTGCACAAGGCCATCAGGCGCCTCACCCCGGCTCCAAGAGCCAGGCGATTTCACAGCTACACCCAGGGTCGTGACGAAGTTGCCACGGCTGCTACGGCTGCCGCCATCGCCTCCAAGAGGGCCGGAGACAATCCAATCCTCGTCGACGTGGCCGAGGATTCAGACGGCCAGACCCTGACGGTTGGCTCTCTCGGCGCGCACAGCGACATGGGGTGCCCCGAGCACCACCCCAAGACGGCCATCTTCATGAAGCGCCGCAGCTCCGCCGGCCCCGATGGCGGGCCTCCAGGCGGCGCACCCATACCCGTCAAGGCATCCCTCGACGAGATGAAGCAACAGCTGCGTCTCGGTCCGGCCAACCGCGCTGCCAAGCCGCGCAACACTACCCGCACCAACGTCTTCAAGATCAAGCAGGGCCTCGGCGTCACGACGCTCGTCAGCGATGCTGGAAACGGCAAGCCGATCGAGGAGGTTGCTCCTCCCAGCAAATTGCGACACTCTGTCGATGACAATGAGGAGACGCCACTGCTGGCGCGGGACTCGGCGGACCGCAAAGGGGTCAATGGCTACGGCGCAAAGGGCGTGAATGGCACCAAGAAAAAGGCCCGCGGTGATGGTGATGATGACGACGAGCAATAATAGGGAAGGAGACGGCGAGAATACGGGCCGTTCCCAGGTGCTGTCAGTCATCAGTCCCGCAGGGTGATGCCGAAAAAGCGGCGTGGATTTGGGACCTGCAGGAGTTATAATATGGATATCTATCATTTAATAGTACCATTCGGAAGCGTTCCCTTCCCGTTCATTACCCAACGTCTAGTTGCGTGACCTAGTCGTACCAAATCGCATTCATGCCAAACCCCGGCTCTGGAACACGCACCCTGGCGACCCTCGCCAGGAACTCGTCATGCCAGCGGTACACCTCGAGCCAGCCCTCTTGGTCGTCGGTGATGGCAACCCATTCGTCGGTCCAGTCGCTGGGCGCCACGGCGTTGCTGTGCCCTCCGCTGGTGGGCGTGGGGTTGAGGCAGATCTGGCGCTCGACCTGGCCCGAGGGGGCGAGCTCGAAGGCGGCGACGTAGCCCGTCAGGTGGAAGCTGTTTGCGCGCGACGAGGCGAAGAGGTAGCGGCCTGAGTGGGAGAGGGCGCACACGTCGGCGCGGTACTGCGTCCAGCGGTCCGGGATGCCCGGGGGGATGAGCGGCCAGTGACGGTGCGTGTACTCGGGGAGGCGGGTGGCGGGCGAGACGGCGTACTCGCAGAGGCGGTTGCCCTTCTCCATGAGCACGTAGAGGAAGTCGCCCGAGGGGTGCATGGCGAGCCAGCGCGGGTGGTCGCGCTCGTCGGGGCAGGCGACGGCGCCGACGAGGTCGAGCTCCGGGGAGGCAGGGCCGCGGCGGCGGTGGACCCAGATCTTGTTGGCCTTGAGGTCGGCCGAGTAGAGGTGCTCCTCGCGCGGGTCGAAGACCATGCCGTGGATGCCCGAGTCGGGCTGGTAGGCGTAGGTCTGGACGTGGGCGGCGAGGGCGCCCGAGGGGGAGACGGCAAAGACGGAGCCGTGGCCAGCGTGGGCGTAGAAGGGGTTGCAGTAGACGGCGTAGGGGGGCTTGCGGGCGGCGAGGAGGAAGATGGCGCGCGTGTTGGTGTCTGGCGACTGCGCTTTGGCTGTGGAGGAAGGAGAGTCAGTGAGTTTCAGGGGTTGTGAGACCAATGAGGTGAGGTGAGGTTAGGTCAGTATGAGGCGACGGGCGTACGGTCGTGAAGCAGCGGATGAGATGCCTGGTGGACGATGGAGGTGGGCGACTCGACGGCGAAGCTGGCCCACTTCTTCATGGCGGCGCCGTAGATGTTTCTCTTGTCATGCTGGGTATCCAGGTTGGCATCTCGTAAAGTTGAGGGCTTCTGGGTTCTGCTATGCGACTTACATCAAACGTTATCCACGACACGGGCTCGTCCTCGGGGATGGGCGTGCGCTTGACCAGCTCCAGCGTGAGCTTCTCGTCGTCAAAGGCAAACGTGAAGATGGCCCCCGGCGGCGTCCACGTGCCGACCATGAGGTGGTGGACTGGCATCTTGTCTTGGTCTCGAAGGGGGATGTGAAAGCATCAGATAGGTGAGGTGAGGACTCTGGGGACTTGGACGGCCACACAGATGAGCCTCGGCGCCTGCGCAGTCGCGGCTCACAACCTGAGGTGGGGCTGGCGCACGATGCTAAAAAGCATTGCTATTTTACCTGCCCTGCGAGAATCATCCATCCAGATAGATGTCTCTTGTATTCTTTCCCGGTGTATTCACCACCGACCGGGTCATGTCCACGAGCGACGTCGCTGCGGGGGCAAAATGTTTACCCCGCCAATTGCTGCCCGGTCTCCCAGAAAACCCCAGAATGCGGGGCCTAGGGTCTCCCCTCGATCCGTCTCCCGCCACCGGAAAAGACGGGGGACGGCGTTGCTCAGAGCACAGCGCCCGGGACTCCATGCCGGGCGAGTGATGTGGTGGCGCCATCGCACAGCGCCTCGCCCTATCGGGTGCCAGACGGCCGCCCAGAGCGGCGTCGACGCGGCCGTCATGGCTCTGTTTTGCGGGGCCCCGGGCCCCCGGAACGACCATGATTTGGTGGGCGTTGCCAGCAACATGTCCACGGCGGGTGAGAGAATGCTGTCGTACAGAGCTCCTGTGTTGTCCGAAAGGCGATGCTAGGTGGCTCCATTCGCGGCAGCTGTTTCGGCAAGCCGCCGGACGCGTTCCGGGACGTGGATGCATATAACAGCCATCGTTCCTCGCCACTTGACTTTTACGAGCAGACAGTTGTCGGTTCAGACATCAGTGTTTAACACATTGTCCCATTCCCTCCGAATCACATCTGCGTCGAGGACCTGTTTATATACCTCCCTCCACACATCTTCGTGTAAGGCGCGCGCACATCATGGCAGCCAACGGCCTCGCCAACGGCGCCCACCAAGGCAGCGAAGCCGCCGTCTTCACGAGCCGCTTCGACCCCAACTTCACCAAGCATGTCATCGAGACGATGGGGCCCAATATGACCCCCCGGACCCGTCAGATCCTGGCCTCCCTGACCCAGCACCTGCACGACTTCGCCCGCGAGGTCGAGCTGACGCACGACGAGTGGATGACGGGCGTGCACTTCGTCAACGCCATCGGCCAGACGTCGACCAAGACGAGGAACGAGGCGCACCGCATCTCCGACGTTCTCGGGCTCGAGTCGTGAGTATTCACCTCTGGCGGCACGCTGCCCCTCCGCGGCATACGAGTAGCTGACTGTGTGCGTCCAGGCTGGTCGATGAGATCGCCAACAAGATCATCGCCGAGGGCGACACGGATCCGACCTCTTCCTCCATCCTCGGCCCCTTCTGGTCTCCCCACGCCCCGTTCAGGGAAAACGGTGGCACCATCATCCAGGACCCGGCTCCCGGCGGCCGCGTTTGCCTCATGCACGGCACCATCACCAACCTGCTGACCGGCGAGCCCATCCCCGACGCCGTCTTCGACGTCTGGCAAGCCAGCTCCAACGGCAAGTATGACTTCCAGGACCCGGACAACCAGACGCCCAACAACCTGCGAGGCAAGTTCCGGGCCGACGCCAACGGCAAGTACTGGTTCTACTGCTACCACCCGACGGCCTACTCGCTGCCCACCGACGGCCCGAGCTTCGAGCTGCTCAAGCTCATGGATCGCCACCCCATGAGGCCGGCTCACATCCACATCATGGTGAGTGATAATGTTCCCTGACCCACCCATGCGTCATACCTCCCTATAGTTCCCAGGAGTGGCGCATACGATCAGAACCGAGATTGAAGTGGATGATGCTCGAGGCGATTGACAAGCACGAGCCACCCGAGCACGGCTGACGGAAGACTTACTCCAGGTGACCCACCCTAACTTCAAGGGCTGCACAACGCAGCTTTACCCCAAAGACGACCCCTGGCTGGAGACGGATACTGTCTTTGCCGTCAAGGACGATCTCGTCGTCGACTTCAAGCCCCTCAAGGGAGACGACAAAGCCGAGCTCGAGCTCGAGTATAACGTCATCCTGTCGCCCAAGGGCTACCAAGGCCGGCAGTTCGGCCCTTCGCTGTAGCCGCGGGAACCGCCGTGGGACCTGGGTTAGGGGAGCAACGCAGCTGCAGTCTGGATGACGACGGCAGAGCTGACGTGGAGGGGAGCTGGGGAAAAGGAACTATGCAGAGAAGGTGGCGTGTTGTTCGCTTGGGTTGTCGTGTGTCGTCCGGCCTTCGTACCTAGGCATGTATGAGTACAGTACGGAGTATGGGTGAAATTGACAAGCAGTCTTCCGTATTCGTAGACAGCGGCCGGCTCGTGCTCGTATACCCTGCCGTAGCAAACACCGAGCCCCTTGGCTCCGTCTCCCCTCAATCTCCGCCGCCCGCCGAGCCCAGGGTCGACGACCCCGAACTATCCTCAGGAAGTTCAGGTGAAGCTCCCGGAACTGGACCCTGCGAGCAGCAACTGGAGAAGCCCCCCGCGAGGTGATTGGGCACAGCCATGCCCTGGCCGCCCGTTGCCAGACGCGACAAGCACATGTGGCGCGCTCCCACGGCGAGTATGGAGACGTCGAGACGGGGGTCCACGCAGGCCGCCTCGCAACAACAGCGGTCGAGCCAGGCTTTCTGGACGGATTCGCACGCAGGTCCCCACTGGCATCCCAGCAGGTCCCCTGGCAGCCGGCGTATTCGGGCGGGCACATGGACCAAGTACTCCGTGCAAACGGCGCCTTCTGTTCGGTAGCCCGACGCGTGCATGCAGGGCGATAAGATAGCGGTGCAGCGCCCCGGTCGTCACAGCAACCGGGCGGCCCCTCCATAAACACAACGCCAGCGTGCAACTGTCATCTCCCCACAGCCGTCACCGCCGTAACAGTCGCGTCTCTTCTTCTCGGCCATGGCATACTTTTTGACCCAGCATCGTCTTTGAGTTTACTTCTTCTCTCCCGCCTCGCGGCGGCTGCCTTGTTGTATTATTTTTGCGTCATCCTTTCTCGCGCGCGCTGGAGCCTCCTCCTGGCCCGTTTTACCCACCGGCTCCGGCGAGTGGCACGCTTGTCGGACAAAGCGGCTCTCGGGTATAGCCTGCTGTTGGCTCGAGAGTCGTTTTGGTGCCTCGGCCGGCGATGGCACCAGGCGGCCATGGTAACGGCCCCCATCAGACCGGCGCCCGCGACACGAAACCTTCGTCGGGCCTAACGTCCCTCCTACACCGCCGACAAGTCTCGAGCGGGAAAGCCCTGCCGTCACCTCCCCTTGATCGACAGCCACAGCCCCAGTACTTTGCCAACGACGGCGCCATGGCGGCCGGCAGCTTCGCAAAGAACAACCCTGGCGCCCTGGGCGAGCTGCAGCAGAACCAGCAGGAGTCTGCGCCGCGGAAGGCCCGCGACGAAGGAACCGATAACGGCCCAAAGTACACATGGGGCCCCGTCTCGTTGAAGCCCGTCGGCGACAAGGATGCCAAGAAGGCGGCCAAGCCTCGCGACGCCTCGCCGTCCAAGAAGCCCAAGAAGTCCAAGTCGGCAACCAGCCTCGTCTCCTTGCTCACGCGCCCCAAGTCGTTGAAGAACCTCCACAAGCTCGCAACCGACGACGAAGCGCGGAACTCTCGGGACAAGGAGAACAGAACGCCTGACGAGCCCACCAGCGCCGGCCTACCCCCGCCAATCTTCAGCCAATTCACCTCGGGCGCGCTCTCCAACAAGCCGAGGGAGCGCGCATCTGTCGATGTTGCTTCAACTCGACCGGTCATGAAGGAACGGCCCAAGTCATTTCACGCTCCGAGAGTGTACTCGGACCCAAAGACGGCGTCCGCGGCGGCGGTGTCGCGGCAATCCCCTAGCACGGAGAAGCCAGTGAGCCACTTGCAGAGGGGCAGAGTCCTCGCCGCTTTCAGCAATTTGACTCATGGCCGGTCAAAGTCTACTGCTCGCAGCTCAGGCACGGAGGTGCCCCCGCCGTTCCCCCACGCAGGGGACATCGATAAGCAGCTGGAGGACCTGCTGGATCGCCGAAACATCCCAGAGAACCAGCGGTACAAGATGAGGAACCTGACTGATACAATCAAGATGGAATTCATCCGCCAGGACTGGGCCGAGATGCATGCCGCCAAGGCGGAGCGGTCCGGGACCATGGACAGCGTCAGTACCACTGACGCTGCCACCCTTACGCCCGCTGGCTCTGACTGCGACGAGGACAAACCGAAGCGGAGCCGTGGCAGGAGCTTTACGTTTTCGCGGAAAAAGGAGTCAAGGTCGCCCTCCAAGAAAGCAAAGGGCGAGGGCACGCTGGGGCGCCATTTCAGGAGCAAGTCCACTGATAGCGTCGCGAGCGAGCGGCCGTCTTCATCCCATTCGTCGTCTGGGAGCAGCTTCTTGGCCAAGATCAAGCTTCAGCAAGGCCCCAGAGATTACGTCGCCTACCTTAGAAAGGTACAAAAGCCCGAGCTAGTCGAAGTCGGCAAACTGCACAAGCTGCGGCTGCTGCTGCGAAACGAGACGGTCGCCTGGATCGAGGACTTTATTCAGCAGGGCGGTATGAAGGAAATCGTCGGGCTGCTCAACCGCATCATGGAGGTTGAATGGAGGTGAACAATGCCGATGCTCCCAAGAGGACGAGATGAAATGCTGACGATGCCATCAGAGAGGAGCACGAAGATGCACTGCTGCATGAGAATCTCCTGTGCCTCAAGGCGCTCTCGACCACAGCACGTGCCATGGAGTACATCCACTCCGTCCAGCAGGATCTGTTCCCCCGACTCTTGCACCTGCTCTTCGACCCCGAGAAGAAGGGTCCCAGCGAGTTCACCACGCGGAACATCATCACCTCGGTCCTCTTCGCGTACATCGAGTCGGCTGCACTGGCCGAGCGGCCCTCGAGAGCAAGGACCGTGTTGGCCCACCTTCGCGACCAGGTCCCCAAGGAAGAGGAACGTCCTCTTCCATTTGTGCTAGAGATGAGACGGGAGCGGCCGTACCGCATGTGGTGCAAGGAGGTCGTCAGTGTGACCAAGGAGGTCTTCTGGATTTTCCTCCACAACCTCAACGTGGTGGCACTGCCCTCGGACAACGAGTCCAACAGATATGCTCCCGGCGCCGCAGCCGAAGATGCCGGATCCGAAGGACCGTACGCTTACATGCTCCGACACTTCCCACCGGAGCGACCGCCCGTGCCCGCCGCGCCGTACGTCGGGGGCGTCGAGTGGGACGCGACCAACTACCTCGCCTCCCATCTCGACCTCATGAACGCCATTCTCGCCTGCACACCCACGCCTCGGGACCGCAACGCCCTGCGTGCCGAGTTCCAGATCTCGGGCTGGGAGCGCTGCCTCGGCGGCAGCCTGCGGCTCTGCAAGGAGAAGTTCTACGGCGCCGTGCACACGTCCCTGCGCACGTGGGTCGCCGCGGCAGCCGAGGACGGCTGGGACGTCAAGGACGTCAGGTTCGGTCCCGCTCCCGACACGCGCAGCTCGCCGAAGAAGGCGGGTGGCGGCCAGAAGGCCAAGGTCGACGAAGCGCCCAAGCTCGACATCCCGCGCATCGACTTTGCGCTGGACCAGCCGCAGTCGTCCAAGGATGCCTGGTTGTGAGTGACGGCGCCAGGCACACCCAGGCGGGCAAGCAAGGAGGTTCACGAAGCATTTGGACGGTCAAAAAATGACGGGTCACGTTGATATGCGTTTGAAAAAGATTGGCCGATGGCGACTTTGCAGCTTGTAGACAGGAGGGGTTTGCTTGGTTGGTTCTGTCTTTCCTCCGCCCTCATTACGCGCCATCTTCGCTGGTTGGATAAGGTCATCACCAACGGTGCATTGCCTATAATCAGGCGTTTTGGTTGTACGATTACATGAATGAATTGACGACATGATGAAGTACCTACAAACTGTCCTCATTTGAGCCGTGACTTGTGACTTGGCTTCGGAAGCTTGCTTATTGCCAATTTGCTCACTACTGTCTTGTAACGAGACGGGGATGCTGGGGAGAGGTTTAGAACAAATTCAGCGGCATCTTATTTTCTAAGAATTTGACCTCTAGACAGGAGCAGGCGAAGCCAGTTTCGTTTGCTAGGCCCCTCGGTGGAGCTTGAACGCTTCATGAACCGACATGCCCCTCAACACGTCTTCCTTGACCCTCTCATCAGCGGTTGTTAGCTTGGGCAGCAACTGCAGCACCTGCTCCAGCTTGTCCTGAGGGATGACGACAACACCATTGGTGGGGTCGTGGAAGCCGATGTCGCCGGGGCTGACGACGGTCCCGTTGATTTCGATTGGAACCTGTAATGCCCAAGGAACGCTCTTACCACCAGACCCGACGGTGGAGGTGCCGTGGGCCCATATCTGTTGACCCGCGTTAGAACCCGCATGGGAAGAAGCATGCGTGCTGCTCACCGGTAGATGTGTGCTCCTCAACTCGGGCAGGTCCCTCACTCGCCCAGCAACCACGATGCCTTTGGCTTGGCGAACTTTCATTCGGAGAGCCAGGATGCCGCCACAGATGGCATTCGTCTGGCCGGGAGGCTGCTTCAGCACCACAAAGGTACCAGGTTCCGTCACGTCGGTCCAGTGAGCGTCTTTGGGGACGTTTGGCGCAGGGCTGCTCGGAGTTTCGCCGTGGGCCACGAAGAGTACGGTGGACACCGGCGCTATGGCAATGTCTGCCGCCGCCTCCCCCGGGGGGAGGTTGTACGAGTTCAAATCGGCGATGAAGCCGGCCCCGGGCACTTTCAGCTTGGCCAATGCATCTGAAATGTCGCAAGCCGTATATTTCTGTAGCTCGGCGATAGTCGCATCAGAAAGAGGAGCCATGGCTTGTGACGACAATAGGCGGCTGCTTAGCAGAGGTGCTGGTATCGCGATTGGCCGATCACAGGCCAGGGAAGATCGGTGCGCGGCGAGCACTGTAGGGATGCGAGCCACAGACCGCAGCATAACCTGAGTGACAAGATATGCCGAAACCAGGAATGTGTCGGAAAACGGATGTGAAGTAATTACTGGGTTCGATATGCGAGGAGGGGAGCGGATGCGGCATGCGTGGAGGCCGTGGCTGTTTGACTCGAGAGCCGAGCCGACGGTCGTTTGCCACGGATGGCGGGAGCTTCCGTGGCTGGAACTCCACACCAATGAGCCTCGGAAGTCGGCACTATCTATCGCCTATCGCCGTCTGTGCTTCACCACGACAAGTCTGAGGACAGGGAAATCTTGCCTGCAGCACGGGGAAGGCCTGTACAAACGCCCAATCAACACACCGAGTCGACCGTAGGCAGGAGAAGCCAGCCACGCATTGTCCCATCTTCGATGCTGAGGGCAGGGAAAGGCGCCATTAGAGAGAACAGAGCAAACAGCCGCTGTCGTCGGTCAATACTCGTGTGACATGGCTAGCTCTGTTCCAGACGTTAGGACGCCATCCGCCCCCTCGAAGAAAGAAGCAAGCCCAGGTACCGGCTGCCCGGTGCTCGGCGTCGACTGGTCGCGGAAGATGCTACTATAACGAGAGGCATCCGGGGCTTGCTATGTGAGCCTACGCAGCACATCTGGCCCTTGTTGATCAGGGGCGGCGCCCTCGCCCGGTGAGGGCATGGCGCTGCACGAGTGCGCCATGGTGACGGGGACCTGGCCCCGGCCTGGTAGTCGTCGCCACCGGCGGATGCTGGGCGATGTCCCGTGGATATGGATCATATGAGACTCTCTGCGGGCGTAAGCCGCCTGAGACACGGAGTGGCAGCGCCGCGCAGGCAGCCAGTCCGCAGGGGCTCACGGTGCTCCGTAGCAGTGTGAGAGATGTCAATAGCCAGGCGCATCGTCCAGCAGCCTCGTCATCCAGTTGATGCCGATCAGGGTTTGCCGAGTCCATCGCGAAGGACAGAGTAGAGCGAGCCGTCGTGGAGAAGATGGACTCTGAGAAGCTGGACGAGTTGATACAGAGCGTTGGCCTGGACTCTAAGGTATGGAGTAGCAGGGGCAAGCCGGAAGCTCTTCAGTGCTGACCGCCTGGTCGAGGCTTCCAATCGGGTAGTTGAGGGGGTGTGTGCCTGCCTTGCCGCATGCTGCCAATCTTCATCAAACTCCGATGGGTTTATCAGTCAGCAGAGGAAGCCGCATTGTCGATGTTGACCGATTTCCCTCCGCGAGCTCATGAACGCGTCCCGAGGCCGGGCTCGCCCCATCCTTGGCCATCGCACGACACGTCCTGGACTGCTGGGCATCGCAGCGTGCTATACGACTCTGCACGAAGTGTTGAGCCAGATCACTGCACTAGGCACTACGTGCTATGCAGGTACGTTGAGCCAATTTCCACATCCAGCTTGCCGGCGGTGATCGCCATGACGTTGCCTCTCCTGAGTCGGCTTTGGCAGGCTGTAGCTCGATACACACGCCGCCTTTTGCTACGAAATACCGGGAGAGAAGAGAAAACCGGCTGCTTGGCTCCTTGCCGCGTCCCTCGCCAGCGCACTAGGCTACCTGTCTGTTCCAGGTGCCCGGTCTGCAAGCCACACTGCCCACTGCCGGGCCCTCGACAACGTGGTGACCAAAACGCCGTATCCGCCCGCGCTTACATGCCGTGATGCATAAAGACCATGCAGGCACTTCAAGCTTGCACGCTTCAGCACAATTGCCGCATTTATTCCAAGCCCAATACGTCAATGTCGAGTCCAGGATTGGTTGGTCAGCCGCATTGCTTCAACCTGAGCAGACGTGCGGAGCCCTCGCGCCTGTTCTTTTAATGATGCCAAAGTTGGCGATGCCATGTCGCAACGGAGGTTAACGGCACCCTGTGGCGTCCTGTGGTCCCAGATGCGGCAGCCGTCTGCCATCTCGTTAATTTTACGGGGTCGGAGGCCGAGACATCGGTATCACCACGGGAAAGCCGACGTCAATAGAGACGACAACGGCATCTCATCCATGGACGGCTTCCGGTAAGCTTCAGACGCGTGTATGTATGGTGCGGTGCCGGAGGCGGCGACCTATACGAGTATGCGAAGTACCGGTGAATGCAAGGCGTCTGCTGTTGGCTCGGCCTTGCATCGCATGGACAGTAGCTTCTATTTGCTGTCTGGCCTCGCTCAGATGAAGGGCTGGCTAGCACTCATCACTCCTGAGGATACTGTTGGGAACCGAGCATGCTGATTGCAGCCGTGTTAGAACACCCCTCTCGTCGTTGTTGGTGAGTATCTGTTCTGTTTCTAAACTCGCTGCATTTCATGACTACGAGGATGTAGGGTATCTTGCCTGTATTCGCAAAGTCGACCGCCGTGTATATGGCTTGGTGGGCTTACCCTGCTACGCGAATAGCTACGTACGCTCGAAGAGCTCCGCGAGATGTCACTCGCCGCGAAAGCGTGTCTATAAGGCAGCAACCGACAACGGGGTCGGCGCATCTGCAGTCCAAGTCTTGTAGTGACTGGCCTCATCACGCCTGTTCTCGTGTCCCTTTGTTTGAGTTGCTGAACACGTGTTGATGCTCACACCCGCCGTTGCATTGAATCGACGTCCGTGGCGGCATGGGGGTGAGAGAGGTTCACCGGCAGCACGAGCCGGAATGGGCGGCGCTTGGAGATGATTCACCCTTGGCGTTGGCTCCATGCACATTTGCGAGGCCGGCAACCTAAAACCCAGGGAATGCAGCCTTTCTTCTCTCGCACTCCTGACCCTGGCATCCTGGATCCCCAGACCGGCCTGGGCAACCCAACGAGATGGGGCGTGACCTGTGGAGGTGGGACTCGAACAGAGCGCTGCTGGTCGCGAAACGCGGCAGGCACGGAGCGAATGTGCGCAGGTTATGGTGAATACCGAGGGTCCGGCTTGCAACTGCCTCGTGGTGCCACAACCCGCAGCCGGATTCTTACGACGAGCGACTGTTTTTCGACAAGAAAAGAGTGCCGTCAATAGGACGGACAATCGAGAATCGTATTTTTATGGAATGCACTTTCCAATATTCGGGAATGTTGAATGACCGACGCTCTTCCAGCAGCTGGCAGGTGCCGCGGGCCAGTGTGTCCGTTGGGGGCCCGCCCGCACAGCTTGGCTTGGTGGGCAGGTACTCCGTAGCCCGTACGGTGCGCCGTACCTACCCAAGGTAGACAAAGGCACGGAGCGGGCTGCCGAGTACCTCCTTCCTTCCACGTCAGGTCAGGCACCCGAACTTGGCCTTGGCCGCTCCGCCTGCCACTGAGCTCACCTCTGCATCGACCTTAATCCCTCTTACACCACCCGGCCTGCCCCAACCCCGTCCCATCGCGACACGCAGCGCCGTCAACCGCCCGCTTCCCGCCCGTACACCCCGATCCTCCCTCGTCGCTCTCCACAGCCCGGGCCAGCCCGGGTACCTGACAGATCACCTCAGCCGCCGCAGCCTCCCCACTCGGCTTTGAACCACTGATCCTCCGACGGCCCCCTCGCAAGAGCCTCTGCCTCCGCCTGCGTGCCTCCAGACCGAGCCTTGCCCGTGCTGGACCTCTCCCACCCACTCCGTGCCTTGGCCTTGCGAGTCCGCCTTTTGTCCCTTGATCCCAGTTCCCGTTGCCAGTCGCCCTTATCAACGCTGCTTGAGCCCGACTGGCCCCACCACACCCTGCGGGAGCTCTTCGAGATCTGCCACTCGACGCCGGTGGCTGCACGTCGAGGCCAGGTTCGTTCGCACCCACGCCGCGTTGCCAACCTACCGTGCCTTTACCTTGCCTGGCCACGCATTCACGGTAGCAGCCGTTACCCGGCGAGCCGGACAGGACCAAGTTGAGGAACGTCTCAGCTATTTGTAGGGTTGGTTCACCGAACCCTGTCGGTGACTATGTCCATAAAGTAAGCCTCTCACACATGTTCTCTCCCTCCCTCTCACAACCTACCCTCTCCGTCTCCTTCTGCGCTGTCTGCCTGTCACGGTCTCCCATACTCCTTGTCACTCTTCTCCATCTCCCCCGTTACCCTCTATTCTCCCTAAAAGCCCCTCCCCCCCCTTCCTCCGACAACTACATCCCTCCTCTCCAGCTCCTTCCCGACAACATTCTTTCCACCCCCCTTCACCGTCTCCCACCTCATGGCATACATGGGTTTGACCCGCGCTCAACATGGACAACCCTCATGATTACCTGATCACGGGCCGAGCGCCATCCCGAAGACCAGTGGACCCTGACAATGAAAATAGCTGGGTGATGCTCAACCAGAGCGGATTCGTCAAGCTGGGCAACGAGCGCGTCCTACTCAAGCTCGACTCCAGGATCTCATGCGAGCTGTCCGTGCCTCAAGAGCTTCGGCCTCGCTGCACATCCTTTCAGCGCAAAAGCGACAAGGGCACTTTGTTCTTGACCAACAAGAGGGTTGGTTCCGCCGCAGTTTTTCTCTGCGCCATTCGTTGTGTTGACGCGATTGCTAGATTGTTTACCTCCCCGCTAAACCCACTTCAGAGCCCAAGTTTGAATCCTTCAGCGCTCCGATTCTCAAGTTCCAGGATTCCAGCACGTCCTCATCTATGTGGTGGGGATGGGTGTGGAAGTCAGACTGCATACCCGTTTCTGGCGGAGGCATTCCCGCCGATCTGCCACGAATCGAGGTCAAATTTACCTTCTCCGACGGTGGCATGATGGACTTTAACGAAGCATACATTCGTCTACGCGAGAGGCTCTTCCAGTTCCAGGAGATGCAAAGGGAAATGGGACCCGGTGCGGACGTACCGGATGAACCCCTACCGGCGTACGAGGCCCAAGGAAATCAGCCTGCCGATTCGCCCGCCGCTGCATTGGCAGCGCCCCGAAACAACCGATCGGATAGCGCCGCCAGTCGCCGGGCACCCAATGAACCGCCGCCAAACTACGATGAGGCCCAAGCACAACAGCTCAGCAATCGCTTGGAAGAGCACATCCGCGGAGAAGTAGACAGGGGAGACCAAGAGGATTAGAAGAGAAACGAAAGTAGACTGAAGGTTGGATCGTCTTGGGCAGCCGCTGTGAAGTACTTTGAAAGCTTTGAGCGTTGATATTGGCACCAAGTGTTGAAGTCACGACTTATTCAACCGAGGTCTTAAGCCTGATTCTTTGCTTTGGCGTTTTTGGATGGTATTCGAGATGAGGTTTACCGAAGGAAACAGATGACAGTATGTTTTAGAGGTTACCTGATACACAGCTATTTCGTTATCAACATTCTGAAGTGGCCATACGAGCAAGGTTGTGGATGCATCATGGCGCGGTCTTGCAACAGGTTCTGGCAAACGCCGCCGAGGTGCACCAGCGTATGTCGGGTCACGTCTCCCGACGGGACGGTGCAATTCGTCACAGCCATGAGCATGTGCTGAATGACCGAACGAGAGATCACGTGATGTTACACGTGATATCATCGGGTGCTGTCGGGCCAATCAAAATGCGCCAATTGAGGATCAGTTTTCGCTTCGCGACCTTGGCCGAGAGCTTCCGACCTCTTACGATCCGACCAAACCGCTTAATCCACCACCACCTTCCATTGTGATCTAGCCACCTGTCGCGATGGGTATCTGGGACGCTTTCTCCGAGATTGTCGAGGCTGTGACGCCATGGAGCGTCGTTGAGGCCGAGGCCCCTGCCGAGGAGCCCAAGGTACGAAATTAGTTGTTGCCGAGCAATTTTCGCGACGGACAGATCGGCCAGCGCCGCGACGTGCTCGGTCAGGCTGGTGCAATGTGTTCCGGGCTGAGCTAACGATTGCTGTAGGAGGAGCAGGCCGCCGAGACCGAGAGCAAGGACGACGAGTCCTCCAAGGAGGACACTCCCGAGGAGTCCAACGAGGCCGAGGAGAGCGGCGAGCAGGGTGAGGAGGAGGAGGAAGAGGAGGAAGAGGAAGAGGATGAGGAGGAGATTGTCGACCCCAAGGATACTCTCGAGGAAGGTTCGTTGCACTCCGACGTGTCCCGCGGTTGGCCCAACCCGTCCGGACTCCTGGCCATAAGCTCCGACGAGGCATTTCACTGCATCGCGAAGCCTGTGAAATGGAGCACCGCACAGGGCCTTTGTGGCAAGAAAGCTGACCTGAAAACTACAGAGTGCAAGAACTCTGCGCAGTGCGCCCCCGCCAAGCACCACTTCGACCACTGCGTCGAGCGCGTCGAGCAGCAGCAGAGCGAGGGTGAGGCCAAGGAGGACTGCGTCGAGGAGTGTACGTGCCGTCTTTGATTCCCCCTCCAGCCCATATGTGGCACAGCTATTTGGCAACCGCCTCCGCCACCGCTTGCTATCCGAAGTCATCATCTGAAGCGCCATTTTTCGCTGACCACGCTGCAGTCTTCCACCTTGCCCACTGCGCTACCGCCTGCGCCGCTCCCAAGCTTTGGGCTAAGCTGAGGTAAATTGTCCGCCGACGGACACCTCGTGCATCATCGATCGATCGCGCTCGAACCACGGATTTGAGCTGGTGAGGGTGCGTCACAGCAACTACACGATCGGAGATTCAGCAAAATGACCCATCGGGGGGTGTGTCCCTGTACGATCCGCATGAGCTCGGGAGGTTGAGGCTCCGGATAGGAGTCGCGCTTTCTTCTTCAGCGGTCCTGTCTGTACCATATGCTGCAGCGCCCTGCAATAGATTTTCTCTCTTCGCACCTTGGCATCCCTTGCCCGTTGGTTTTGTGCTTTCACCATGCCTTGGCAGCTTGGCCGACGTACCTTTGAAGCCTAATGATGTGTTGTTTGTTGGTTCTTGAGGACGACGATTTCTGCTTTACTGTTGCTCCAGCCCTGGCTCTCGGGCGGGGCTGGCGGCAAAGACAATGAGCCGTGCATGTCATTTCCAGCCAAGAATTCGGACCGCTGGACGAGCACCGAGAATATTCCCGAGTTATTCGAGTCGCCTACAACCATCCAGCGTGCGGTTCGCCACCGAGGCCAAAGTACATGACAAGGCAATGTAGCGTCTCTGTAGATTTAGTGGAGGGTGTTCCTTGAGTGAGGTGTCACCGCCAGGAAGCTGCCGCGGCGAACTCGAAACGACAACACAGCAAAATGTTGCACTGGCAATTGTAATGTACTCCCCGTACGAGGTCAAGTATACTGATGTAGGTTTGACATACTGCGGCTTTGCATTACTTTTTGGCCTTCGGCTGGAGGGATGCCGCCGGCATGATATGGACTATGTACGTGTAATGTGTCGTTGCAGCCCATCAAGGCCGGCAAGACAAAACAAGGAGATAGCACAGAGAAGAAAGCATGGTGCACGATCAGGGAAAGCAAAGAAAAAAAAAGAAGAGGGAGGGGCAAAAAATGAAAGACATACGACAGCCGGTATTCGCTGGTCGTCACCGATCCAGCTACTAATCTGCCGCTCGCAGGTTTATCGTGGGAGATCAAACGGGATCCTGAGTTTCCCTGCGGCTATGGTCGTATGTGATAGGCAATGGAGCACAAGTGTCTTAAATAGACATTGCTGGGAATTCTTTGTTGACCAGGTTTCGGGCCAACGTGACGACACTTGGTCGAGGAGGAGATAATCTCGTCTCAGTCAACCAGGTACGGAGTACATCTCGCAGCAATTACACTCTCCATAAACGTCACCCACTACGCTGCACCTCTTTGTGCGACATGGAAATGAGCGGCTTGAGAGATGTCGTCTATAAAAAGACGAGCGGCCTGCGAGGCCCTTGTCTGCAAGTGTGGCGCGAATGCGTGAGAACGCCAACCGTCACTATTAGACGTTGCATACCTGGAGGTGTCTGCGTCGTCTACAGTTGGTCGACAGAACATTTGCTGGCCGCAGGTTTGAGCTTCCCCTCGGACCAGAGCCTTGGGACGGATGAAACAGGCGAACGCGCGTGCCAGAAGTATCAGGTGAGCAGCGCAGCCTCCCGGGGGGTTGGGACGGTCATGCGGCTGCGCTCCGGGGCAGATCACGGAGCTCCCAGGGAATATGCCCGGCGCCCATGCCGATCAGGGCCTCGAGGTGCCTGTCACGGTTTCCGATCTGGCCTGGGAGGAAGACAAACGGCGGTTCGCCCTGCGGCGGCGGATTCATGCGGCGAGCCAGAGAGCAGGCGTCGGTGGAGTCAGCAGGTTTCAAACCGTTTCTACACATGGTGCGGATGCGTCGTAAATAGAGTGAGACAGACGGTTTGACTCGGCCGTGGCCCAACGGGGTGGGACCGAGGGAGAGACAGGCAGACGGACAGAACAGACAGACGGGAAACGGCGGGTGTGGGCATTTCTCATGCGAGACACTCGACACGAGCCCGGCTCCGACGGTGCGGTGCGGATGCGCAGCCGGCGCAAGTCCGAGCCGACGACGCAAGAAGCACGGGACAGAACGTCTAGAAGCCGTCCAGATCGTGGCAAAAGAAGCAACGCATACAGAAATTTTCTGCATTGCATTGCTCCATGCATCGTTGCCCGTGAAGCAGCAGGACACGGCCTCGGTGGTTGCAGTATGCAGCTGGGGGCGCCCCCATCGTCCCACCAACACCTGCAGAATCGCGACCGCAATTCGCCCTCAACCGTACGACGACTGCGTTTGGTCGCAGCTAGCCGCAGATCTGGTGGCTCTGGCAGGGCTCTCGTCGGCGGCCCCCTCTCAGAGATCCAATGGGCGGCTCGTCGATCCAGTCCAGGCGGTATCGCTCGCCGCGCGCCGCTAGCAATTGTCCCCTTCCTCTGCAGCAGCTCCCCACTTGGTTGGGTTGCATCGGCCGTCTGCGTATCCAGCGGTTCCAAGGTTTTCGAGTCTCGTCCTCGACAACCAACAGGCGGCAGCGAAGTTGCGCGCCGCAGCGACGCCGGGTGTCGTTTAGCAGCCGAGGATGTGCTCGTCGTCCCTGACACAAGGCGTGCTCACGTATTACCTGTGCGGCGGCGGGACTATTGCAGCGGTGTCTCGAAGACTGCAGCATCTGATCAGCTGTGCGGCGGCCACGGGTTGATTGAGTTTGGCAGCATTCCGCGTGGTTGCTGCTGGCCGAAAGGTGGCGTCGAGACCACATGTCCAATTGTCTCTCCACCGGGCCAGCTGCCACTAATGCACCGCACGTTGCAGCCGAGGCTGTCGACGTCGTCTGTCGCAAATGGCATCTGCAATCGCATCCGCAACCGTGCCGTAGCGTAGCGTGCTTCGTACTTTCGTATCTGGGGGGCATAAGGTAGCTCGTGGTTGCTCGTGGCAGCTTTCGGCTACCACGACCACGACCGCCGCCGCCGTAATGGCGCTTGGCGGCGGGCCCAGAAGCCCACGGCTCGGGAGGGCAAGCATCTACGAGTACGAGCACGACGACGATACAGCATCGCATGGATGCATGGGATGATGGCCGTTCCGTCTCATTAGCGCCGCCGCATCCTCCCAGCGGGCCCCTGGAGCATCCTCGTCCATCGACTCCATCCCGTTCGCTTGGCGCATTAACCGGCGCCGCTAGACCCTTGAACCCCGCAGAGAACCGAATCTGTTGCCCCCTCCCCCCGGTCTCCCCTGCCGAAGCCTGTTGGAGGAACTGAGTTGTGAGGCGTGGTCGGCGAGGTGCCACGCATCCACGGTGCTAGGCAAAGAGGCGTCCCCACGCGAACCAGAAGCCTTCGGCGGCTGCCAAAAAGCCCTTCAGCCAGCCTCAGCTGCCCGTTGATTGACTTTTGCTGCCGCCGGCGTCCTCGTTCCGTCCCTTCTCTCCCGTCCTCTTCCACCTTCGCGGTCGTCAACCCCGTCGTTTCGTCGTTCGCTTCGCACGCACGCCTTCTCCTCCATCCGTGCGCCGACGCAGCCACATCGTGATCCCGATCGACATCTGTGCGCGCGCTCGGCATTCTCCTCTTGCGTCAAGGACGAAGGCTCCAGACAGCCAGAAACGGCACGAGCCCGCTGTCCAGATCTCCACAGGGCTGGCTGGCCTGAGCTAGACCAGGCCCTGCTCTCTCTGGCCTGGGACCGGGGGCCCGGGACCCTGCGACCTGCCGCAATTACTCGCGCGGCCTAGTCGCCCAGGTTTTAATCTCCTGGCTACCGAAAGGCGTGCGCGGGCGACGGCTCATCCACGAGTCGGGAGGCCCGACGGGAGAGACGACGCCCGTCTCTGATCTTGGGTCGGTGGGACTGTCCAAGTCCGGTCCTGTTCTTGTAAAGCGATTTACAGCTTTGCCTCTTATTCCCTCCTTCTCCCTCTTCGCAATTCACTCTCGCCGCCTTCTCCTGCGGCTGCTGTGCTTCCCCTTTCAACCCGTCGGAGCTCGCCGAGTGTAATCTCATTCCGTATATGAAGAGCGGCGGCGACTCAACCAACCCCCCTGCTGCCGTGTTGTTGAGTTGGACTCTTCCGGCGCCCCCTCCGTCCTCTCTCCCCACCATCTCTGGCCCGTCCGTCGGCCATCGCTGAGCACCATGAAGAGCGTCAGCAGCACCGTCGGCAGCAACGATGCGAAGAGCAGCCGCTTCTGGCACCGGTCGAAGCTCGACTCGGGTGACTTCACCATGAACGAGCAACCGGGGGGCGAGAACGGCGCCGTGGGCGACGGCAGCCTTGCCAACGGCGTAACGACAGAGTATCGCACCTACAAGAGGCGCTGGTTCGGCCTGGTGCAGCTGACGCTGATGAACATTGTCGTCTCGTGGGATGTGAGTACTCTCATAACGCAGACAGTTGTCGCAAGTGAGGCGCGATGGCTAACACTATGCAGTGGCTCACGTACGCCCCCGTCGCCGGCGACTCGGCCACCTATTACAACGTCAGCAAGAGCACCATCAACTGGATCAGCACCGCCTTCTTCCTCGCCTTCGTCGCCGTCTTCCCCATCACCATCGCCGTCCTGCACCGCGGACCCAAGCTGGCCTTCATGGTGGCCGCCGTCCTCATCCTCGTCGGCAACTGGGTTCGATATGCCGGCTCCACGAGCGAGAGCGGCGGCAACATTGCCTGCGCCATGGCCGGCGAGATCCTCATCGGCTTCGCCCAACCCTTCATCCTCGCTGCGCCGACCCGCTACTCCGACCTCTGGTTCACCACCCGCGGCAGAGTCGCGGCCACGGCGGTGACGAGTCTGGCGAATCCGCTGGGTGGTGCGCTGGGCCAGCTCATCAACCCGCTCTGGGTCCAGAACCCCAGTGACATCTCCAAGATGGTGCTCTACGTCTCCATCATTGTAAGTCAAACCCACTCTTAAGCAGGGGAGCATCGATGATTTGCTCCAACGACCCCAAAGACTTCCAGCCGATGCTGACCTGGCACAGTCCACTGTTGTCTGCGTCCCGGCCTTCTTCGTCCCCGCCGCGCCACCCACGCCCGTCGGACCCTCGTCCGAGACGCCCAAGCTCAAGCTCCGGGAGTCCATCGGCGCCGTCACCAAGTCCATCGAGTTGTGGCTCGTGCTGATCCCCTTCTTCATCTACGTCGGCCTGTTCAACTCCATCTCGTCACTCCTCAACCAGATGATGACGCCCTACGGCTTCAGCGACGACGAGGCCGGCATCGGTGGCGCCATCCTCATCGTCGTCGGCCTCGTGTTCGCGGCCATCACCTCGCCCATCCTCGACCGCACCAAGGCCTTCATCCTCGCCCTCAAGATCTTCATCCCCATCATCGGCGTCGCCTACCTCATCTTCACCTGGATGCCCGAGACGCGCAGCGTCGTCGGGCCCTACGTCGTCCTCGCCATCCTCGGCTCCGCCTGCTTCGCCCTCGTGCCCGTCGCCCTCGAGTTCCTCATCGAGGTCAGCCACCCCCTGAGCCCCGAGGTCACGTCCACGACCGCCTGGGCTGGCGGCCAGCTCTTTGGCGCCATCTTCGTCATCATCAGCGACGCCCTGACCGACGACGACAACGGCGACCCGCCCAACAACATGAAGCGCGCCCTCATCTTCCAGGCCGTCATCGCCCTCGTCGTGTGCCCCCTGCCCATCTTCCTGGGCATGTTTGGCCGCCAGGACAAGGTCGTACTGCGGCGTGTTCGGTCGGATCAGGAGGGCCACCAGGCGAACGTTGTGGTGCCTGAGTTGGAGGCGTAGGCAGCTGAACGCGATCATGATCACAGCGATTTGGAGAGCAAAAGCATTGTGTGATTTGGCGGGCCAGAATGCGCATGTAGCAAGGCGCTTCGAGCCAGTGTTTGTATATGGAGTAGCGTCGCGAGTTTTTATCCCTTCACGAAACGACGGAAATATATACCCCAGTCCGATTCTTTATACCTCAAGCCGCGTTTTTCTTCCTGCTCAGCAATAGATATTAAATTATTTGTCAATGTGTGCCTATTTCGCCTGCGCTCGTGAGAGTTTGCCAACTGTTTATTCATTGTCCTTTTCATCCTCGATGATCTCCTGCCACTGATCCCGCAGCCGCTCCATCTCCTTCCAGCACCGCGCGCCCAGCTCCTCGAACTGCACAATGTCCTCGGCCGTCGCGTTGACGGCGCCGTGCTTGCGGCCGCGCAGCATGTGCAGCACGCCGACGGCCGTGTCGGCGGCGGGGTCGGCGGGGCGGCCCTCCCAGCCCCAGCCGTCGACCTCGGTCTTCTTGACGTTGACGTTGCGGCTGCGGTCCGAGCTGCTGCCCCATTTGACGCGCTCGGCGCCGGCGGCGTCGAGGGCGGCGCGGTCCTGCAGGGTGACCCAGACGGCGGCCTTGGCGCCGTCGTAGCCGTCGACGGTGTGCCAGGGGGAGCCGACCCAGCGGGCGAAGATCATGGTGACGCGGTACGCCCAGAAGAGGAACCAGGGCAGCGGGAAAATGGTGCTGGCGACGATGCCCGGGTGCGTCACGTACACCTTGGGCTCGGCCGCCTGCTGCTCGGCCTTGTCATCGGGCGTCAGCCAGCGCGAGCTGAAGGGTCGCGCGGCGGGGAGCGAGTATGTCAGGGCGAGGATGTCGGTGAGGCGCTTGGCCGACTCGTAGGCGTTGCGGTTGGTGAAGCCCTGCATGTCGTCGGCGGAGAAGACGTCGGCCACGGCCTCGAGGCTCGAGGTCCAGATGATGCGGCCGGGGGCCAGGGCGGCGTCGGCGGGGGAGCGGCCGAGGAGCGGGAGGAGCTCGTGGGCGAGCATGTAGTGGCCGAAGACGCAGGCGGTGAAGACCTCACCGAGGAGGGGCTTGACGGGCTGCGGCGGCACGTTAGCGATGGCCGGGGAGGGCGAGAGGAACGAGGAAGAAACAGGGGGACAGCTCACGTAGTTGTAGCTCTGCCGCTCGTTGAGGATGCACGTCGGCAGCGCATTCTTAAAGGTCGGCCACGTCACCGACGACATGAAGCCCTTGGTGACGAACTGCCAGAGGGCGCCGCCCCAGTCGCAGCCCGACCAGCCGCCATACGCGGCGTTGAAGATGACGCTGTCGATGCGCGGCACGCGCACGTCGACGAGGTACTCGCCCTCGAGGCCCGGCGGGTTGCCGACGGTGCCATGGCGCAGGCGACGGGCGAAGCGGCGGACGGCGCGCAGGTCGCACAGGTCGAGCGGCAGGCTCAGCACGTGGATGCGCGCCACCGTGTCCTCCCAGCGGTAGCCGGCGCCGGCGCGCGAGCGCAGCGCGGCCGAGGTCTGCGCGGCGTGGACGGCGTGCGCGCGGATCTCGCGCACCGCCTGCAGCGACTTGGCGGCCGAGCGCGTCGTCGGCAGCAGGACGAGGTGCGCCGTCAGGGAGCGCGTCGCGAGGAAGTCGTCGATGAGGCGCTGCGCCGTGCCGAGGCCGACGCCGCTGGGCGGGAGGACCGAGGTCAGCGATTGCGACCCGCGGGAGAGAGGGCGGACGGGACTGTGTCTTTACCTGTTTGCGCCCGTGATGAGGACGAAGAGCTGCTCGTGTGCCGGCACCGACTCCCACGGCGCGGCCGCCGGGGCTGAAGCTTGGACGACCATGGCGGCGAGCTGCGCGTGTGAGGAAGCACGTGGAGCGAGGACACGCAGCGAGCGGAAGAAGAGGTCGAGGGGCGAGAGGCGAGGAGCACGGTTTAGCGACCCAAGGAGGAGGAAGAGGACGAAGCGCACGTAGAAGAAGCGGTTACCGACACCAGCGCCCCCCGTTGCGGTGGCGGTCTCCCTCGTCGCGATGTCGTCGTCGACTTTTTGTCGGCTGACGTCGTCCCATTAGAGCAAGCGTCGGCTAGCGGCAATTCAGGGGTCGCTTCCAGTGCCTCGCAGCTGCAAGGGCCAGCCCGGCCAGCGCTGCCTCCCGGTGGGGCCGCGCACCCTGGGTGCACCCTGCCGAGAGCCCCGGCCGTCAGCCCCCGTCAGCGCGCCGGCGCATTATCCAGATGCATGTTTTCGCACCTATCAACTCGTCCATCGTGCATGCGCCGGCGGCCACATCTGTCTCACGCGATCCTCCCGGCCGTCGCCCCGGCAGTCGTGCTTCTCGAGAGAGAGTGAGCGAGGGCCATTAATCCCTCTTCGCTTTCCCTCCTCGTGTTGATTGTCCTACAATGAAGCAGTAAGATACTGCAAGATAATGTACGGTTGTTTATGTGTATCCTCTTGCAGAGACAGAGGGTTGCCCCTAATGGACGGACTACCTCTTTTCGACGACACGCTTGTAAGCTGGCAGCGTAAGCTCGGAGCCTTGGACATCAAAATGCAGCAGACCTTCACGCACATTCCCACGAACCATCGCCATCAAGAGTGGTGCCTTTTCAATTTCCCTCGTCCCCGTCTGTAGTTACTAGTTACGCGATTTTCTGTATATCGTCTTCATGCGCAATTCTGCCCAACCCTGTGTGGCATCCACTTCAACTGCCCAGCCGGGTACAAGCATCCGTCTCCTACTTCTAGATGATCATCCGTTCAAGCAGCAACATTCTCCATTCCTAGGGCATTTTCTCCCCTCGCGCGCTGGCTCGCCTTCCGTGCCCGCCTTCATCTCTCTACTCGCGCGGCTTGCTCAAACCCTCCCGGACAGCGGCCAGGATCAGGTCCTTGGCCTTCTCCACTCCCTCCCGGCTTCCGACAATCTCAATCGCCTCGTCCTTGGCCTGGTCCCGCGGCACCTGGATCCTGCAGCCGCTCTGGTGCCGGATCGAGTTGACCTTGGAGCCGTTGGGTCCGATGACGTGACGGTACGTCTTGGGGTCCGGCAGCACCAGGTAGCCCGTCGAGTCGTTCTTCTGTGCCTGCTCCACCGCCTTTTGGATCAACTCCTTGACCTTGGCCACGTTCTCGGGCGTGCCTCGCAGCACCCAGGGTATCTCGCCCTCCTCGTCCGACGCCGTCTTGACGACCTTCCACGAGTGGGCCTCCGCCGTCGCGTCAGCGTCGTCCGTGATCAGCGGCAGCGCGCCGTTGTCGGCCCTGGTCGAAGCGTCGGGCTTGCTGGGCACCTTGTGGCCGGCATGATCCACCGTCACCTGGTGGTTGTTTCGCAGCTGGCGGAACAGCTGGCCGTTGTTGGACACGGCGTGGTGCACGCTACGGGGCAGCTGCAGAGTCTCACCCTGCTGCTGCTTGACGATGCCCGAAATGTGCTCCTTGGCCTTGGCAACGTTCTCGGGCCGGCCCGTCACCTTGACACCCGTCTTGCCGTCGCCCTGCCGGGGCACGTCGATGGACACGCTGAACTGTGATTCCATTTGGCGCTTGGCGTCTCCGCCTCGGCCGATGAGGGATCGGTGGTTCTCGATGGGCACGTCCACCACCTCGGTGACCTGGCTCTCTCGCTCGGCAACGATGTCCTGGATGCGCTTGATGATCTTCTGCACCACCTCGGTTCGTCCCTCCACCTTGATCGTGTTGCCATCCGCGTCCTGCTTGGGGAACTGAATGGTGCGGGCGAGGTTGCGTCTGTCGTCAGAGCCGCCAGCACCGACAACAATGTCTCGTAGATTGGAGCCTGAAACATGTCTGGTCAGTATCCGTCTGTGGTGAACACAAAAAACGCCAGCTACTTACCGCCGGAACCAATGAGGGCCTTGTGGTGCTTCTTGTCCACGTCGATGGTCTGAACAACGGTGTCGTCAAAGACGGCGCGCTTCTCCTCGAGAACCTTGCGTGCCTGTGCGACCTGAGACGCGGTACCCTTGATGAGGATCTCGACAATCTCGGTGTCGCGATCCGCCGGCACGTCGATCCTGGCCCCAGTGAGCTGTCGAAGCTCGTCCAGTGCAGCGCCACCCTGACCAATCAACGAGCCGACCTGCTTCTGCTGGACCGGGACAGTTGCTGTGGCGGAATGCTCCTCCAGGTACTTGTGCAGCGAGAATATCTCATCCCTGGCCTCATCGGCACCCTTCTTGGGGCCGCGGATGATAACCTCGTCAGGCGCCTGCTGTCGGCGGGGTTTGCCGGCCTCGCTGGCGGCGTCTGCGTTGGGCTGGTCGTCCGAGGCGCTCTTTGTCGATCGGGGGAAGAAGATGAGAACCTTGTATCTGGTCTGCAGACGGTTGATCTGGCCGCCCTGGGCTCCAATCAGCTCCCTGTGGTACTTGGGGTCAATCTTGAGCACATGGGTCGTCTCGTCCGCCAGGGTTCGGGCAACGCCCTGGATGTGGGACCGCGCAGCCTCTGCCTTGGCCTTGGGCCCCTTCAGCTCGACCTTTCCGTCCTGGACCTGGATTTCAACATCAAAGCGGTCACGCAGCTCCTTGATGTTGCTGCCTCCCTTGCCAATGAGGTGATTCGCGAACTTCTGAGGGAAGTCAAAGGTCAAGGTGAAGCCCCGTTCCTTTTCGTCCTCCTTCTCCTGCTCAACGAAGGTCTTGGCCTTGCTTGCCAGAGACTCGACCGCGGAAGCAGGGCCACGGAGCGTGACGGTCGTGCCGACCTTGGTGACTCGAACCGGGATCTGTTCGTTTGAGCGGCTTTCCTGCTCCTTCTTGATGAAACGTCGAAGCCTCTCGTGGAACTTGAGCGGAACATCAAGGGTCACAGTGGTCAGGGCTTCTTGCTTGCCAATGAGCTCCAGAATGTGCTTCTGCGCATCCTGAAGACCCTGCTGGAAGGCGCGGATATCAGCATCCGAGGGCTTCGTACGAGGCAGCTGGTAGGGCCCCTCGGCGGGGTCAGCTCCCTCGAAAACCAACAGAACAGGGGCATCCGCTTCCGATGCCTCAGGCACGACGATGTGGACGCCGTAGTCGCTCTTGACCTTTGGCGTGATGTCATTGCGCAAATGCTGGTGGAAGAAAGGGTCGACGGCGAAAGCCTGCATTCGCGAAGGGGGGTGGCCGTTGATGATGCCGGTGATCTCCGACTGCGCTCGGATGGCGTTCTTGCCCTCGCGCGAATACAGCTCCCACGGCAGAGCACCGTCCTGGGAGAATGGCGTGTTGATGTGCGTGCTGTAGAGCTTCTCAAGGCGCTCGATTTCCTTGCGCTGACGCAAGTAGCGAGTAACGTTGGCAGCGTGGGCGGCGGCGCCTCCGGGGGCATTGCGATGGAACCTGGCAATGTCAATATTCGACATTTGCATGCCCATGGCGAGATCCATGGCCCTCTCGAGACCAGCCTGCACTCGGTCAGCTGGGCCGACCACAGTGATGGTATCATCATCCTCTTCCGAGGGCAGCAGGATGGCACAGCCAGTCTCAGCGAAGAAGTCCTCGGTCGGCAGTCCTCGGTTGCCAACAATGAACTGGTGTCGGCCTCTTTGGATGGACAGCTGCTCCGCTTCGAGCTGCTTGTAAAGCTCGGAGACCTGATGTTCGATCTCGGCGCGAACCTTTTGCACAGCAGCCCTGTCACCGGCAAGCTGGATATGGTCGTCCTCGGCAGCGGCAGGCGTGAAGACGGGCCTCTGACCAGGGCCGGGAGCCACCGGTGCAGGAACGCGTGAAAAGGCCTGATGAGGAGGCACACGAATATGAACATCATTGCTGTCCTCCAGCGCCTGGGCCAAAGAATTGCTAGGTCCGGCGATGAAAGGATAGAACGCCGCCGGGATGCCGCGAATCTTTGTCTGCACGTTGGACGACCGCTCGCCCGCAATCTTGAGGATCTCATTACGGGCAGAGGCAGCTGAGAGAGCATTACCCTCAATAATGACGTCGATCGTAGCGTCGTCGTCGTCGTCATCCACTCGGTTCTCCTCAGCCTTGGGCAGCTGGATTTTGGCTCCAGTCTTCTCCTGGAGGGTCTTGATCATGGAGCCGCCTTTGCCGATGATGTGAGCTCGTGCGCTGCTGGGAATGGGAACCTTGATAGAGGTCTGCAACGAGTTAGACTACGCAACCCTGAAAAGAGCATTTGGAGACGTACCCTAGTTCCAATTTGCTGAACCAGGTCCTTGAGTGCCTGTTGAGCAACATCCTGAGGGCCTGTAGCATCGAACCTCAGGCGCCCGTTGGAAGCCGTGGCCATGGTGATGTTCGCCCGGGACTTGCGGTTGATGTCTTTCATGATGTCCGGGATCGGACGCTTCAACTGACCGCGAGGCATGATGAACTGGGGTTCAAGAGTGACGGTCTCGACATTGCGGCCGGGGATGAACATGGCTGGAGCAGTGCCGTGGGAGGGAGTCGCGGCCCCTGAAGCGGGAGTCGACGAGCGCGAGGCATTGTTCGAAGCAGCGCCGTTAGCCTTGCCATTCGAGCTACTCTTCGCACCCCAGATGGGAGCAACATTTGCCGTCTTGCCCTTGGCGGCTCCCAGCTCAGGGAAGAGCTCGTGCGACTGGGTGTCCAGAGCCGACTTCGAGTCCTGGGAGTCCTTCTGCTTGCCGGCAGCCTTTGCGCTCATAGGCGCGGCCCATGAACCAGAGGCATCATTGGTGGGCTTGGCAGGCGCTTCCTCATCCTGGACGTCCTCGACGGTCGCATGGTGCGGAGATTCGGCGTGCATCCTGGCGAGCTTCTGAGCCGCGCTTTGCTCACCGCCATTGGCAATGTCGGTAGCAGATGCAGGGTTTGCGGAAGCCATGTTGGGAGTTGGAGAAACGAGGCAGGAATTATATTCAAATCGCAAGGTGGAAGGGCGGAGCGAGCTGGTCGAGGACGACTACTGTGACTGGTGAGCATGCCATTGCGGCTGGGAAGTGGAAATTGAGGGATCGAAAGGCAATTCGAAATCAATTGCAAGAACCGCACGTACAGACGTGTCCTCTCTGGCGGGGAGGAGTAGAAGCTTTCTTGGGGCGGCGACGGGATAAAGACACTTGTTTTGGGGTCTGCGGTGCCTAGAACATGTTGCAGGCACCAACAGAAAACGATGACCGGTGACCAGAAGGATGAACCAGAAGAGGCGACGAAGACCAGAGAGGTTGGAGCCGATGCTGGAGCGCAGGCAGGATGCAGCGGTACGGAGCAGAGATGAGGTTGATGTGGAAGTTCGTCAGCTCCTCCACGAAGTTTACGAGCACGTTGGCCTTCTGGCCAGACAGGGATCTGCGGAGCCCGCCTTGAAGAGAACAGGTCCCCACCGAACCTTCGCGGGCTTGGGCCGAGCCATCGCCGCCTTCCCCCCCAAAGCCCCCAAGCCCCCCTCCCCTATTGGGGCGCGTCCCTGAACCATTTTTGGGGAGGTCACGGGATGCAGCATGTGACTTTAGCTTGGCCAGGTCCCCTCCAATCCACGACTCTCCATCCCCTTCTCTGGGACGTTGCATTTGATGATATTACTGCACACCACCCTGGGACTGTGACCACGGTTGCTATCGCTGAGTCGAAGCGAGCCTTGGCGAAATTTCGTTGCGCAGCATCGTTCATCACATGTCGCTCTCCGCGGGGAGGCTCAACACATCGCCATTCCCGGTAGACGGCCACAGCTTCGTACATCTATCTCTAGCAGAGAACATTAGCACAGAACTGTACTCGTAGGCCTCGCTCCGAACACGGAACCCTCGCAACCTTGTGGCGTGTCAGTTCTTCCGCGGTATTGCGTTATTAGTGTTAGCGGCAGTCCCATTTGGGAGGTTCCAGACCCCCTATTCTCTACCGGCGGAATCGTTCAGAGAGAGACACAGCTTGAAGAAGGATGACAGAACCAGATATCACATATGCTTCTGAGCTCGCGTTTATTGATTATATTGTCAAGCGCAACAAAACTGGTGTATTGACGGAGTCGATTCCAAAGGAGCCATAGCACGGGGAACATCAACAACAGCACGATGCATTTGTTTTCCGTGCTTAAAAGTCGATATCTGCCGGTGAATGAGATGGTCGGTTTCATAGTGTGCCAAGACCCTCACTTCGTACCCGGTCATTGCGATCGCTACAATATAGGTAGGTGGAAGATACGGTGGCTGCGGCCAGCTTGCTCGCGAACATGTTTGCTCTGGACAAAGAATGGAAGCATGGAAAGATAAGGCAGTGAGTATTTGCAGAAAATTGGATGCTCGGGACACTGGAAGAGACGGGCAAGGCATGCTGTATCGGCACCTACGGATATTACGAAACCTCTCTGATTGCATCTTCGGCCTTACCATTTAGCTTCCCAAGGACCCGACATGATGCGCAGGCCCTCGAGCACGGCTGATGCATACCTACCCCACTGCCGGCACTGGCACCGCAAGCCAGCAACGAGAGAAGAGCCCATAGCTCGACGATAGTCGTGCCAGTGCAGCCCTGGCGATGAACAACAGGGCGTTGTCTGATGCGGAAACTAATCAGGGGTAGCCATCTGCGGGCGGAGCGGGAGAGATCTCTTCCATCGGCCCGATCTCGATGCGTTGGCCACATGTCGACTCAAGCAGGCGGCCGACCAGACAGACGGCCGAGGACCGACGGTGCCATCGAGTTTGACACCTGTTCAGTTCTGACGACAACAGGGGAGGGCTGGCTGCTGCATGCTTACGGGGACAATAGATTAGAGCGCGAGGAAGGCTGTGCGCCCCAAACATCTCGCTTGATTGCCGGAAGGACGAAACGGGGCAGCACAAATCTAATCTAACGGCGACGGTGCCAATCGCAGTCTATTTTGAGAAGGCGTAGGTGGCACGGGACGGGTTGGAGCATTCGTGAGGCAGTGGCCGCGGCATAAAAGGCTTCTCGAGGCCGCTATGCACTCTCCCCCAGTGACATGCGAGGCAGCCAGGGCCATCTTGTGGACGGTGAGCATCTCTCTCAAGGGGTTGCTATTGAGGATGGCGAAGGGGGACGCTTTGTTTCAAACGCATGCAAGCAGGGACCGGCAGGGCGAGAGACCCGTCAGCTGCAATGGCACTCTCATTTGTGAGGGCCACTGGGCCGCCTCCAGGGCCGCATGGAGCCGCAAGCCGGTTCGTTCCATGTTTGCAAATTGAAGACGGACCGTGTGGAGCAAAGAGGTTGAAAACCCGGTCTTTGGTGGCTTGAAACACGCGGCGCCAGTCTCCCATTGCCGGCGAGGTGCAAGCAAACCAGCGCTCTCTGTCCACAGCCGCTGGTTGGCGTACGTCTGGTCCTGGATGCGACAGGAACACGTCGACGGGCAATCAAGCGCATGGATTAGGGATCTCTGGGCCGGCCGGGCCTCCCAAGACGGGGCCCAAACACGGGAGACGCGGCTCCGTGGCCGAGAATCCCGGCCCATGCGTCGAGGAAAGCCTTTCAGGATTGATCTCTCGGCCTCTCAATCGAAGATGGACTCTCGTCGACGGGACAGCGCGTGGCCACGAATTCGTGGACCTTGGTGCTAGCGGCTCCTGTTCCACGTTGTTGGTGGCATCTGACTTTGCCCTCGCGATTCCACGAGCGCTAATGGTGCCTAGCACGGAAGCCAAGGTGCTCCTTGTTATTGGTGAATAGCAGGAGGGCTGCCCCGCCGGACAGGAGTTGCGACAACCTTGTTCGAGCGCGTCAATTAGAGAGAGGCCTGTGCCTACCTACTCGCAGGTACCTGTGCCTAGCTGTTCTGGGTTATCAACAGGAGGGGAATGGTGCCAGCACCAAAGGCTGCGCGTTCCTGGGACCGTCAACGAAGATCAGCAGCAGAGAGCATTGGATGCGCCGGCGGAAGGGACTCTGGGTTGGCAGCGAGGAATACGTCGTTCAGAGGCTTTATCGTGCTTTGGTTGTCAGCAGCCTCGATGGAGCTCCCGTCTCCAAACCTCCAGGAGACGAGCATGTTGTGCGGTTGCATCGCACGCCCGTCGCAGCAGGGTGGGCCAGGTTCCATCCGTCCAGCCGGTGACCATGGCTGCTGCCCAGGCAGGCTCTTCAACAACCGTCGCTGAAGCCGCCACGGGGCATCTGCATGTCAGCGCTACCGTCGCGGGCTTCGCCGTGAAGAGACACTGCGATCTGTCTCGATATCAGCAAGTGCTCAGCGGTACGGAGTAGAGTCGTTCAAGGTGGCGGCTAGGACGATACGATGCGGCACTTGCACAATACCTGAGATTCCGCAGGCACTGCGGCAGCAATCGAAGCCACGGCCTACCCTACCTGCTCGATTCATCCATTGGCGTGCCTGTGCCTGCCTCGCACTGTATGCGGCCCCCAGAGCGGGGCCTGCCTCCACCTTGGGGCGCCACTGGGCCCGTACCCCTTTGGCGCATCGCCGCGGGAAGGGTACTTGTTTCGCGACCACGTCTCGTGGCAGGGAAGGTGTGTATCGGCGAAGAGCACTGTACGCATCGAGGGGGCCCCTCGTAAAACATAACAGGTCTGCTTCGCAGCCTGGTGCCCAATCTGCAGCGAGGCCGAGGACAGGCGTGAACGGGCTTTGATTATCCTTTCTTCCGTGTCTCGGCTGGTCAACCTTCCCACCTCTTCCACCGCGCATCACGGGCGACACCATTGTCCTCGCACACGGCAAGGCATTGTGACGCGAGCTGCGAATCGCTCACACCCCGCCCGCCCACCGCACCACGGCTGCGGACACTCCCCTACCTACCGCTTCAAGCAGCTTTGGCTTGGGCACGCTCCCCGCCGGCCAGCAGCGAGCCAACGGCAGCCCGCGCAGCCAGTACCGACCCGACGGCTGGTCACCTGAGCGCACCCGCTGCGGCGGCACACGGCCAGCGCTGCGGCGAGTCAACGCCTACCACCACAGGGCACCGGGCAGCTGCGGCCAGGTGCTTCCACTGGGACCCCCGACCCGCCAACCCTCCGCCCACAGAACAGGCCCGCTGGCTCTGGGCTCTGGCGCCACCTCTCCATTCATCCCCCCGCCGCGCCGCCGCTCCCTGGCACGCCCTCGCGGTCGCTGCATCACCCTCTCCGAACTAAACACCGACCTGGTGGTCTCCCCGAACGGAGCCCGCAGGAACCGCTTTTTCCGTCTCGCACACCCTCTGCCCCGGGCGCTCGCTGAGACCTTTTAGGTAAGGGCGGCCAGTATCATGGACGGCCAGGGCCTGCCTCCAAACGGCAATTCTCAGCGTCGCAAACTCGTCAAGAAACCACCCTCCTCACACCACTACGCCCGCTCCTCGTCCGGCCTCGACACCGGCTTCGACGCCCAGTCCATCGACAGCCAGCGCAGTTCCCAGAGCCTGAGGCGTGCCCCCAGCGCTCCCCCGGTGCGGTCGTCCCTTTCAAACTCCAACGCGTCCAACAACAGTTCGTCCCCGCGGCCCCCAGCCACTGCCCAGTGGTCGTCGAATGCGTCGCCCATCCTGGCCCAAGGAGAATTCGCCAACGGCCCCAACCCCTCCGCCGCGCTGACCCATCGCCCATACCGCCTGTCCGACTCTCACCTCCGTCGCCTGAGCCAGAAGGCGTCCGACGACCTCATCGGCGCGCCCTTCGACGGCGCCGCCATCCTGAGCCGCATCGAGGCCACCAAGATCTCGAGCCCTCGAGCCTCGGTGCAGCGCCAGAACAACCCTCTGCCGCTCTTCAAGCCCGCCAACGACCCCAAGCTCGCCGTCCCCGCGCTTCGGTCGTCCGTCAGCTTCAGCAACATGGATCCCTCCATTTCGGAAAAGGTTGTGGGCGGCGGCAAAATGGCCGAGAGCCAGGTGTCCAGTCCCAAGCGGTATTCCGACGAGGGCAAGGACCCGAAGCCGGGCATGCTGCGCAAGAAGTCTGGCTTCTCCGCCATCGTCAACAGCTTGGTCGGCTCTCAGAAGAAGCCTGTAATATCCGCCCCGGAAAATCCGGTCCATGTCACACATGTGGGATACGACAGCTCCACTGGCCAATTCACTGTCAGTTTTTTCTCAGTCTTGCTCTGTTTTCCTCCTCGGCGGCCGAATTCTGACTCTTGTTTCTAATTAGGGCCTCCCGAAAGAATGGCAGCGGTTGATCAACGAGAGCGGGATTCCCGAGAAGGAGAGGCGGGAGAATCCGCAAACGATGGTCGACATCCTGCAGTTCTACAAAGAAACCACAGAACGGCCTGCAGAAGACCAGGTATTGGACAAATTTCACAATGCCGGAGCACCAGATCTGCGCCAATACGCCACGCCTTCTTCCAGTCCGGGAACCCCAGCTATGTATCCTACAAACTACACAGGTACATTCGCAAGGCCATGTCTATCCTTAAGCTTCGGTTTGCTGACTGTCAATCTTCCAGGAAGCTTTGAGAACCCCCGACCGCCGCCTCCCGTCCCAACAGGCCGGAATCAGGGCCCAGGGCCCGGTAAAGACATGATACCCAGTCGACCTGCGCCCAAACCCCCCATCAGTATGAACAACAGGGCTCTTCCCGCGAATGCGTACACGGCGAAAGACTCGGGAATCGGAATGTCTCAGCACCCAGATGACTCTCCATCGGGACTTTACGGGCAGCCCAGGGACAACACTCCGATGCTTCCGGAGGAGCACCGGTCACGATCAAATTCTCGTGCCAACGGACAGTCGCCGTACAGCCCGCCCACGCCGCAACCGAACCCTGCTGTCCAAGCTGCCGCATATCAACAGCAGCTGATGCAGCAACAACAAGAGCAGGCGCTTGCCCAAGCCCAGGCGGCCATGTCTGGCCACATCGGCCGAGCCCCGAGCAAGAGACAGCCCCACCAGCAAGCCGCTGTTCCTGCGCCTCACCACGTCCCCGGTTATGCGCGACCTCCTGAAGTAAACGGCCATGCCGGTACACCGCGGCAGCAGCCAAGTCCTGGCGGTGTTCCCGGGGCAAGACCCAGACAGCGCCCCCGTCAGAGCAATGGGATCGATGTGATCGCCTCTCTGAAGCGCATATGTAACGACGGAGATCCCCGGGAAATCTTCAGGAGCTTTACGAAGATTGGCCAGGGCGCCTCTGGTGGCGTGTTCACGGGATACGAACGGGGCACTAACCGACTGGTAGCCATCAAGCAGATGAATCTTGAGCAGCAGCCCAAGAAGGATCTCATCATCAACGAGATTTTGGTGATGAAGGACAGTTCTCATCCGAACATTGTGAACTTCATCGACAGCTACCTCTGCGGCGGCGAGTTGTGGGTTGTGATGGAGTTCATGGAGGGTGGCAGCCTCACGGACGTCGTTACCTTCAACATTATGACGGAGGGGCAGATCGCTTCGGTGTGCCGAGAGACGTTGAAGGGCCTGCAGCATCTGCATTCCAAGGGCGTCATCCACCGAGACATCAAGTCTGACAATATTCTCCTATCCAATGAGGGCTGCATCAAGCTAAGTAAGTACCGCTGTCCTTCCTCCGCTTTGCTATCATTGACTCCTAACCTCCCGCAGCCGACTTCGGTTTCTGCGCGACCATCAATGAAGCGCAGAACAAGCGCACAACAATGGTGGGAACTCCGTACTGGATGGCACCCGAGGTCGTCACTAGGAAGGAATACGGCCGCAAGGTTGACATCTGGTCGCTTGGAATAATGGCCATTGAGATGATCGAGGGCGAGCCGCCCTATCTCACGGAATCGCCGCTGCGTGCCCTTTGGCTGATTGCGACCAACGGGACGCCGCAGATCAAGAACGAGCACGAGCTTTCTCCCGTCTTCAAGGACTTCCTCTACTTTGCGTTGAAGGTTGATCCCGAGAAGCGGGCGAGCGCCCATGATTTGCTCAGGGTAAGTCATTATTGTGGCTTTTGTTGCGTACGTCCTTGCTGATGCATGTTGCAGCACGAGTTCATGAAGGTGTGCGTCGATCTGGCACAATTATCGCCCTTGGTGCGAGCGGCACGAGAGCAGCGCGCTCAGGAAAAGGCCCGAAAGCAGTAGTCAAACCTCACCGTCATTTTTGTTCCCAGGCGAATTGTGCCTACTTCACAGGATTCGGCAATCGCAGATCCCAAGACTACTGGCGCCTATCAAGAAGATACCCTTGAGTTATTCGGAACCGACGTTAAATTCGTCACGCGCTCCCCCTTCATTTTTTTTTAAGATTCATGAAAGACAACGACTCCACCAATCGATTTGTCAGTCTCATACATCATAGCGAGCTTTGGCATTGAAAGAAGAAAAGACGACATCACGACCCGAAGGTTCGGGAGGAAGCAGCGTAAGCTTCTCCTTGCAGTATGCGTGGCCGGGCTATGGCTCAAAGCCAGGTTCAACGGCTCGCTGTGTACTTGCACCGGTGGCAACACACCCCACAATGCACTGGGGGATGCTTGGCAACAGATGCCGCAGCTCGATCAATCATGGCTTCCTCGTCCTGTCGTCGGACGTGGCTGCAAACACCCGAGTTATCACTTTTCAAGTGCGCAATGAAATGGCGTTGGTGGTACTGTAGCTGCTGTTTTTGGCACCGAGAGCCCTTGGCGTGGCAATGCAGAGGTCATTCCGCCTCCCTGGGTCTCTGTCGAGCACGACCTTCACTTTCTGCATAGACTTTGCATTCGCAGCTCCCAATTGCTCCTTTGCATCGACGGGTCGAACAACTGTGGTTGGGTTAGACTGCCGGCGACCTGCTCAATGGATCATTCTGGATAGCAAAGCAGTTGCCGCTTGCCACCTCTACTCCTCTTGCTGGCGAGCCGTCGATGCATCTTTGGCCGTATCAGTGGCCCGCCTCGCTTCATTGAGCTAAACGAGGCAGAGCACGAGGAAGCACGACCCAACTGAACAAGGAGGGGGTGGGTGGGATGGGTGCGGATGTAGAAAAGAGAAGAAAATGGGCTCGAGCACGCATGGCAGGCGAGGTGCTTCTGGCTTGCGAACGTTGGCAGCGTCTCTGCGGTTCCTGACTTAGCATAGCGAGACGGATTAGAGAGCTGGACGGCTTGGATGAAATCAAACATTGCGTCCCGCATACTCTGCACGCGTGCCATAAAAGATGATCGCTACCATATTCAGGAAGGGCATGTTCGTTTGATGCGGGGGACCCCATCTTGATCAATGGCACGTCCAGTACAAATCGCGGGCTATATAGCGTCACAACCGGCCGCGCCGGAGAACGACGGCATATCAGAAGGTCACGACGCAGAGTCGTTGGGAACTGAAGTTGGTGCGGATCATTACGCCTGTATTCATCTAGGCAATTGGTTCTCATCTTCCGCCATGTAAGAACATCTCTATCCGGTCTATACGAGCCACCCGGGCGGCTTATATCCTCTATGACCTCGGTTCCTCTTTTGCTAAAAAAACGACAACCCTTAAAAGATCCTGAACTCCGAACAACAAAATGTCAAAAGTCTTCGCCAAAGTCCAAAAAAAATGACGGTTGCTTGCGACGCTGATATGATAGTGGTGCAAGCTGGCTGTGGCAAGTCCTGGCATCAGGTCCATGCTTGCAGCAGCCGATGGGCGCTTAGTAGCACGAGTAGCCGCCGTCGATGAGGACGTTGGCGCCCGTCATGAAGCTGGACGAGTCGGAGGCGAGGAAGACGCACAGGCCGTTGAGCTCGTCGACGTCGCCGAGGCGGTCCTGGGGCGTGAGGGACTTCCAGATCTTCTTCTGGGCCTCGAGGGCGGGGACGCGGTTGAGGGCCGTGTCCATGTAGCCGGGGGAGATGCAGTTGACGCGGATGCCGTACTTGGCCCACTCGGAGGCGATGGACTTGGCGAACTGGATGACGCCGGCCTTGGAGGCGTTGTAGCAGCTCTGCTCCTGGGGGTAGTTGACGATGGAGCCGGACATGGAGGCGACGAGGACCAAGGAACCCGGCTTGCCAGCGGCCATCATGGCGCGGCCGACGGCCTGGGATACGAGGAAGGTGCCCGTGAGGTTGATGTCGATGAGGCGGCGGAACATGGCGGGGTCGTACGTCTCGGCCTTGATGTTGGAGTCGGCGATACCGGCAGCGTTGACGAGGGCGTCGGGGGCGCCGTACATCTCGACGACGGAGTCGACGGCGGCGTTGATGGCGGCGCCGTCACGGACATCGACCTTGAAGAAGGAGACGGGCAGGCCCGACTTGTCGTGCAGCTCAGCGGCGGCCTGGTCACCGAGGTCCTGGTTGGCGTCGAAGATGACGATGGCCTTGGCGCCGGCCTCTGCGCAGGCGCGGGCCATGTGGTTGCCGAGGCCGCGGGCGCCGCCGGTGACGATGATGGTCTTGCCATAGACGCTCATGTTGCGCATGGTGTGGGGCATGGCCTCGTAGACCTTGCGGCTGAGCGGCTGGACGGCTTCGTGATCGCGAGGGGGCACCGGGCTGTCGAAGGGCACACGCGAGGCCTCCTCGGGCACGTGGAGGGACTGCTTGTCGCCGTGGCCGGCGCCGTAGACGGTGACGGGGATCTCTGTTTCGCGGACAACGCTCTTCTTGTTGGGCGTGTCGGAGACGCGGTTGATGCGAGTGGCGGAGAAGAAGCGGGGGCGGACAGCCGCTCGAGGGGCCGCAGCTCGCGAGAGCCGGAGGGCGTTTCGTGCCGTGAAAGACATGATGTGCGGTGTGTTGGTGTGAGGAGGATGTGGTGGTTGTGGTGTAAGTCGGAGTTGTGCAAAGACAACGGGCTGATGAATACACACGACAGTCGGTGCTTCAAAGAGAGAGACGAAACGACAGTGGGAGGTAAGGGTATCGTTGCAAAAGACAGGATCTATGAATGAACAGAAGAGGTCCGAAAGACGAGGGCCGACGTGACGAGACGGCCTGGCTGATATATGCTGTCACAAGGAAATAGTGGGGCCGAGTCGAAGAGTCTCGAGGCGGCGACGTGGTGGAGGTGAAAAGCTCTGCAGGCTGGACCCCAAGTGGAGCGCTAAATCTGGGTCCGAGGCGTGAGCGACTGGGGCTGCTGCAGGGCCTAGCGGCGGTAGCGTGGCGGGAAGTCCGGCGGGCTGTTGGCTGCAACGGTGGCAAGGCGTTTGACCCCCCTTTTTCTTCCTCGGGGAAAAAAATTACTGAGGCGAGACGGCAAGGTCAGAGAGGGCGGTTCGACGCAGAGGGTGGCTGGGCTAGTAAGACGGCCGTGGTGTTGTGGCTCTCTTGCTATGCCTGCGGCTGCGCGTTGGTTGTGAATGACTCTTGTTGGTGATGCAGCAAGTCAGGCCCCGACCATCGGCGTGTGGGCGGCGGCGGTCACAGAGTGCGGGGGAGAGTCGAGCGGCGTTCTGCTGCCTTGTTGCTAGACTGTTCAGTCTCCGTCAGTGCTCTGGTCCCGACCCGGCGCGGCATTGCGAAGACAATAGCATTGGCCATTACAGACCAGTGAATCGCCTTGGATCTTCGCGGAGAGGGCCACCTACGCACGAGTACAGTAATCAAAAGCGGGCGTGGCAAAACTCGAGGAAGCGGGCGCCAGATCCAAGTCGGATCTCACGTCGAAAAACCGGGGGTGACGAAATGGACAGAAATCGCTGGTGGTGATGGCGGTGGAGGTATGTGGGGAGCGTCTGCAAACCGCCCCAACTCGTTAGCGAGAGCATCCACCATATAGCTGAGAGACCCTGAGCCCGCATCTCCAGAATGCCAGCGCCGATGACGACGGGACATGACGTCTGAAGGCGAACAATGGAGCCCTCGATGGGGAGGGCTTCTTCTGGCTTTTTCTGGCCGACTGGGCCGGAGGGTCCCTTGGTAGAAGGGTATGGGGCAGAGTGAGTTCATACCTGTTCCGGAGTCGGGTGCTGGAATTGGAGAATTTCTCAGGCACGAGCAGGGCGTACGACGAGTTACGAGCACGGGGAGATGGGGAGGTGAAAGAGGAAGGGGCACGATGGGCAACTGAGGTTGGGTTTTATACGCGGTGGTGGACCGCGTTGAGCTCTCTCTTCCCGGTCACAGAGGGTCAGATGACATCTGGGCAATGCGAACCGCGAGCCGCCGTCGACGGTGAACGGTAAGGGGAGGTGAAGGGGCCGGTACTCCGTACTCGTACGCGGGCAGCGGTGCTTCGTAAGAAGCAAGGTCAAGGTCATCTCAATCGTCCATGCCATGAGACAGACCGATATCGCAGGGTCTCCTTGGCAAGTCCGGGAGAAGGCCAGCAAGTAACTAGGGGACGCAGTGCAGCGCGGCCCCGGGACATGGACCAGGGCGTCTGACCGGCGGGTTGAGAGCTGCAGCCGGGGCCAGGTTGCCAGGGTCGCAGCATTACGAGGATGAAGCTTCATCACTGCCCGTGGCGTGGCGGCGCGGCTCTGCTGGGGAGAGCCAGCAGATTGGATCCAGCGGCTCCCAGTGCAGGTGGCGTCGGCGGATGGAACACCAGCCAGGGGGAGGGTGGCATGGGGTGTCCCTTGACTGGCGCCGGTCCCTGGCCGCTGGGACCGACGAGATGTGGCGCTGCCGGTGCAAGACGTCGTATTATTGGGCCCTAGTGGAGTTCCCGTCAGATACGGTTCCCGGCCGACGGTGGGTGGGATCTGGGTGCTACTGGTATGTGGAGACGGTGAGCGTGGCCGCCCAGGCACCGTTTTACAGCAGCCCGACGTCACATGAGCGCCGCCGACGCCCTGGCGGAGACGGCGGTTGCCCTCGTCGAGGAGCCTGATGCCGTGCTTGTCCGCGCGCTGGAGCGGCATGGCCATGCTGTCGAGAAGCTCGCCGCGAGCAGTCGGTTGCGGAACGTAGGCGCAGGTGTAGCAAGGGAGCAGTCGAACTCGACGGCGATAACTTGCGTGAGGGGCTGTCGCGATGCCCATGCTGATGTCGCTTCCGGCGCGCTGATGATGGCGATGGCGATGTGGGCCACGGGCGATGCCCAGGCACATTGTAACTTCTGCGTAGCTCCACGGACCGCTTGTTTGCGGAGAGATGTCGCTGCTGTCGCTTGGTACGGCGAGTACGGAAGGCTCGACGGAGAGCGCGACTGATGATGGCTACATCTGTCCACAGCGGCGCTGGGGCTGCATTACTCCATACGAGTACTCATTCGCTACACCATGAAGGCCACGTTTTCTTGCTCTGGACGACTACAGGTGCAGCACAGTACTCGTACTCAGCTGTGGCGCGGCTGCAGCAGTTCCCCAAACGGTCCTCGGCTGCGTCTCCGTTTCGACTCATCGCGAACGGTTGGGGCATCGCTGCGATGCGACCCCGGCACGCGCGAGGCGTTGCGGCAGCCCTACACGGATGCTGCGGGCTGTGCCACACCTCCAACAGGAACAATAGCTCAAGCCCTCTTGTCAATTCAACACCCGTCGGTGAACTCGGACGGCCAGCAGGTGGCCCCGTCGCGGCCAGGCAGCCAGATTTCCCATCGGGGCCACTCTCCACACGCCACCGCCCAAGTCCGGGGAGCGACAACAAGCGTCGGGCTACGGACGCAATCTCCGCCTCCAACAGACGCAGCCGGTGCCAGGGGGTCGGCGCCAAAGGGGAGAGAAGAAAGGGAGGAAATCTCTTGCGAGATGCAACGGACCACTGCATCCGGCAACTTTTTTTTTTTTCTCTCTTGCAACCCACCCCTGCCCCCGGGACATGGGGCGCATGCACGCAGACCTTGATGATTGCAGTAGCGCTCCCCCCGGAAGGACGGGAACGTGGGGAGCTGCGGTCTGAGCTTTGATGCGCGAAGCGAGGCGCTTCACCGGCCGGCCGCTGCAGAGGACAATCTCGCCATCTGGTCATGTGGCCAGCTGAGTTTTTCCCTGGCCTGGCTCACGGCCCCGGTTTCCGGGCCTTGTCTCGCATGAGAAGGGGGCCGGGGGGTCCTCTTTGACGTGACTCGGCGCAGTTGATGATGGGCGACGAGTGCAGAATGCCGGTTGCGAAGCGTAATACCTAGTGAAGCTGACGTTCGGCCTGGCGTTCGGATGGAGTTCGGCATTGCATTTGGCATGGCGCCGGGCAGCAGATCATGGCCTCGACATCTCTGTCTCTGTCTCTTCCTCTTCACGTCCGTCCATGCTTGCGCGGCGACTCTGCCGGTCTCGCAGTCATCTGCCCGTCCCCGTCCCCGTCCCCGACGTGCCTGTGCGTCGCGATGCCAATCCGGAAAAGGGGCGGGCTCCCCATTGCCGTTCCCCGTGCCACGCTGTGCCCCCCCGAAAACCTTATTAGTGTCGGCCCAGAATAGCGCCACGGGCCACCCGCCAAGGTATCAACTTTTATTGGCATCCGCGGATCGCGGAACCCCTGCCCGCCCAGGGAGCTTCCCACACACGAAACGGTTGCGTGTCCGCGACGAGTCGATGCGAGTGCGGATGCGGCAATGCTAAGTCCCGCCCATGCATGCCGGGGACGGAGTTGCGGTGTGGTACTCGTATTATGTCCTTGCCGGCGAGGTGTGAAAGCGGTCTGTCTGTACGAAGTACCTATTGATAATCACGGCCATCTCCGTCGTAAGCTGCGCCGTGGTCGGGGAAGTCTTCTTTCTGATAAGGCCAGATGCCATGCCGGGCTAAAAGCAGTGCGCGCTGCTCAGCGACTGCGCCATCGTCCAATGGACTGCATGCTTGGCCGTCGCAACGTCCAAAAAGTCTTCCGCATCACGCGCCCATCGGCAAGCTTCCAAGGTTCGCTCACCCCCCTTCTCGCTCATCCTCCGGATCCTCCATCAAAGCAGCAGCAGAAAAAGACGCTTTCTTGTCCATCACCCTCGCCCCCAACAGCTCCATCCCTGCCATCACGTCTCCTCCTCCTCCAGGCAGACGCATTTCGACAGCTCCAGCATCCCCACCGCGCTCGCCACCACCCCACCGCAGAGCCCACCGAGATGGGAGATCCGTCGCGTTAGCTGCAGCAGCCGACTGCCGCCGTGCCGCCACACCGCTTGGCCGCACCCGCGACTTCCAGAAGGCCCGCGGAAGGCTGCAGCTCTCCACCCGCGCGGTGGGGAGGCCATGTCATATCTATCTGTGAGGGTTTTGCAAACAGCAGGTGTGTCGACGATGATGGCTGGTGATGCTGCCTTTTCCTTGCCTATCTCGGACTGATATCGTCCAACCCCTGGCCTTGCGTCTTCGTCAGCATCGGCCTAAATGTGCCGCATCGCCGGCTCCAACTGCTGTTCCAAGCCCGTTGCGCGCGGCTGATGAGGTGCTACTGGCTCAATACCAGACTACTCGTACGCCGCGCCCTCTCGCGCATCAGATTGACGCGGGCCACTTCAGGCCAACCGCGTCCAGAGCCAGCTCCAGCCAGGAAGTTACTGGCGCCACGCCGCCAACACGAGAGTATGTATCGCTTGCTTGCTTGCTTCCAAGTCTATTGAGCGTTTCAGCTCTTCGCCTCCGGTACAATACTCGTAGCCGCTATAGATCCCCAAACGCCGCCGCGTAGGGTATTACCACGCAAGTCTCAACAGACATATCATACTATACACGCCTGCCGGCCAAGAAATCAAACCCCAAAACTCCCCCATCTCTCTCTCGTAGTTGTAACTCGTTCACGAATCTCATCTCATCTCCACAGAACTCGCCAAGTGGTCCATATTTTTCTTTCAAATCGTAGAGATAATCCACCAAATCTGACTCCGCAAGGCGACCCACCACGCTGCTTAATCCTCATCCTCGTCAACCTCGATCTCTGTGCGGATCAGGTCCAGCAGTGACGCAATGTAGGGGCTCTGTAGAATCCGTCAGCTGCGGCTCGATAGACATCCGCTCGAGGAAAATCACTCACCAAAGCTCTATTCTCTGCCAGAATCTCAAAGAGACGCGGCACGGCCGGCCGGAACAGCTTCTCGTTCCACCCTCCACGCTCTGCGCCTACCTTCCGCTGCAGCTTGATGAGCTCCTGCTCGGCATCTGTCTTGACCACGTTGCGGGCAATGTTCCGTAGCACCAGCACCGCGCTCAGCGGAATGCCTGCCGCCTGAAGAGGAGCGTTGGGGTTTCGCTCATCGCGCATTGTCATCGTCTCCTCGAAAGTCACAGCCAGTGTCTTGGCCGGGATCACCCAAGGTTTGCCGGGACGCTTAGCCTGCGATTCGGAACCCGGCAGCAGGGCCAGGACGTGTGTGTTGATGTGCCGTGCGAAATGTTCCAGGTGCATCTGTGTCGGCTTTTCGTACTTGCTGCACTCTCCCCACGTGCACCTGAAATCCTTTTCGGTGTTCGCGAATTGCCCATCCTCGTTGCGGCTTTCGCCCAGATGGCCCGTCATTATGTGGTTCCACATCTGCTCCGACTTCAAGTAGAACTGTCCGCACTTTTCATTCTTCCTGTCGGGATTCGTTGCCCAGAGGCATCTGCCGTATTCCGTGCCGTCAAAGCTGAGCGGGCGGGGTCTGGCACGAATACCGTGGATAATGAACTTCTGCTGCGGCTCGCCGGGCTCTCGCAGGACCTGGGCGTTGGAGTTCTTGTACACAGACGTGCTGCTGCGGATAAAGTCTGCGGGCGTAATCATGGGCTTGCCGATGGCTTTCAGGGGCCCAACAAAGGCTGATTGGTATGCCTGCCAAGCCGCGAGTTGTGTGACGAAGGAATCGTTGTCCTCCTCGAAGAAACATTTGACCCATCGGTGGACTCGATCCGGCTCATCCAACTGGACCATCTCCTGGAGGAGGTCCTCAGGCACCGGGGCTATCTCGTCCCGCGACGGCAGCTTCTGCTCCGGGATCAGGGTCAGTTCCCTCTGAACTTTGCGCGCCCCGTGAGACAGGAGGCGAACGAGATGGTCGACCAGGTTCTCCGGCACCGTGGAGCGGACGAGATTGTCCACGTTAGGCACCACGGCAGTATACTGGTAGAGGAGATCCAAGCAGGCATCAATCAATTCGTCATCGTTCAGCAGTAGCCAATTCCCAACTCGATTCAGGCTCTCTGCCGTTATCTCAGGCAGCTTGTTGGTCGCTTCCAAGTTGACGGAGATGCGGGCGAGAGCTCGCAGGGCCGTCAAGATGGTCCCGCGGTCGTCCGACACAAGCTGAGAAACCAGGGTCTTGTAGAGGGGATCGTCACCCCCCAGGACCATGAACGGCGTCAGCTGCTCTGCGATATCGAGAGCCATCTGCTTGAGCTCGGTGAGCGAATCCTTGGCCGGAAGGTGCATAATGATGCAAATCAGGTCCTTCAAGGGGTGGAAATCGGACATGTTGTGGGCATTTTCCGAGAGCGTAACCATGTTGCGGATTGTTAGGACAGCCTCCGTAATCAGAACGAGTCTGTCGGAAAAGGTCTCGGTCTGAAGTGCTTCCGGGACGTCTCTCTCCACGAGACTCTCGATTCGCTCCAGGATGTCGCGTGTTCCGTTGTTGCCGTCCAAACAACCGATGTCGCTTGAGTCTACATAGGCGTCCCACGAGACGGTCCACGCAACGTGATAGAAAAGGCTTCCAACGTCGAGTGCTTTGTCTACCAGGCCCTCGGCAAGTCCTGGGAAGGCATCGAACCTGTATTTATCGCCACGTTCGAAGGAAATCTTGACCAAATGGTTCAGGGCAAAAGCCTGTTCCGCAAGGACGCCGGATCGCAAGGCGTTCAAGCAACGCGTATAGATATTCGGGCCATCAAAGCCAGCTAGGCCACTGGTTAGCTCATAGAAACATGACTGAGTTCCAATTCTACTCACTTCCTGGCAGCATCGGTTGCCGGTTGGCTGGGTCCATGGGGGCTGGGCGATGTGGCAACCGGCTCCTTTGGAATTCGTTCGGGGCGTTGCTGGGCGTTGCGACGGCGCGAAGCTGCAATGGCTTGAGGTGCTTCGGCTGGTACGATAGCACCATCTGGGAAACGTTTTCGCCATTGGGCGGGTGGTGCATTATCGACGGCCCTCGAGCTCCTTGGTGGGCTCCGTGGGGCATCGACTGCATATTCGGGTGGTGTACGGAGGCCTGGGCCTGGTTTGCTGCCGGCGACGCGGCGTGGGCGGCTTGTTGGCTGGAGGCGTGCCTTGTGGCTCGGCTCGGGCCCGTGTCTGGTTGAAAGATGACTCTCTGCGGCGGAGCCTCGCGCAGCCCTCGAGATGCTCGTGCACTAGATGTCGTATTGTCAACCACGGGGCGCTCGCGCGTAGGGGTGCCGTCGTCGCCGGAGGCTGCAGAGTCTGTCGCATTGACGTTGCTCTCTCTCTTGCCCCGAAAGTTCTCGCGCGTGCGAGTCAACAGGCCAGCGCCCTTTGCAGTGACATCCTCGAGAATATCTTTTGGTGGCGGCTCCTTGCCATGAACTGTGCTGATTTCAAAGGCGGCGAGGTTCTTGTAGAATTTCTCCTTGAGCGAAAAGGCCGTGGAAGCCTCGTTATTAGAGAAGAGCCCCAGTTCGGCAGCCATGCGTCGCCATGCCAGCTTCTCCTCTGATACTTTGTCATAGCCGCCGCTAGCGACGATGTGATTGAACACCTTGAACAGGTCGAGGTGAATCATGCCGACCTTGGGCTCGGGGTCCAGCGTAGTCCCTCTCTTGGTATGGTATTCTCGCAACCGATTCATGAAGTCTTCGTACTCGGGCGTACGATCGATGACGTGCATCTGCACCTCCTGCGGTGTAGACGTCATGTTGGCGGCCAATCAGAGAAGCCAATCAGTGTATCGTAAGGCGTTCCGAGGAGTTCTCTGCGCAGATACTCCGTTGGCGCAAGGTGGTCGTCGCTTCGTGGTCCCGCGAACGGTTTGCGCGTCGCGGGTTGGCGGTCGATCCGATCGCGTCGAGCGGCGCCGACACCGGTTGACTATTCTAGCACCCAAAGGCTGAGTCCTGTCACTGCAAGGTAGACTTGCAGGCCCTTGGAGCTGAAAAGACCAATGGGTGCGTTTGTAAGTCGCAGGTTAGTCGTCCCACCGGTTTGAGGCTCCGAGGCGACGTGTTGGCGCGGTCGCGACGAAATTGGAGAGCTCAGCCAGATCTTATCTACACGTGACACAGCACCGCCAATCGGCTCCGTTCCCTACAAAGCCCCATCACGAACCCAGGCGCTCGACTCGTTCGTACTAATTGTGTAAGCCGCTGCTGCTTAGAATTGCGACGTGCGTTGCGACGACTCTCAAGCTGGCCAAACTGGTCATGCTGATGATTCTGACCATGTTTGACCCATAATCTTTTTTCAGTATCAGTTCACAGAGTAGCCTGCCATGTCGCGGCCACCCACTCCCGTTCTCGGTTGCCCGCTCAAGCGACTGGAGGTACTGGACAGAGGACAATCTCGAGTGTATGACTCTATCCACTTTGCAAGCGCTTTGACGTTGACTCTGGACGGTCAACGTTCAGTGGATGAAGAACACGACAGTCTGGTGCTTCTTGTCCATTCCGGGCCGCGAAAGATGGTAGGCGCGCGCGTTCCTACAGCAATCTTCTCGAGCAATCGGCTGACCTATTGGATAGCTATCCATCAGGCTCTCCGATCTCTTAGAATCTCGCCGAGAGGCAGTCGATTCTGTCACGATTGATAGGTATTCCAGGCAATTGATCGTAAAGGTGCCTTCGCAGCGACAAGAGGTCAAGGCAACATTCGAAGACGGCAGGGATTTCAGTCTCGCGGTGTGCACGCTCAAGAAGTCTGGGTTTGCCATCAATGAAAATATCCTTACGAGCTCGTCGAGTCAAACCATTAGTCGCCCACAGGGCTACTTTCCTCCCAATCAGGCCAATGTTGACCTGGGCCCGCGTCTATCCTCCATCACGCCCCTTCCAGCGCTGGACACAAGTCTCAACTCTGGAGGCCAGAACGGCTCATCACTTACGTCTCTGCTCAACTTTTCCTTCGTGCCACCTGACTCAATGCAGGCAACGTCCTCTGACGGAAGAATGCGCTGCGAGCCGCAGAAGCAAAATGCATACGTCTCTCCTCCGCTGACTGGACCAGGCAACTCTCGTCAACCCATGACTTCAACAGAAGCGGCACGATTTTTCAATCCTTACAATGCAATCTTCAGCCAGCAGAATAATACGTTACATCGGCCCCTAGTGAGCTCCCCCCTTCGGAATTCGATTCCACCGGATGACTCTCTTGCCCCCGGACAGATCAGCGGTTATGCATATCCCACAGAGCAGAATGAGTTCCAGCCGCCAGATAGGCGCCAGCTTGTTAATCGATCCATATCTTTGTCAGGGTTCTCATCGCTGCGAAACAGCTCGGATCCTACACACTCAGCGGTGATGCTCAGTCGTCGCCATTCTAACGACGCTACGACAGGCGATATAGATCTTCGGACGAGACATCAGTCGTCCACTGCTCCCTCAAATTATCAGAATCAAATGCCGCAGCGCCGTGACCTCCCTTTCAAGAAGCATGAGCCACGAGCTACCGGAAGACGCGACAAAAAGCATGATCCTCTAACGCTCAACGGCGGGCAGCATTCAGCAATATCATCTAATAAAGAAAATCATCATGGAGAATCTCGAGTGAAGCGACAACGCAAGATCTCTGCGACGAGGGATGGCCCCAATTTGCAAACTAATCCAAACAAGTCCTCTACTACATCTTCAAACTCCAACAGTTCAAAATCCAGCTCCATTTGTCTGGAGATAACCCCAATGTCGCACAACCCCCAAGAAACATGGCTCTCACAACCGTCTTCGTTTAACCTAGACCAATACTACCCCACCGTGTTGCTCGCAGATTCTCTTGTGCTCCGCCAAGTCAACAACATCACGTCCGCATGTCTTGAACAATACGAATCAGACGTAGCAAGGGGATGTGATAAAGGGGTGTGCGCTCAGTTTTATCTGGAGCAGATGCAGAGCCGTCGGCGAGACTTTTGGTTCTCTCAACTGACGGGTGTGAACTCGGGGCAGAGCTTGCTTGTTGGGCCAAAGTGTCAGCGACTAACTTAACCGCCGTACGAATTGATCAGAATGCAACAAAGAGATGATGTCGGGCATAGATCCTCGTGCCTGTCACAAGTAGACAGCCTTTTGCATATGTTGCTCTACCTAGGTATGTAAAGCCAGTCAAACACCATCATGCCACAGCGCAGTTATGCGTCGTCATCATCGTTCTCGCCATGGTCCATGGACTTGAAGCCGAATGTTTGAAATACGCACTCCTGGACTCCCTTGCTTTCCACCTGACCCATCCGCTCGACTGCCCTGCTGGCCAGCTCGCGGGCGGAGGCACTGAGCTTGTGCTCCTGGGACGCATCTTCAAACTTGATCTTCCAACTATCCCACTGGGCGCGAGTCCATACCTTCCCAAGCTCTCGGGACGCCTTTTTCTCGCACAATTCAAAGAGTGCCTCGCCCGCGTGCAGGATCCACTGGGCAGCCGCTGACATCCATGGCTCGTAGTGACGAGCAGCGTCGGCCGGGTCAGGATGCACGGGCGAGATGAGAGGCTTGCGGACAGCGAAAGGCGATGGTGGGCGTAGAGCGCTAGCTCTCGACGTATCGATGACACCGCCAGCCAGGAGGCGAGCCATGAGGGCGGAAAAGTTCAGATACTTTACAGCAGCATCCGGGTCGCTGCTAGGCGTCTGTCTGGCGGTAAAGTGCCCTGCACGTCGTCAGTCAGCCAAGGACACGTTGTTTGCATGGCAGGCGGGAGGGAGCATTGCCTTCATTGACCTCGTACATCCATTGCTCAAGGCCATCGTACGCCGTCTCTTTCGTCCAAAGTTCTTTCTCTCGCACTTGTCTGTTGTCTCCGACTAATTCAGGCACCTTGTGTCGCGGCAGGCGCGGCAGCTCTCGCAAGAAGGCCACGACGCTCTGCTGGCCGGGATGGTCCACCGGGACTCGCAAGGCCACCTCTCCCAAACTCAGCCACAGAAAGCGCTGCCAGCCAGCGGGGTTGGGCTTGCGGATGGAGCCATCCTCGAGCTGCTCCGGGGTTGGATTCGGCTGCGACTTGTATGAAGTATATGCCTCTTGAATATCGGCTCTGATGACCTCGTCGATGGTCTTGGCCGCGTCCGAGGGCCCCAGCGAGCCATTTACAAGATCTTCGAGCGCAGCTGCCACCGCCTTGTCGACCGCAGAGTCGCTGGGGTCGGACAGGCCAAGGTCGATGCGAGGCGCCATGGTTTGCTTCGATGGGCAGTGCTGTTAGGCACTGTGTAGGTTTGGGGGATGGGAGGCGGGTGCGGCGTGCCGAGTGTGGGGTGAGCGATGATAGGGTAGTTGTAAGGTGTAAGTCGGGGCGTGCAAGTTGCAGGTCCGTGAAGCGCCTTGACAACTGCGAATAGGACTGTTTATCGGCCGCCCAGGCGGCCCCCGTGATCTGCAGCTGGGAGGATTCCGTCCCCATGCGCGGCGATAACATGTGTAGATCGCGTCCATGCCGAGGGCTTCGTCTGACCCAGCTGAGCAGTCCGCATCGGGCCTTCAGCAGAGTTGAATTGAATGACAGGTTACCTGCAGCTTACTCGCTGTTTCCGAAATGCCAGAAGCGTCGCTATTCAGCTGCACTCGGGCAGCTGAGCGGCGGGCGATCGCCCAGAAGCAACACGGGAGTGCCGGCCGGCCTGCCTTGTCAGCGTTGTGCACCATGACCGCTCGAAATGGTAGGTCAGCGGAGTATGTGGCTATGGTTGATATTGCAGACAACGGCAGCCTGCCTTCGACTTGGTTCATAGAAAGGTAGTAACATATCGTAAGCTGCATATTCTGACATGAGTAGCCAGCTGGTGGTCGAAGGTCGCAATGTACACGGCGATTGTCCAAAGACAATGCCCACGACCTTTTGCAAGGGATCTCATGCAGGATGCTTAATGTTTCCATCTACGGCTGCTCTTAAGGCGAGCACCTCGGGAATGTTCATGCGGAGTAGCCCATACAATAACCTTGCCTTCGCGAGTCCACGTTGAGTATAAAAAGATTCGTTTCTCTCTGCGAAAAGAAGCCATCCTCGATTACTCTGAACACAACCACTATCCAACTCTAACCCCTTCCTTATCCACCGAGAGAAACTCATCATGCTTTTCAAAAGCATCGCTTCCGTGGCTCTGTTCGTCACGGCTGTGGTAATATCTTCCTACCGAGTCAATGAGAGAGACAGCTCGGTAGTTGACCTTAGAGCCAGGCTGCCGACTATTCCTGCTTGTGGCAGGGCACACCGGCCCGCTACACCATCACCAGTGCAAATGCCCGGACCGCCGTGAATGCGGCTGGTGGCACTGTCCCCGGCACGTCCAGGTGAGTTGAGTTGCGGCTGAAGACGCCGGACGCGATGGCTTCAGAGACCCGCTTACACACCTCTCCTTTTTGCCAGCTACCCCCATGCTTTTGGCGGCAACACCGGTGACGGTCACCGAATCGTCTTCCCCGGGGCCGACCCCAGGTGCAACCTTCAGACCCGCAGCCTGTTTGAATTCCCCGTCCTCTTGAACAATAGGCCATTCAACAAGAACAGCAAGAAGGACGACCCGGGTCCAGCTCGCGTCATCTACATATCCCCCTCTCACCCAGAGCTAATTGTTTGCGGCGTCGTGACTCACGTCTTTCCGAGCAATCCTAAGAATCCTTTCAGGCTTTGCGACCCGATCTTCTAGTACATGTACCGTCTGTCTGCACCGACTCTTGGTGATTTTGCGGAATGGGGAGCCTTAGGGTTCCATTTCGCTCTGCGTGATGGACTTTATACATTGGACTCTCGATTTGCCAAATCAAGGCATGTTAGGGGCTATCTGGAATAGTAGGGTATGTTTGGAGCGATGCTACTACGAATTGTTGATTTAGACAACTGAATACATTCGTTTTGCTCTTGAATCCTAAGAAGGACCGTTTTGCCTCCTCGTGCTGCAAATAGTATGTCTTGTTTTACTGCGCCGAGTGACAACACTGACGAATAATTCCTTCAACTGCACCATATCCCCCACTCTTCGACCTCGTTCTCATGCCCACTTGTGAAAATATGAATATAGTTATTCAATTACTGCTACTTTATGGGAGCTCCCTAGTTCAAGATACCTTTGAGAATCTGGACAATATCCTCCTCAGTCTTGCCCTTGAGTCCCAGCAACTCGTTGTCCGTCTTCACGTAGCTGGGTCCGTAGGCGGGATCTAGCACCGAGCGATAGAGGTACGGAAGAAATGTCTCCAAATCAAACTTGCCTTGGGCCAAACGTTCGTCCGCCTTCTTCACAACATCGTCCAGAGAGACGTACTGTGGCTCCCATGGCTTGCCAGGGGCAATCTTCTTTGCAAGGTCCAGGATCTTGTTCTGACTGATCTTGATGTCTTCAATGTAGACCCTCCTGTTCTTAGTCTCTTCTGTATGCTCCAGGATACCAACAACAGCATTGGCGATGTTTGCAAGGGTCGTGGCGCTGAAGATTGCGTTGCCGCCGTCATAAATGGTAGGCTTGTACCCGGAAAGGGCGACGATGAAGTCATGCTGCAGGCCCCAATCAAGGAAAGCCCCGTTGCTAACCAGGGTGTAAGTCAATGATGTGGTCTTGGATTTTTCGTCTAGGTAGTCGATGATCTTGATTTTTTCGGCATACACGGGAAGCTTGCGGGTGAGCGGGTTGGACAGGTTGGAACCAAATTCGGACGGGAGGAAACGCTGCACGCCGGCCGCGATGGCGGCATCAACTAGGTTCTTCTGGAGGCCAAGAGCTTCGGCGCTCAACGGCGCAACCACCGCGTCTTGCCCAGCGAGGGCAGCCTTGAGGGAATCAACCGACTCGAAGTCTACATCAACGACCTGCACTCCGGCCGCAAAGGTCGACTTTGAACCATTGCGACGAAGCACCTTGACGTTGAATTTGCCGGAGGAGACGAGCTTGTCGAAGATGACGGCGCCAAGGTTACCGGCAGCGCCAGTAATGGCAACGTTCTTGATGGGACGAGACATGTTGAATCGTTTTACTGGTAACGAGGAGGATTTGAATATGAAACAAAGTAGACTGAGAGTCGTCACAGATGCGGCGGCTTGCTTTCTATTTCTCTTAAGTTCAAATGCAAAGATATGTTGATGAATCAATGATATTCTTCTGCTTCATCCAAGCTGATGCAACGGCCGTTTAAATATACAAGTTGCCACTACCTTACATATCGATCCAATATGTCGTGCGCCGCACCTCAGGTTTGCTACAAGCGCCACGGCGATTGACGACATCGAGTTGCTTTGTGTTGTCAACCTGCGGGTGACTGATGTCGGATGAACGTTGGCCCCTTCGATTATAAAATCGATCGATAATCATGACAAGAATGGTGCTCGCCGAATGCGATGCGATTGTATGTGGTCTGCGCGGGATAGCCGATTAGTGGGATGAGTGGGAGGCTCCGGCGGGACAGCCGAATTCGACTCCTGATTCGTTCAAAACCAAATCACCTACCCTATTCGTTTCAGACTACAAGATCCAGACTCTGAACAATGACATTTTGACTTGTCTTCTTCCATGATATTGAAATCAATGCATCTTGAGACGTCTAATCGTCGCTGGGGGGTCGTCTTGATCAAACCAGAGACTTGACCACTCCCCTGTCGGACAGTCACCAGCTGCGACTACGCGAGCGTCGAGAATCAATTCTATGAACATTCGAGAGCCGAAATCGGAGGTGCACAACCCACATTCAGTGCTTCGCCAGGCCTGGAATCGAATGTCTTCAGGGCCCTCGTGCCATAATTTTGTGTCTATTGAATCTTCAAGACGGTTGTCATAGAGGCGAGCACAAGGGACATTTGATAGAAGCTCCTCTTGCGAGTGACCATGCCCTGTTTTGCGTCGGATAGACCGGGGACAGGGCGCCAGTTCGCGGCTCCTACGGATGCATTGTGTAGTCCGCTCATGCTGCCTCAGCCAACGTAGGCCAAGCGTCATATACGCTTGTGTGGGATAGGATACTATAGCTCTTGGGCGAGGCACGGAGTTTGGCTAATGGCTCCTCACGCAATTGAAATGTAGTTCCTGGGCTGTTCACGGATCGGTCCGGGTCGTCGTCGATCATCTCGATTGCCCTTCCACTGACCTGATGGGCGCGCCACTCGCCGTTCCTGACGCCCAGGGGTGATTGATTAATATCTCGCTGACACCAAGAGCATGGGGTGGAGTGGGCGTTGGATGGCACCCAAGTTCGCGGAGTGCGTGGTCGAGATTCTCTCTTCTCGAGGTGAGGCGTCATCCTTCCGAGCCGATATTCGGAATGCTTCCGAGGTTCCGAGCGTCGCGGCATGTCCGAAGCAGAGCAAGCCAAGACGCGCCTACAAGTACTGATGAATCCAAACGTGCTCGCATGGCCGTTCTGGCTCTTGCTGAGACAATTGCCATACTCGTACGGGCTACATTTGAGAGTTTGTCGAGGAGCGAGTCAGGGAATCAGGGTCTCGTTGTGTCGTGGGGCGCTCAAGCATTGCTATCTGCGCCGCAGACAGTTCCGAGCGGGATGCCGACAGGTGGGCTGCCGAGTGGGATGACCGAGCGGGATTGCCGAGTTTTTCATCCTACAACGCCAAATTGCTTCACCCAATCTAGCCTCCATTAGTAAACTGGCCGAAAGACTCGCATCGCCCGTTGAACATCGCACAAGCGACTTAAACGGCCATGTATCCCACCTATCCCACCTCTTCACCGGCATCTATGGGATCCGAAGCTGTACTACGTACGTGCCGATGCTCTTGCGTGTCTTAGCGCGCGCTGTCCGGTGTTTGTCAACATCCGACCGCTCCGAGCGTGTAAGTGAAGCAATCGCCATCCCACTTGCGCCCGCCGGCCTGCACCAGCATTCGCGTCCACAGCTGCGCCTGGATCTGCAAATGCAGATCAGCTCGGCCCGTGATCACAGCCAGTTGATCATTCCGCATTGGTGCTAGGCGTCAGGATTCTTTGGGCGGGCGATCGAGGGGAGTTGGATGAGAAGACCGCCGCTGACCCGCCGCGGCCACCAGCATCGCCAGACCTACGTACAAACTGGCAGAGCACGTCATGATTTCCCGGTCTCCTGACCGTCACGTTTGTCATTGCGGCAAGAGCTTCCTTCGAAAGGAACATCTGCGCCGGCATCAAGCCACCCACGGCGGACCGGCCTTCAGCTGCGTCGTGTGCGGCCGCTCGTTCAGCCGCAGGTGAGCGCGCCCGTCCTCCCACTCGGAGCCCGTCCTCCACCGACCAGAGACTGACCCAGCGGTCGTCGTGCAGCGATCTCCTGCGCCGCCATGCCGGTATCCACGGAGCGGCTGCTGCCGTCCCGGACTCACGCCGAGGGCGGGCCTGTGACACCTGCCACGCCAATAAGACCAAGTGCGACGGCGGAGCCCAGTGCTCGCTGTGCAAGAAGCGAGGCGTAAGTTGCACATACGGTAGGAGAGACGGCAACTCGCCAGCGACCCGGGCCAGGGATTCCTCCGTCTCCCAGAGCTCCTTGTCCGAGCGGGCAACGGCTTCCGCGTCCGCTTCACCACCCTTCACCGAGCCCGATGTGGTGGGTTCGGGCGCACCGGCGAGTCTCCAGACTTCAGAGCTGGGCATCGTCTCCTCTGATCTGGGAACCTTCACCACCAAGTCGGCCCTGCAGTCCATACTCAGGACCGTAGTGTCAAGATCCGGCAAGGCTTGCGATGCGGAAACGCCGCCGACGCTCGTGCCCAAATCATGGCTTACGGCTTGCGTCGAGTCCTATTTCGCAACTTTCCATGACCGTTGGCCAATCATCCATGCGCCGTCGTTGGACGAAACCACCGACAGCGTTGCTCTGGTTGCGTCCATCGTCATGATCAACGCCTGGCTGAACTATGACCGGGGCTTACGAGAGATCATCATGGAGATTCACAATCACCTTGTTGAGCAGTCGTTCAAGCATCTGGTAAGTCACCGCGTGCAAAGCACTGGGAGGCATAACTGACAACAGGCAGGCGAACGGTGCCTTCGATCCGAGCCGCCCGTGGCCCATCGAGACATATCAAATTGTCCTCTTGAACATCATTTTTGCGTTCGAGAGCGGAGTACGTCTCCAACTTGCAGTCCCAAGCATATGGTCATGTTAATCTTATGATTTTATAGAGAGATATCTGCATCAGACGCGCTCGCCGGTTGCTCAGTCTCCTCATCGCAGCATTGCGGCAAAACGACTGCCTCAGCGAGGATGCCGTTGAGCATGAGAAGAACACGCACTTTCCGGGCGACTTTGTACCTTGGGTGTTTACTGTCGTCGAGCGATGGAAGAGGTTAGTTCTGCCCCAGCGATCCAAGTTGTCGTGGCTGACATCAAGAACAGGCTGGCTTACTGCACGTTCCAAATCGACACATATCTGTCCCTCCTCTGCAACCAGCCGCCGCTTCTGCGGCTCGACGAATTGGACCTGGGCCTGATGTCGACATTCGCCATGTGGAACTCGTATGGCCTGCACATCTTCTTCCCGCGGCATCGAACGGAACCGTGGCGCCGGGGGAGTTACAAAATGTCCTGCCTGGACATGGCTTCGCCGCACCACCTGCCGTCGGGGATCTTGGTGGAAGACATCCAAGTTTGCCTCTCTGGCACCCTAAGCGACATCTGGGCCGTCCAGAAGTTGCGCAGAAACCGAAACGACGCCGCGGGGCCAAGGGCCGGTGCCATTGCGCGTCGACTGGAGCTCTGCAAGATCCAGCTGGATACGTTGGAGAACGCGCTGCAACGGCCGGAGCTTCACGGGCAGTACACCGACTTCCTGCTCAGGGCCTACTCCGGTAAAGGACTGCCGTCGGAGCCCAAGTGGCGGCAACGGGTGTTGGACCGCGTCTACTCGGCCATCTTCTGTGCGAGGATGCTCTACCACCTGCTCAGCTTGCACTTGCACGCCGACGTTCGGGACCTGGCTCAGAACTTGCCGGTGTCCGAGTCAGAGTCGGGATCCCCGTCCCCAGCCTGGCAGCGTAAGACGATGGAGACCCAGGAGTGGGCCATGTCTGCGGACAGCCGAGCCGCGGTGCTGCACGCCATATACGTCTGGCGGACGTACCAGGAGGCCCGGCCGCCGCTGGAGCTGCGAAGGGAACCGGCCGATCCTGTCGTCTTCATGGCTCTCTCGGCCGCCGCGACGGTCCTTTGGGCGTGGATCACAAACTCGATTGGCAATTGCATCTGCGCCCCGGAGCTGAACAAGGTGGACGTCGGCATCGGGCCGCTGAATGGGGAAATGAGCCCCGACGTCGCCGAGTGGTTGCTCCGTGGCGCCGGCCCCATCACTCTGCACGGCATTCCCGTCTGCAAGTGTAACGTAACCTCGTGGCTCACCCCCTTTGCGGAAGGGTTGGCGCGTGGAGGCGAGAGGTGGGAGATGGGCAGCATTGCTGCCAATACGTTTCTTTCCAAGCTAGTCTTTCCATGAATTGAGCGAAGGCGTTGGGGCGTACGGATACATGTAATTTGGGTAAAAAGGCTGGGGGCCATGGATGAGCCCTCAACAGTGCACGACGTGTCGTGTAAGATAGACTCTGAGGGTAGCGCACACTATCGTCACGCATTGATGGATAAACAAGCATATTTCTGCAATTCGTCTCGGTTCACCTCATCTTCCTTCTATTCATTCGATTTCCCAAAATGCGTCCGTCGGGCTTGCTCCAGTGTGGCGATTTTACCGCGGTCCCTGCTCTGTTGCGTAACGCCTTTTGACGTCCTTCCCCAAAACGATACCAAGTGAGCAACGGGCTGAACCTGTGGCCTGTGCCGGGGCGGCTTAAGAGCCTCAGTGAGATGCTTAGATGCCGTTCAGCAGTTGGATGATGGGGTACGTATCCATTTGATGTGAAAGTGGTCTGCAAGGAATACTAACGAGCAAAGTAATGGCTGGGAGTAGACCTCACTCCCTGGTACTTGTCATCGTTACTCAGTGACTTGACCATCTCACGCACGGCCCATCTATATTCAAATCCAAGAACTGAAGAGCTATAACCTACATATACCTACTTAGCCACGGGCACCGTTAGGCACTTGCACTCCGGCCCTGTCGTTCTCAGCTCCGTCAGAGTTCGTTTCCTCGTCTGACGGCCTCGGCCTATCCACTTTTGTGTCCGCCAGCTCATCGTCTCCAAGCTTCAAGCCGACAAAGAGGGAAAACAGTCCCAGATCGTAGCCGATGCGCAACGCTCCTGCAACGACGAAACCAATCCAGAACCTGTCGTCACCAGCAAGCAATCCCGTGATGCTGGGGCCTATGGTACATGCCAGCGTCTTCAGCATAGCCGTGATGCTTAAGACCGCCGTCCGCTCCTGGGGCTTCACCACCGCCGCGAGCAAGGCAGCTCTGGGGGCCTGGTCCATGGCGTTTAAGCCCGTGCGGATGAAGAGGAGCGTGACGGTCCATCCCACTGACTGGGGTATGGGAAACAACAGCACCGCTATGGACGACGGGAGATGCGTGAATACCATGGTGTTGACGAGGCCGAGGCGTCGAGCAAGCGGTGCTGCAAATACCGTGGATATAGACCCGAGCAAGAAAGCTGCCGACATGATATCTCCGAGGTACGACTCGGAGAGTTGGAACTTGCGCGCAATATAGTAGGTTGTCAGGGAGTAGGTAACCATCCCGTCGGCGAAGGCATCTATGGACAAGAGAATCCACAGTTGGAACACAGCAGAACGTGATTCCGGCGAGATTTGAGCGAGCGGGTTTGCTCCCCACATCCTGCGCAGGAGGGAGCGGCGTTCAGATTTCGGAGTCCGTTGAGAGGCATGGCTTCCCTCTGCAGGCGAGTCCACGTTTGTAGCCACCACGGGCACCTCGAAGGTTCTGCTCTCTTCCGCTTCTTCGTCACTAGACGCGGCACCGAGCAAAGGCTCGGTAACCTTTGGTCCTGTTTCCGACGGCGCGTTGTCTAACTCGCATCGGTCGCTCATCAAGAGGATGAAGATCATGTTGATCGATCCCATGATTATGTAGATCCGGAACATGGAATGGTACACGTCCGTTGCAGTCCGCCCCTTGAAGCTTCGTAGGAAATCAACCAGTCGCCCCGAAAGCTCGGTGGCGACCGCGCTTCCGAGGCCCGAAGCCGTGACGTACCAGGAGAGAACATCGGACCGCGTCTGGTGCGTTGTGAGCTGCGACAGCACCGACTCCTCGACGGAGCGGAACGGCCCAAAGTCGCTGCCGGAGGCGCTGATGATACCGACGACTGCCGCCAGGAGCAGGATCCAGTAATTCTCGAAGACGGCAAACACTGCTCCCGAAAGCACCATGAGCATACCGCCGACGAACAGGATGCGACGGCGGCCGACCCGGTCCGCCACCATGGCCACGAAGAACGAGACGATGACGTCTCCGGCCATGGTCAGGGTCATGAACAGCCCGATGCCGGAATCCGGGAAGCCGAGAGACGACATGAAGAGGGCGATGATGAGAGCAATCGCCCCAAAGGCAAACATGCGACATGTTCGGCTGAGGATCACGAGCCATGTATCCGGGCCCGTGTCATACACGGAGGCGATTCCGAGCTCGTTGTACAGCCATTGCGCAAGCCTCCGGATCGTGAAAGTCATGTTCACCAACCATAACACTCGAGATTTTGAAGATGAGTTGAGAAGAGGCACTATGCGGGGTTTTATATGTGAGCAGTCATTGTCACCGGAAACCGGCATGCGACAGTTGTGGAGAGATGCGGTGACTCCCACTGCCTTATTGGGATGCCTAGCTGCCGCTAATACGAATTACGACAAAGCGGACAGCGCGTCTGAGGCATTTGACCATTGTCGATCCCTCAGCCCTGCCTGTAGCAAATCGGAATCAGAGGCTTGCAACCGAAAGACATGAAAGATTTTTACATAGTTGTCTGCAGAAAGCTAACTATCGTGAACGTTAAGAACCGCATCATATCGTGGGGAACATGTCGCAGGGGATATCATCACGTCTAAACCACCAGCTATCCTATGAAAAGAAATACATCGCATACCGCAGCAGAGCTCCTACAACATCATAGGCGTCCGGTGCGAAAGGAAGGAAATGGCATCAGAACGTAGGCCAATCGTTCCCTGGTTTGCGGTGATATGCGAAAAGCAAAGGGAAATTGATCCAAAGACGTCTGTCGTCCCCCGAAACACTGAATATCCGCGAAGCGTTTTGCAAATTGCGTCGACGTGAGAAAAAATGTGCCCGGAAAGCTTGAGGTGACTCCAACAGGTCCCAATGGCGCCCTTACTCCTTCATCTTGACGTAGTTGCTAGGGAATATGCCATGCCTTGTCCCAATCATACCGGTCCTGCAGTCAATTAGCTTTGGATCAATCGTCAAAGGCGTATAGAGCGTGGCAAACATACCACCAGTCGTTGTCGCTGTCAGTCTTCTTCAGCACCGTGATAATGTCTCCCTTCTTGAAGCCCAGGTCGCCAGGTTGGTCCGCATCGAAGTTGTACATTGCTACAGCCTCATTCTTGTTCAGCAAGGCCTTCTTTGCTCCAAAGTTGGGCTTGGGCGCCGCAGGCCGTCCCGGGCCGACCTTCTTGTCCGATGAGACGCTGTCTCGATAGTTGTAACTGTCGTCGTCTCCCCTGGAATTAAACGTGCCGGAGCGCGAGGGGGCACCGTGACTCGGCCGGTCGTACACGTCGTCCTGCCACGTAGTGGATCGCCCTGGCCGCCCAAAGTCGGCAGAGCCAGAGGCGCTGGTGCGGTCCCTCCGCACGCCCTCGCCCAGGGCACTCCCTCTGCGGCCCTCCCAGACGACGTCATCGTGCTCGCTTGCATAGACTGGGCTTTCGTTGTACATTGCGTCGTCGGACATGGACCCGGTCCTCATACCGCTGAACATTCTGTCGTTGAGGACATTCATGAGGACTTGGGCACCGGGTGGCGGGCTCACGGAACCAGTCAAGATCTGCTGTGCCGTGTATCGCGTTCCGTACAGCTGCTCGTTCGTGTCCCGGCGCTCGATGATGGCGGAGCCCTCGAGCGAGACACCGGCAAACAGGCCAATCGACCTGGAGTAGCTGAAGATGCCCGCCGCGCTCTTGAGCGATGCCGCGCCGGCCGCCTCGGCGGTGCGACCGACCGGACCAGCCGCCAGCGACACATTGCCGCCCAGCGTCAGCGAGCCAGCCTGTGCAAACGTCTTGACGGCGGCGGTGTTATTGAGGACGAAGACGAAGTTGACGAGCTGGGCGCCGATGAGACCGCCGAATCCAGCGCCGACGAAGCCGATGGCGCTTGGGGCACTCCACGAGCCATCGGGCAGTCGAGCGACAACGAGGCCGCTGCCTCCGCGGGCTGCTCCGATGAAGCCGCCGCCGAGGACGGTCAAAATAGCGAAGCCCTTGGCGTTGGAGAGAACCGACGGAGGAATGACGGCGGCGAGATCGCGTTTGTCACGCCTGTTGTCAGGGTTGACAAAGGACTTGAGGATGTTGGCGCACTTCTTGCATTCCGCTGCCAAAGAGCGCCATGGTCAGCAAACGAGCTCGAGCGCGTCACGGGCAAGCCAGGCGGGACTTACACGGCAGAGACGACGGGAAGGGGTTTTCGATGCCCATGTTGAAGGTCGGTCGCCAGAACCACAGCTCAACAGGCACTTCTCACGGTCGTCGACGCGGCCAGTTGGTTCAGGTAGGTGCAGGAATCTAGTTAAGTGACGACGCACGCTGACGATGGAGCTCGGCAACGTGGAAGTCGTGGCAGCGCGGGGTGGCCCCGGGAGCGGGGCTTCCATGCGACGACAATCGCTGACGGGCATTGCCCACAGCGCTAGCTGCGCCGCCAAGCACCACTGGAGCTTACAGCCCATAGTCGGGAGTCATCCCGCTGTGAGTCGCCTCCACTGCCGTGAAGGAACCACCTGAGTGAGCAGCCGAAAAATCCGGGCAGCCCTCAAGCCCACGCTTTAGTCCAAGAGATTCTACCACCAAAATACAACGCCGAATAGCTAGCTGCCATTTCGACATTGCCTCTGCTTTCCCCGGCGAGAAGTCCTGTCAGCACGAGTCCTCCCGTTGCAATATGACAGACACGGCCAGACGCCGCCACGCAATGGCAGCTCCTTGGCCGCGTGGCGTGTGTGGCGGTGCGCATCCACCCCCAAGCCCCTAGCGTCATCGACGCCGCCCCCCCAGCCCAGAACCGGCTGCCCAACCCACCGCCCTCCAGTTTCGCCGGCTCCGCCCCTTACTGCGACAACCACTGACTGCCGACGACATCGACGACGAAAGCTGCCACCCGCGACATCGCCTACCCGACTTGTACAGCCCATCTCTTGGCGCGTGTCGACGACTGCTGCTACGCACTCGGCTCACGAACCTTGCGGCTGACTCGGCCCGCCGCTGCCAACGCCCCGGCCGCGCGACGAATCCGGCGATCGACGTCTCTCCTCTGCCTCGGTTCCGCTCGCCGCCATCATGTCGGAAGCCTACGAGCGTGAGCAGCAGAACAACGCTCGCCTCGGCGAGCTCTCGGCCAAAGTGTCTGCCCTGCGCGGCGTCACCATCGACATCTACGACAACGCGCGCGCCCAGGATGTCATCGACAACACCGTACGTCGGCCCAGACGGGAACCCTGATGAGAGGCGCAAGCCGTGCTAACTGCCGCGCAGTCCGATACCTTCTCTTCCATGACGACCCAGATGAAAGGCTCTGCTGGCCGCCTCACCCGCATGGCCGCCTCGGGCAACAAGGTCGCCATCTTCAAGCTGTCGGCCATCGTCATCGGCATCTTCTTCGTGCTGTACTATGGTTTGAAGCTGCTGTTCTGAGCATTATGGGCGGTGCTCTCGTCCCTGGCTTGCAGGCAGCGGCGATCCCGCGGCTACGGGCCCCAGCAGGTCTGGCTGCGGCAGACGGGACGAGTCCAGCGGGATCAGAGCGAGACAAGGCCGGGTCCTTGTGTGGGCTGCGCGGAGCAAATACCCTCAGCATATGGTTGGCGTTGGCGAGTGTAAAGCAAATTTTGCGGTTCAGATCCTTACGGCGTAGTCATCCTCATATAATTCATGATAATTTTGCAGCTCTACCCCTACTTTGCAATCTAAGTGGACTCCAAACATGCAAAATGCCCCAGAACATGCCCGCCAGCGTCGTGTTCGAAGAATTCACCCTCCTCGCTTGACATTCGTTATTCGGCTCTCTACTGCCACACGTTGGAAAACAGATCCTCATCCGCCCCGAAACCGCCAGGTGCCTTGGGAGCGGCGCCGTTGCCCGTAGCCGGCGGCGCGGTGCTGCTGGCCCAGCCGCCAAACTCTTCGTCCGCAGCCACCTTGGGCGCTGGGTTAAAGCCGCCGCCGGACCCCGGCACAATCGGGGTGTTGGCGAAGCCTCCACCGTTCCCCCACGCCATGTTATTCGACACAGTCTTCGTCAGCTCTGGGCTCTTCTTCGCTGGCGCAGGCGCGCTGCTCGTGTCCGGTGTGTTCCACTCGTTTCCGCCCCAGACATCAGCGCCTGAGATGCCTGGTCCTCCAAATGCGGACGAGCTCGTTGGCTTAGCCGCCGGAGCAGCAGGTTTCGCAGTAGGAGAAGAAAGGTTAAATACCGAGTTCGTGGCTGCAGGAGGCGAGGCGTAATTTGACGGCGGCGATGTCGTCTGAGTGACTGGTGAAGATAGATCAAAGAGATCCCCCATGGCAGACGACGACTGAGAAGGCTTCGGCGCTACCGCCGCTTGGGAAGGCGGAGGGGACGAGAACGAGCTCATGCCACTGAATGCAGAGCTGGACGGCTTCTGCTGATGCGAAACCGCAGGCGGCTGGGCCGGCTTCGCGTCGAAGAAGCCTCCGCCGCTGAGCCCGCCGAACGCGCTAGTGCTGGGAGCCGACGGCGTTGCCCTGCTGCTTGATGAAACGCTTCCGAAGCTGGCAAAAGGGTCGGAAGCATGCTGCTGGGGACTCGTCGTCTTGGACATGCTCAAGTTGCTAAAGGCATCGTTGAACCCACCCATGGAGCCCTGCTGCTGGTGGCCCATGGGCGGCGACCCCATACCGCCAAAGGCCCCTTGATGTTGCACCGGCTGCTGTTGTTGAGGTTGCGGCTTGGGGGCTGAGGCATAGAGAGACAAGATGGATTGCTTCAAGTCGGGGCGCGACTGTCCACCGGGCGACGTGACCCCGGGTGTGCTAGACGGTCGGGGTGGCGCCGTTGCGCCTCCCAAGAAGTCCAAGCCCAGCAACGAATCTTTCGTGTTCGTTACCTTTGGAGCCGCAGGCTCTGCCTTGGACGCAGTTCTGGTGGCCGTGGGCCCAGCAGTATTCGCGCGAGAGGGAACGTGGTCGTCTCCGCCGATCAGATCGGCTTCGGGGGCCGAGTGGATTCGGGGAGCCTGCGAATTTCCGACCGACGCTTTCCTGAGTGACTCCTTTCTCTCAATGACCTGCTTCTCCTTAACCAAGCTGAGGGGTACGTCGTCATCACCGTCGACATCCAAGGATGCTGGGTCGGGCATGGGACCATCCATGACCCAGCGCTTCAGCTCGTACTTTGTGCGGATAAAGTTCTCGATCTTGGCTTCGGACGGGGCGTGGCCGGCGGCCAACTTGGCTTCCCAGTATTTGTTCGCGCGGGCATTCCCCCAATTCAGGACGCTCTGCAGCTGCTCGTCGGTCCACGAGTCGAGATCAACGGACTTGACTCTGCTGATGTGGGTGCCCATGCCGCGGTGGATGCCCGAGCATCGGATGCAGATGAAGATGCCCAGGTTCCACGAAGCCCATCGCGGATCTGCAGACGCAGTCGCGTGTCAGTATGGGGCCGCCACGGGCTGTATGAAAGGCCTCAACTCACGCTTGTTCCTCTTGCAGTCGGCGCAGATCTTGTTGGACTCCAACTTCAGGAGGCTCTTGATGGTCGCCTGGTTCTGCGCTGCCCGCTCCGCGGCGGGGTTGGTGGTCACCCGTCTCGACATGGCACCTCGTGCCGCTGTATGCTGCGGCTCGCGAATCGTCTGGAGAGGAAGGATGCGGTCGAGGGCGATTGCGGCGGGGGCAAGGGCCGGATCTCAAACCAGATGGCGGCGCGGTGCGGTGCGTGCAGTGAAATCAGGGAGTCAGTCGTGACGGTGGCGGCAATTGGCAATATCGCACCCTCGTCGTTTGGCCTTTTGGGGTACCTAACTTTACCACACCAGCCACTAGCCCCCTAGTGGAAGATTGCTGGTGGAGGACTCCGTTCAACCTGAGGCAACAACCAGCCTGGAACCCTGCTTACCGGATTGAACCGACATCTTGGTCCATCTGTGGCGGCCAGGTCGCACTTTATAGGTACCTTACCTTGCAAACTCACATCCAAGGCTGCAGCTTTCGTCCTTTCGCGCACGGCGAGCAAGGCTGCAGGATAACGAAATTCGAGGTTTCCCCAGCAGGCAGCCGTGCAAAGCAACGCGAAACGAAATACGAACATGCCAGACGGCAGCGCGGGATCTAGGTAGAGCTTAACTGCGGAGAGGCCCAGTGCCGCACTGCTGCTGGTGGCGGCAACCCAGGCGCTAGTACCCAATTGCGGGTAGATGATTCAACCCGCAACTGATTCCAAAGTCGATTCCATGCCAGACGCTGAGCCGCCACTATTTGTCACTTCGGGGCCCATGCACTCCGTAGTTGATTCATAACCGTCAACGTCAGAGCTCGCCCGCGCACCTATATATCGCCATCATCGCTCCGTGACCAACCTGTTGATAATTTGCCTTCCATGCAATTTGCGCCATTCCTCTCCACGGTCCGCTACGCCTTCTCCAGCTTGACCCGTAGCTCCACGCCTCAGGCACATCTCATCCGCCTTCGAACAGTGCCCCTTCGCTCCATGTCTTTCCTGGGCGCTCTTTTTGGCTCATCTTCGAAATCATCCACAATGTCATACCCCGATCAGCGCTCTTCGGACGAGTGGCGCGCCGTCCTCAACAAAGGTACGCGGGCCCCGAGCCGCGGGTCACCGTCTGCGACATGCCACTGACTGACACCCCACAGAGCAGTTTCGCATCCTCAGAGAAAAGGGCACGGAGGCTCCGGGCTCTGGAAAGTTCGACAAGCATTATCCCGAGGAAGGCGTCTACACCTGCGCCGGCTGCAACGCGCCGCTCTACAAGGCCGACCACAAGTTCAAGTCTGGTTGCGGATGGCCCGCGTACTTCGACAGCATACCGGGTGCGGTCACCAGGCACGAGGACAAGACGTTCGGCATGGCGAGAACGGAGATTGTGTGCAGCAACTGCGGCGGCCATCTCGGCCACGTCTTCAAGGGCGAGGGCTTCGCGACTCCGACCGACGAGCGACATTGCGTCAACAGCATCAGCTTGAACTTTGCGCCGGATGACAAGTCCGCCAAGGACAGCAAGGCTTGATGTACTATTTTTGTTGGTTTATCTCATCCGAGTGCGATGACGACGGGTGGCATGGCGTTGGGGGTGTGGGGAAGAGGTTATGCCGGCTTCTGTCTTTACCAATGTAAATAATGACGGGAGAATTCACTTTTGCACATGAACGAGTGCTTCACCGTAGTCGTGAGTCGACATGTCGTGGGAGCTCGCCACCGGATCAACCTCCCACCATGCATGCCCCGGAGAGAAGCTCTCTGCAAGTATAAGTGTTGAACGGAGATGGCCTTAGACAAATCCACGAATCACATGGGCCCCAAAGAAACGGACAGCCTATGTGCTCTGCGCTCCACTGCCGTCAGCATGCCCGCTCGGCCTTGAGATCAAGCGGACAGTGATGGGCAATGAGCTGCTTTTGCCAAATTTGCTTTGACGACAAATGCTGCCTCTGCAAACATCCAGTCCGGCGGATGTAGCGGATAGAGCCAAAGAGGATGCACTGCAACTACACAGCACGTGCGGCCCCCGCCAGTTAATATCAGTCATCAGTCCGCTCCGAGTCGCCTCCCCGGCCAACGACGCTTGTGACGAACCCCATGCATGCCAACGATGCGCATCTCGCAGCGGGCGTCTCCCCGGCCCCGGCTGGAGAAACTCGGCACATCCTCCCCCCAGGCCGGGGCCCCTCGTGACGGGCGGAGGGTAAAGCCAGAAACGGTCAAAGGCCCAGAATGCTGGGGTCGGGGTCTCGGGGCAACGCCATTGCATGTGAAAGAGGCGCTAAAATGCGGGCGGTCGGCAGCCAAGCCCACGCCGCTGGATGCCTCGGTCGAGCATCGCAGCTGATGTCAGCGGGTCTCCGAGCCCAGCTTCCACGCCGAGGTCTACCGGAGCAGACGTGGTATATATCCTCCTCCTCCCGGTGACCCTCCGTTGCATCAGACGACGCCTGCATCATTACCGAATCTCTTCCCTTTCCCACTAGTCCTCGCATCTCTCCGCAACCGTCAAGATGGGTGGTAAGTCGCATCGTCGCCCCGCGGCCGCGAACGCTTCTGCCCTTACTGTAGTGCTAACTGGCGACCTGCTGCAGCCCTCGATAGAATCTCTCAGATTGGAGGCCAGGTCTCTGGCAACCCGACCGCTGGCGGCCGGGAGCGAATCCTCGAGAAGCGTCCTGACGATGTACGTATTCCGGATGCAGCGGCGCAAGAATCTAGCTGTACAGCTGCTGACAAGTGCTCTTCTAGGTCGTCGTCACTGCCGCCTGCCGAAGCGCCTTCACCAAGGGTGGCAAGGGCGGCTTCAAGGACACCGCCGCCGCCGACCTCATGGCCGGCATCCTCAAGGCCGTCATCGACCGATCCAAGATCAACCCCGCCCTCGTCGACGATATCTGCGTCGGCACCGTCCTGGCCCCCGGCGGTGGCGCCACCGAGATGCGCGGCGCCAGCTTGGTCGCCGGCTTCCCCGAGACGACGGCTGTGCGCACCCTGAACCGCCAGTGCTCCTCTGGCCTCCAGGCTTGCGTCGACATCGCCAACCAGATCAAGGCGGGCATGATTGACATCGGCATCGGCGCCGGCGTCGAGAGCATGTCCCTGCAGTACGGCCCCAACGCCGTCACCGAGTTCTCCGAGACGCTCGAGGCCCATGTCGAGGCCGCCAACTGCAAGGTCCCCATGGGTGTCCTGTCCGAGGACATGGCCAAGGACCTCAAGATCTCCCGCGCCGACCAGGACGCCTTCGCCGCCAACTCGTACCAGAAGGCCGTCAAGGCGCAAAAGGCGGGCCTCTTCAACGACGAGATCGTCCCCCTCACGGTCAAGTTCGAGGACCCCAAGTCCGGCGAGACCAAGGAGATCACCGTTTCCCGTGACGACGGCGTCCGCGACGGCATCACCGCCGAGTCCCTGGCCAAGATCCGCCCTGCCTTTGCCGCCGACGGCAGCATCCACGCCGGCAACGCCAGCCAGATCTCCGACGGCGCTGCTGCCGTGCTGCTCATGAAGCGTTCCACCGCCGAGAAGCTTGGCCAGAAGATCATCGGCAAGTACGTCGCCGCCTCCATCGTCGGCGTCAAGCCCCTCCTCATGGGCCAGGGCCCCTGGAAGGCCATCCCTAAGGCCAACGAGCTCGCCGGCATCTCCCGGGATGACGTCGACATCTACGAGATCAACGAGGCCTTCGCTAGCCAGTGCCTGTGGAGCGCCAACCAGCTGGGCATCCCCCACGAGAAGATCAACCCCAAGGGTGGCGCCATCGCCTTCGGCCACCCCCTGGGCTGCACCGGCGCCCGACAGGTCTCCACGCTGCTGTACGAGCTGAAGCGGACAGGAAAGAAGGTCGGCAACACGTCCATGTGCATCGGCACGGGTATGGGCATGAGCGCTGTTTGGGTTGCGGAGTAAAAGCTTGGACCGGGCATATAAGGTTGATATCCATTGTATGAATAGAATGATCATATTTGTCATGAATCTACGGGCAGCATCGCCGATGACTTCACACAAAAACACCAGCTCTTTCGCTCGTGATCCCTTTCGTGACACCTTTCCCCAGCCGTATTATCTTGTGCTTCCCGGAAACTACCTGTTCTCCACACGTCTCAGAACCTACCCAGTTCTGCAGCCTCTGCATCACGACCTAAAGTAGACTTTTCGTGAGGAGCTGTGTAAGGCTACGTAGCCCGTCCTTCAGAACCCCGCGACCTGAGTACCAATGTTCCTTTGGTTGGCAACCTTGACCAGATGCATCCCAACCACGAGGTCCATGAGTCCCAGCCCTACGCTCTTATACACAACCGTCCCATCCCTGAGCCAGCGAGCGAGCGAGTCCTCCTTCTTCTTCTCCGCATCGGATGAGCTTCCAGAGTTGCTTCGGAACGGCAGCGGGAAGCTGGGCTTGCGGCTGTGACCCGACGTCGTCGACTGTGATGGGCTGCCAGGCCGTTGCGGGGGATCGCTGTAGACGGTGGACATGGAAGGCGTCCTATCACTAAGCTCTAAAGGTGACTCGGATTCCAATGATCCGGAGGTCTGGGAGTCGATGGTATCCGTCTCGGACTGTTCAACAGCCAAGCGATGGAGCATGACGAGCTCACCAAGTCTGCACCCTCGCGCATTAGTACAGTGATCATGCTGGGGCGTGTCCTCGTACTCACTCGACCAGCTGGTTCGGCCCAATCTTGGCGGAGATGATCTCGCCGGCCTCCTTCAGGACGCCATCCAAGGTATCAACAATGATAACTCCCGCCTCTTCGGCGTGCTTGTGGAAGTGCCGGTGGTGCCTGTCGTGAGGTTTGGTGGCTTGGAGTAGCAAACCCTCCGGCAGCTCTCTCATCTCAGGTGTATAGCTGCCGACGGCAACAATCAGCCTGCCCTTCTTCCTGCCTTCATGAGACGTAAGGATCGATGCATCAAACAGCTCCTGTTGTGACGGCGTGCAGCAATAAATGACGTCCGAGCTGCGGAGCTGCTCCTTCAGCAGTCGGTCATACTCGTGAAAGCTCGACGTCATGATGCCAAACTTGGTGTGCGCCCAACCTTCGCGCTCCTTGGTGGCCTGCGGGATGATGGTGAACTTCTTCAGGATCCCGCCGGCATTTTCTGAGAAGCGGCGGTTGATGACATTGACGTGTTTGATGGTGCTGCCGCGCATCATGAGGGCCAGGCGGACGTGCCAGTAGGCCTGCATCCCACTGCCGAAGACGGTGATGGTCTTGACGTGGTTGCGGCGGTTGAGGAGGCATGCTGAGCTCAACGCAGTTCGGAAAGCAGTCAGGGTGCTCGCGTGGACGAGGCCCAGGGGCTTGCCGTCCGGGGCAAAGAGATTCACCACGCCAGTTGGGCTGATGGCTTTGACAGACGGGTCTTTTGTGGCCTCGGACGATGTCAAGGACACCACTGCAAGGGTATCAGCATACGGCATTACACCTGCACAAGATGTCGCTTCTCACCTTTGCACCCCATGCCCTCAGGGCCGCACGACGGCATGTACAGCGTCGTGGCATGAGAGCCCGGGTGAATGGTGGTGATCCGGTGCGGCTGTTGATAAACGCCCGCCTCATCGGCTTGGATGTTGGTTGAGAATTCATGCAGCGCCGACGCGAGCACATGTCTAAACTCCTCTAGGTCGTCGACGTTCAGGCCTTCGAGGATGGCCTTGACCTCCTCATCGCTGAGGACCGTAAATGTCATCGTGACAACCAACCCCGCGGGGTGCTTAATGCGGGGCTCGGTCGAGGGGCTGAACGAGAGTCCTTCCTACCACGGCGGAATACCAGCTTGGATTTGCTCAGTGCGCACGGGGCACGGCGAGGGGGATCTCTACCACTCCGTGAAGATGGATCGCGAATGAAATGGTGTTGATGGGGCGAGTCCTGGTGCGCTTGGGCGAGAAGGTTGTCCAGTTAGAGACCGTCCCCACCGGCGGCATCGGCCCCGATGGTGACCGAGTAGCCGGAGTCGGGACTACGGCGACTTCGGACCAGCGCTGACGGAGGTGGGTTTGAGGAAGATTCTGGTTCAATCTCGTTCTGATGCAAGTGCAAAGGCTGACTGTGCATCTGAGCAAGACAATACGTGCATGCGCACAATGAGGGCAGCAATCTCTGTTATTGCTATCAAGATTCTCGCGCATCTGTAAGTACTCGTACTTGCAGGCGGGACGCATCCTTTGTCGACCAACGTGGCCAGCGAACATGCATGTGTCACTTCGTCATGCATCCGCACACAGCATTTCTACAACACGGAACAACAGATAAAGCTCTTATGTGTCTACGGCTCCGGAATCACCGGCCAGCAGCATAACGCGCGGAACACAGACGGGCGTCAGCAGCATTAGGCAACAGAAAAATTATGTATAGGGTAGGCCCGTCGACCGTCGTCACGGCGGGCTCCCCAGCATGGCTTAGTTGGCCGCGTACCCTCGCTACGTCACGTCTTCAGCAATGGTTATTGCGCTGCCTGGTGGCCTTTGCAGCAGTATATAGGTTGGAAATACGAAGCATCCGAACGAACCGTAGAGGTCGCGCGTTGACAGGCGCGAAAAATCCTGTATCCATTCTCTGTTTCAGAGGATTTCGGCTCCAAACAAGCATACGTCTCAGGTCACAGAGCAGGCAGACTCTTCCAACTCCAGGGGCACGAGTCCGTAACGAGTGCGAACATTCAGCGCCCGTGGCAGTGGAGAGCAGCCCATCCATCTCACCTCGGAGCCGCTGTCCCGACCCCTGTTGACTCTCGTTAGCGCCTCGAGGGCCCCCATCAGTGGCACCAGCCTCGTTCTCGGCCCAGCAAACCACCCGCCGCCCCTCTGCCAAGCCACTGCGCCCGCCGTCGCTCCTAGCGAAACTGGGGTCCTCGCGAAAAGGCTACGTGCATCACTTCCAGCCATCGCTGACAGTCGCCCGACACTTGCCTCCACATTCCTTCCATCGCAAGTAACGCATCGCAACGCGACAAAACGCCTACGTCTCCCGCGTCCTGCCAGGCGAACGCATCTCAAGGCCAAGGTCATCTGTGCCACGCTTCCATTTGCGGCCCGCCCCTGTGCGCTGATCGCCTGCGACGACAAAACAACAACACATCCGCTTCTTTGGCAACTCCAGACACCTTCCACGATGACGCTCAAGGAAGAGTTCCAGATCCGGAACTTCAGTACGTGCTCATGCAAGCTTCGGCAGCCACGGCCATCATGCTGACCAGCCAACAGGCATCTACGGACAATGGTACGCTCGCGATCAATGCGCCGAAAGCTCTCTCTGAGCTGTCGCGGCCTCGGCGCTCGAATTCGAAGCACGAATCGAGCCAACGATTTGTGGAATAATATGGCTGACGATTTCCCATCATAGGCTCGGCCTTCTGTCCATGATTATCTGTCTCGCGACAGGTATCTCGACCATCTTCACTTTCAGCGTTCTCCTGATCATCTTCTCCGCTCTTGCCTTGTAAGTCGTGATCCGGGAATGCATGGCCATCGCAGTCTAGGATTCTTACTCACTCTACCCGCAGAGTCTCCGCGTTCCTCATCCTGTTCGTTGAGGTTCCCCTGCTGCTGCGAATCTGCCCGACATCCGGCAAGTTCGACGACTTCGTCCGCAAGATCTCGACCAGCTTTCTCCGAGCTGCCGCGTACGCTGTCATGTCTGCCATCCAGTTTGTCAGCCTCGTCGGCGGTCGAAGCGCCTTGATTGCCGCCGCCGTCTTCCTCATGCTCACCGCCATCTGCTACCTCCTTGCGGGCATCAAGGGCCAGGACTTTATTGCAAGCAAGACTCTCGGAGGCCACGGCGTCGCGCGGATGATTGTGTAAATGGGTCTAGGCCTCTTGAGAACAGGCAAAAATAGCTCTCCAAGTCTGTGAACAGACTTGATGGAGCAGACCATACGAGAGCGTCGCCTGCAACGCTTGATTCAGGATGTGGAGTGCAGTAGGGTTGAAGCAGCATTGTTGCCTGTTGATATCTGGCATGAGGCTCGAGAAGGCAGTGGACTGCCTATCAGAACAGGATTTCGGCGTCCGGGACGAGAAATACTTATGTTTAGGGGTGCGCAGTCACCTGGTTCCGCGACTGTTTGGTGGAAGCCTAGAATGGCTTGGTTGCGAAGCCGAGTCTGTGCGACTATGCCGACTTTGTTTGGGAACCTATAGTTGACCTGCTTGATCGAAGGAATGATAGATTTTACGGAATGCCCAGTCCCTGCCAACGCAGTTGCCAAATATTTCAGGTTGATTTTTCGCAGCCAGCCTTGGGAATCTCGTGTTTTGATGTCCAAACTTTGATCGACCTTCGGCGCTGTTCACAGTTTCGGGACATGATTCGAGGTGGAGAGGGGGTCAAGAGTTTAAAGTACTCCGTACCTGTACTCGTACCTACTCCTACAGGCGGTATTCGCCGCTCGTCCCTCTCAGAGCACCAGCAAACAGGGTTTTGACGAGCCAACATGACGAATCGACAAGAGAGCTGGGACAGCCGTTGCCGATGCGCCGATCGGGATCGCAAGCAGGCTTGGTACGGCGTCATGGGCGTGGATCGAGACGTGCGCTGGCACATCATCACTGTCACATGCCGTCATGAATTGGCGAACGACTGCTCTCTGACCGCTTCGCCAACCCAAGTATCCTTACACGCGCTCAAAGTTGCAGCTGCCGCCTTCTCAGCGGCATGTAGGAGGGATTTATCTGCGTCAAGACGTGAGGAAAGCCTTCTACGGTAAGCCGGAGATGATGCGATGGCGGCTGTGCCTGGACAATTCGGGCTCGTCCCCCTGCGGTGCGACGGTCCAGGGTGCCATGACGCACTGGTCTGGCCGCGCTTCGCACGCAAGAGCGCCGCCCCAGCGAGTGGCTCGCACGGTGCGGCGCACGAGTCCTCGTAATCGCCATCATCTCGATGGCCAGTGGCCAGGCGCTGGAAGCTGCAGCGTCCCATTGGCGGACGCAGACATTGGCCCGCAATGGCGGTCGCCAGCAGGATTTTCCAAAGAACTCAGCAGCGCTGCACGTTTAGCAGGCGGGCGAACGTGTCATTCATCTGGAACAAAGGCATCCAGACTGCAGCTGTCGCGCGAGAAAGCTGCGAAAACTAACAATGCGGGCTTGCGTAGAATTGGTCACCTGCCTCGTAGACGGCGGAAGACTTTGAAGATCAGTTGACAGTCCGCTTGCAGCCACGGTGGCCGAGCGGGTGGGCTGGAAGTGGGGATATGCGGGGGAGCTGCACTGTGTTGCCAGGGGCCTTCCACCGCCGGCTTGGAGAACGAGCAGCTGCCGCCGCCGTCTGCAAAACGACGATGATGCGAGCCCCGGCTCTTGTCCATGGCAGCTCAATGCGTTGAACCGCGATCATGGATGGTGCATCATCTTGGGTTTGGAATAGTACCACCACGCAAGCTGGGTTCAAGCCGCCCAATGCTTTGCCCTGAAACAGAATACTGCCTCACCGTTGGCGTCAGCCGACTGGCCTACCAAACCTGCTACGGACCTGGCACCCGCTGTGGCTGACGGTGCGAGCTGCCCGTGGCCGCACCGTGGGGGGAAGCAGTCTGGAGCCAGTGACGCTGCGACCCAACAAGCCTGCCCGGTCCAGTCCCGGTCGGTCCTGGCTTACAAGAACTGCCGTTGCCGTCACGACGGCGACGATTCTCGCGCAAACGTCTTCTCTGCGACTCGTTACAGCTCCAGCGACAGCTACATGTTGTGAAAACAGCAGCCTTGCCCGGTATTCGATACCAGCACAGCATCAATCGCAGTTTGTGAGTGGCCCTCTCCCTCTGACTCGCCCTTCCCCTTGCTGCACTGCCGGCCGCGAATCACGGCTGCAAGCGGCTTCGTCTTATCATCGCGACGGCCGCCTGTGCTCACCGTCCTTATCGGCTCGGTGTGGCGGGACTTGCGGTCAATACGGGATGCTTCCGAGCTCTCTTGTTGCGTCTGCGCTTCGAGAAAGCCCTGCTGAATACCCACTACGCCCCGACAAGCTGCTTATCTTGCCTCATGGGTCGGCTCGTTATCATCCATGGGTTACGGGCTAGACCGCATACCTCTTGTGCCGATCATTGACTTACCATCTGCTCTCCTAGATTCATTTGCAAAGATCCAGTATCCCTTTTGCCTCGCATTATATCGTCCTTGAACCTCCTTTTTCCGAATTCATCGCTCCAATAACCGGCGACCGATCGAAAAGCATGTCAGCAGCAGCCATGCCACAAACACCAGCCGTGCCGCCCCGTCCTTCTAGGTCGACGGACAAGGACACCTCTGGTGCTCCTATGCCTAGGATCCCCCCTCGCCCTGTCAACAAGCGCCTCGAGCGGTCGATATCACCGAACCCTGACCGCTTCGCCCCTTCGCCGCTCAATGGAGGCATCGCCGCCAGGGACCCCAAGGCCGTCTATCTCAGCCATCACTATGCCTGCAAGCAACAATCCGATGACCCGATCGAGCGATCGCGCAGCGTCGAGATGCCCTCCGTCGGCGAGGAAGGCATGGAATACAGCGCCGTAGCCGACGAGCTCGAGCACGAGCACGAGGAGCAGCGATCCTCGTCGCCTGAACAAACCCGGATGGTTGCGCAAGACCTCAAGCTGCATGCGCCGAAGCCGTCTCTCCCGGCTATGAGTGCGAAGCAGCAGGTCATGGCCGTCACCCGCACCGATTCCGATAAGGCGGCGTCGTTTGGCATCGGCCGACCCAGCACCGCTGAGGAGCGCGCCACCTCCCGCAACAGCAGCAAGAAGCGGCCCAGCAGCAGCTTTTCTGGCCACAGCGATCATCAGACGGACGACGAGCATGGCATACCTGAGATTGGCCAGCGTGTGCCAATGAACCCGCATTTGGGCGACGTTCAAGCCCCGTCTCCAGGTCCTGGCTCAGAGGGTACGAAGAAGCACCATGGCCGCAAGCTCAGCTCCCGTGGACTGCCTCCCGGGAGCTACGGTCTTCATGGCCATGGAGGGACTTCCCAAGACAAGCTCGATAAAGCGTACTATCAAAAGCATCCAGAAGTATTTGAGAGGGAGCAGCACACCCCTCTGCACGATCGCCAGAACGATTTTGCCATGAGCAGTTCAGACCTGAACAGGCTCGTTAGAGATACAGCCAATCGCAAGGCTGCTTTGAGTAAGCAAACGACTCTCTTCAATTGAGCAACAACTAATCAATGCAACAGACGCATTGGAGCTCCAAGGAACCCCTACGGATGAGGTCGCCTTCCAAGCAAGCGAAGAGTACACGTCCCGTATTTCGTCCCGCCCAGCATCTGCTGCGGCGAAGGGAACTGGTGACGCTGGGTCCCTCCAGAAGGATTCGCCGCGACACGACGTCGCTTCCCCGGATGCAGACAAGCCCATTCATGTAGACGACCCGAGGCATCCAGAGTACTATTCGTGGGGAAACGAAAATGACGCTGCAGTCGAAGATGAAGATGAGTACAATGTTCCGATTCTCGCGCAGGATGAGGTCAAGAAGGAGCCCACCCGTGTTCAGCAACCGGCGATTCGTCCCCACCCGGAACGTCGCGGCAATTCATTCGATGGTGAGGACTCGTCCAGTCGTCCCAGCAGCCGCCCAGCCAGCATTCGCATCACGCACACTCAGCCCGACTATGGCTCCACGCCTTTGGAAGACGTCGAGGAATACGAGCCGCTCTTCACTGAGGAAGCTAAGGAAGAAAGGCAGAAGGAGGAGAAGAGGCGAAAGCAGGAAGCGGCGGACGAGGACGATAACCGCGGACACTTCCCCAGCAAGGACATCTGGGAAGATGCCCCTAGCAGCGTCCATTACACTACAACCGTCTCGACGCCCGACATGCCGGAGCAAAATAGGAGAAGGTCCTCGGCGTACCATGGGGATCGCCCGATTACCCCGGCTCAGGCCTTTGCTCAGTACCAAGAGCAATTGGCAGAGAAGGAAGCCAGCGGCCGTACCAACAACTTCTTGTCTCTCTCCGCTGAGGATAGGCCTACTTGGATCGATCACCAGTCTCATCTCTCGCCTAAACGAGCCGCTGCTAATAGGCGCTTCCCCAGCCGGGACGTATGGGAAGATGCACCCGAAAGCCACCTCCAAGAGTCTGCCCTTTCGGGATCACCAACGGAAGAAGAGCAAGACAAGCCTCATATTCCCGCTCGGCCCGTGAAGAAGGCTTCGCCATCATCAGAACCAGCCTCTGACGCAAAGGCGAGGCAGAGCAGCGGAGATGACTCTACGAAGCCCCGCCCGCCGGTATCTGATAAGCCAAAGCCGCAGATTCCTCCCCGGCCTACTAAAAGCTCCTCCGGAGATTCGAAGGACGGCTCATTCTCGAAGCCGAAGCCCCCAGTTCCCAGCCGCCCAGTTGGCAGTAAAATTGCCGCCCTTCAGGCCGGATTCATGAGCGACCTGAACAAGCGACTGCAACTGGGACCGCAAGCCCCGAAGAAGGAGGATGTTCCTGGCGTGGAGGAAGAAGTCGAGGAAAAGGAAAAGGCGCCTTTAACTGACGCACGGAAGGGTCGGGCTCGAGGTCCGCAGCGGAGGGCCCCTGCCAAAAGCCCAGCCCCCGTCTCGGCAACGGCAAGTGTTCCCACCCATGTCTTGACCTTCTCGATCCCGCAGACGTCATGGGCAATCGATCCAGACCATGGCGATGTAGCCGTGGTTGCCGAGACGGAGAAGGCGCCAGAATCGGAGGCAACAGCCGAAGTACCACAGTCCACAACCCTAGACAAGGCAACAGAGCTAGATGAACCGACAAAGACGGAGATTGTGGAAGAGCCCGAGGCCATAGAAGTCCCATCAGAAACGGCGAAGACAAAGGAGTCGGAAGCGCAGGACCAACCGGTCCAAGAAGCTCAAAAGGACGAGACTGAGCCGTCAGAGGAGACCAAGAAAGATGTCGGGGGCGAGGAGAAGACGCTTGCGGCAAATATGGCCGGGGAGAGTATTCTGGAGGCGACGGTCAAGAAGGAGAGTGATGGAAACACGGTGGAGCCGCTCGAAGTACACGAAGAGCCGAAGGCTTAAGGAGACGAGATTGTGTTGATAAAGCCATTTTCTATCGACTGTAATTTTTTGCGTTTGCTTTTAGGGTAGTTGTATTGGGCAGAATGTCATTGCTGGATCCGTGAGGGTTTAATTGAACCCGTTTGCGAGTATGCATCCTCCACAAAAGACTAAACAGAATCCATTTTCTCTCGTTGAATTGTTTTGAGTCGCGTTCAGTGCTTACAGCTAGACTAATATACATAAACATAATGAACCGTGCATGCCATAGCCTCACGCTCCCCGGCATGCCTCGTACAGCAGGGATGACACCCTGTCAACGTCTCCTCCATGAGCTCTGGTTTTCTTCGGCGCCCCGACGTTCCCTCTCAAGCATCTCATCAAAGTCCTTTTGCGCCTGACTCTTCGCCAGAGCCTTCTCCGCGTCGGTCCCCGAGAAGCTGTAGTTGTCTCTGGGTGCACGGTACTGCGGGCTGGCGTCGTCATCGGTGCTCCCCCACCCACCGGTACCCCGCGGCGTTTCCCACGTCTGCTGTCCCTGCTGACGGGACTGCGTGGGTTGGTGCTGAGATTGTTGCCGAATGCGATCCCAGGCGGAGCCGCTGTAGTTGTTTGATTTGGCTTGCTGATCTGCAAAAGAGACCGGGGAAGCGTCATCTATATCGTCGGCGGCCCCATCCCATGAGTCTCTCGGCGCGGGGGTTTGTGATGGCTGTGACTGGCGATACTTATTCCAGCCTGACTGCGCTTGTGCCGGTATGCTGCTTGAATCATTCATCTCTTGCTGAGTTGAGCGGTCTTGCTGCGACTCAACCCTCCATGCTTCGTCATCTTGGTTGTCAGGAGGGGCATGATGGTTGCCGTCGGTAGCCTGGTCGAAAATCTCCTGAGCTCGTGCCTTTCCATCCCGCATCATTGAAGTCAGCCGAGGATCCTGCTCCATGGCCGCGCGATAGCGCATGAAGTTGGCGCCCTGGAACACTGGCTCGCCAAACACCCAGATTGCACCATAGTACGCGGCAAAGCGCGCGGAGTGCCACATGATCTTGACTTGCGGGCCACCAGTTATGGGGTTGAATCTCCCTTCCATCTTGGGCTTGAAGAAGGGGAAACGCCAAGTCTTGCGACCACGATACGTCATGTAGGCCGCCAGCCCGGTCATGGCCCACTTCCAGACGAGCATGGTGTGGACGCTCGACACGAAGTGCTCCGTCAACGCCTGCGTCTCGGTGTCGCTGAACCTCCGGCCATTGGCAGCAGCGAGAGAGGAAATGGTCGACTCGGCGAGTGCGAGGGTCTGGGTGCGGCCGAAACCGCGCACCCGGGCGTAAAAGGGCGATTCATAGTTCTGGAAAAGACGATGGATCTGTTCGTGGACGATTGGTTCGAACTGCTGGCGGTTCTGCAGAGCCCGCTGTCGCTTCTCGTCAATGGCGGCCTTGACGTTACGAGCGTATTCCTTGCGGCTCATAGTTTGCGGGTCATTGCCCCCGCTGTTCGGATTGTCCATTGCGAAGTGCGGCTGAGAGGCAACAAAGGCCTGTACGGAAGAGGTGGGATGATGCGGTTGCAGGCCGGGGACGGTGACGCAAGAGTTGTAGTTGCAGCGGAGCCGCCACTAAACAGCTTTATCGATAGAAGGCACACGTGATACATGCGCTGGAGTTCCGAAGTACCCCGGCGCCTTAGCGCAGTACGTTACTGGGTCGCGTTCTAGGCTAGGGGAAGAACGACGCGCCTCCGCAGGCAATCGACGTACTAAACGCGTCTCCCCGATAACCTCCACTGGCACTGGAATCCTTGCCCGCTTGTCCCAGCAACAGAATTCACCTTTGCCCCCGCGTGTGCACTTTCCTACGGATGCTGCTGGACAGTCTCCAATGTCCGGTCATGATCAGTCCGAATGATGCCGCTCCAGAAATCTTACTCTGAGCGCGTCGAGCTGACCAAAGTAAGCCTTTGTTGATTCGCCGCGTATGCTGGCGCCTCTCTAACAATGGATGGCAGAACCGACAACCATGGCAGCGATCACACAGCCATCCAGCCAACCTCCAAACGCCGAGGACGAAATCCCTAATTCCCATATCCGAGGACACGAAAAACAAATTGCACAAATACCAGTATCAGCCTCGACAGGACGCAGACAGCGGGTCTGGATCGCCCGTGAAGAGGAGTCAAGGCGACAGCAGTACCACGCCGCCCACCCGGTTGAACTGGCGGGATCTCGTTGAGCCGAGTGCTCTAGCTGAGGAGGAGACTGCCGACATGTCACCTAATGACAAGGTCATGTGGAACAACAAACAGGATTCGCTCTATGCCTCGGCACTTTCCCCGATGCTGGCTCACAAGAGGAAGCGCGCTAGAAGCTCGTCTCCGACATCGTCACCGTCAGCAGACAAGTCAACCTCACCGGCAGTCAATGTTGCCAAACTGAAAAAGGCCTTGCGTTCGCCATACGCCGATCCCACCTTGGAATTGTGGGATCGATACTCGCTCAATGCGCCGGAGAATGTGGCTTCCCCAGCGGGTGGTGTGAACCCCAACCTGGCTCAACTCATGATGTCGTCCTCTCCAAAAACCTCCAAGGATGCATCAGCACGGCGCGGCGACCCCAACCTGCGACGAGCAGTGAGCTGCGGACTGAATTGGCCGAAAAGGAGGAAGGTTGAAAGGTCGAAACTGGGAAGTCAAGGCAGCGGCGAGCAGCGGGAGCTGGAAGCTGCTTCGAAATCCTCGCTGGTCACGGCCTTGCTCGATACCGTTACGAGCAGCTTCAATGACGAACATCCAAACGACACACGTGACCGGGACATGGACTCTCCGTCCCCAAAGAAGAAGCGCATATGCCCGACTAGTAGCGGTCCATCTTGCCACGCTTCTGGCAGTCAAGTTGGATCCCCTTCCTCGGACTATGGCGACGACGATTTCGACGACGATACATTTATGGAGCTGGAGGCAAATATGAATGACGTGAACCGTGGCAGCACCCCGATGGTGGCGGCTCCCAGCACACCCCAGCATGACTCCAGGGAGACGACAAAGGAGCATCATATGGCTACAGACGAGTTTGAAGACCTTGATGATGCAATCTTTGACGACACAGAGGAGCTTTCAGGTACCTTCGGGCCTGATGCTTCCAAAAACACTCCAATAGTCACTACTCCAAAAGCGCAGGGGGCAAAAAGTATCATCCAGGGGAGCCCAGGTGATGAATTTGGAGGCGACTTTGACGGCGACATTGACTTTGACGCAGTTGAGCTCGCAGCAACCCAATCCGTGCAGCAACACCACACCCCTTCTGGAACAGTATGTGACAACGCGGCGAGGCCTTCCCAGTACTGCATATACTAAGACAAGGTAGAACGACCAGAAAGCCAAGACGATTCAGCGCTACTTAGTGACGAGCACTCTAGAGGGCAACTACATCGATCAGTACGGAGTTACACGACCCGAAAAGGTATACCTAAATTGGCTGTTGTGTTGTGCTTATGCTGACATTGCACAGATTCTCGTAATCCAAGCCGATAATACAAAAGTAGTCCGAACTGTGCACCTGAGAGGCGCTTGGTTCGACACTCCTGCTCATACGGAGTCCTACGTTCACGTCATTGGCGACTTTACGACCAAAGGACAGTGCATCATCGATGATGCCCAGAATCTTTTGATCCTGCACCCGGACCAACTGATCTCGTCTACCGTCGTCGCAGACTCGTTTGGCTGCATGCGCCGGGCGGTTCTTCAGGACCGCGTCAAGGCGACGAGCGAAGCTTCGCCACCGCTCGTATACGGGACCATCCTTCACGAAATCTTTCAAGAGGCGCTGCTTGCAAACCAATGGGATCTTCCTTACCTTGCGAGGCTAATCGACAAGATGCTCGAGAAGCATGTCGAGGCTCTTTATACCATCAAGGTCGGAACGGCGATTGCGCGAGAGCATCTTCAGTCAAAGATGACAGAGCTTAGCTGCTGGGCCAAGGCCTTCGTGTCATCACAGCCAAATGTATGTATCACTGTCTTGGTAATATATGCCTTGCCACTGACAATCAGGCAGCCTGACGCGATTGTGGAGGATCGAAACGGGAAAACGGCAAACATGGCCATTACGAAGCTGCTTGACGTCGAAGAACATGTCTGGTCCCCCATGTACGGCTTGAAGGGAAACATCGACGCGACTGTTGAGGTAGCAATGAGAGATGGAAAGCAGCAGCGGACTTTAACGGTGCCTTTCGAGGTGAAAACCGGGAAGCACGTAAACAGCAGCCACATGGCGCAGACGGCGCTGTATACACTACTCCTCTCGGACAGGTACGATATCGACATTGCTTGTGGAGTTCTATATTACATGGAAACATCGAAAACGATGCGAATCCCGGCTATTCGGCATGAGCTGCGACACATGATTCTACAACGAAATCAGCTGGCGTGTTATGTCCGAGAACGAAGCGTCCAGCTCCCGCCTATGCTAAAGAGCAAGCACATGTGCGGCAAGTGCTATGCCAAAACGTCATGCTTCACCTACCACCGACTCGCGGATGATGGCGATGGGGAGTCGAGCGGCATGAACGAGAAATTTGTTGAAGTGGTCAAGCACCTCACGCCGACGCATCAGAAATTCTTCATCAAGTGGGAAAACCTCCTCACGAAAGAGGAAAAGGAGAGCCAGAAGACGAAGAGGGAACTGTGGACGATGACAAGCGAAGAGCGCGAGAAGAAGTCTCGATGCTTTGCCGATGTGATCATCGAGGAGGGGTCAGCGTCGGTCGACACAGATAACCCTCGCATCAACCGCTATCACTACACCTTTGTCAAACGAGTCCAGAGGCCGGGGTTCTCGTTTCTGGGGTCAGAGTTATCTGTTGGCGAGCCAATCGTTGTGTCAGATGAGGATGGGCATTTTGCCCTGGCCATCGGTTATGTGACGTCCGTTCGAAAGCAGAGAATCAGTGTCGCAGTCGACAGAAGGCTGCACAACGCTCGAATTCGGCAACCTGGCTTCGATAAGACGGACAACCAGGTCTTCGCGAGCATCATGGAAGTGGCACCGGAGGGTGCCTCGGCAGATCAAACACAAGACAGGATCAAAGCCCCCCCGGTCAGGTATCGTCTGGACCAAGACGAATTCAGCAACGGGATGGCGACCGTCAGGAATAACCTCGTGCAGATGATGGCTAATGATGTCCCGGCCGCGGCGCAGATACGGGGCTTGATTGTTGATCTTGTTGCTCCCAGATTCAAGTCTGTGCCCACGCAGTACACAATCGCAGACCGAGAGAGTCTCAATGTCGACCAGAAGCGGGCCATTGAAAAAGTAATGAGCGCCCGAGACTACGCGCTGGTTCTAGGCATGCCTGGCACTGGCAAGACAACCACCATTGCCCACATCATCCGTGCACTGGTGTCCCAGGGAAAGAGCGTGCTGCTCACATCTCACACGCACACCGCCGTTGACAACATTCTTTTGAAGCTCAAGTCGGACAGAATCCCGATTCTCCGCCTGGGAGCGCCCGCCAAGGTCCACCCGGAGGTGCAGGACTTTGCTCATCTCGCGGGCCTGTCGAGGAAGACTTTTGAAGAGATCAAGGGAGCCTGGCATGGCACGCCGGTTGTCGCCACGACTTGCCTGGGCATCAACCACCCCGTCTTCTTGGAGCGCTCCTTCGACTACTGCATCGTGGACGAAGCGTCGCAGATTACGCTGCCCATTTGCGCGGGACCGATCCGCATGGCTAATTCGTTTGTCCTTGTTGGCGATCACAACCAGCTACCTCCGGTTGTCAGAAACGAAGAGGCTCGAGAGGGCGGTCTCGACATAAGCTTGTTCAAGCTCTTGTCAGATGCGCATCCAGAGTCAGTGGTCAACCTCGAGCACCAATATCGCATGTGCGAGGATATTATGACGTTGAGCAACACGCTCATCTACGAAGGGAAGCTCCGTTGCGGCACAGAGGCGTTGCGCAAGACGAAACTTCATATTCCTGCCATGAACGCCCTGAGCTGCGTGCATTATGATGCATCGTCTGTCATGCTGCCCGGCACGCCTCGGTCGATTTGCACCGGGCCCGCTCCGACACGATGCTGGCTGTACGACCTTCTCGATAGCGAGGCTCGCGTACGCTTCATCAATACGGATACGATGCTGCCCTTGGTTCGCGAAGAAGCCCATGGTAAACGCATCGTCAACTCAGCAGAGGTGCGTATCGTGTCTCAGCTGGTTGAAAGCCTTCTCGCCGTGGGGGTTCCGGCCAGCGAGATTGGTGTGATGACGCACTACCGCGCGCAATTGTTCCTCCTGAAGGACAAGCTCAAATTTCACACTGGTGTGGAGATGCACACCACGGACCGTTTCCAGGGACGAGACAAGGAGGTCATCGTCCTCAGCCTCGTGAGGAGCAACGAGGCGTGCAACATCGGCGACCTGCTCAAGGACTGGCGCAGAATCAACGTCGCGTTCACACGCGCAAAGACGAAGCTCCTCGTCGTGGGCAGCATGAGCACGCTCAAGAACAGCGGCAATGAGAATATGCTGAGCCGGTTCATCACCTTGATGGAGGAGCGCAACTGGATCTACAACTTGCCGGGCGACGCTCTCGAGAGTCACCACTTCGAGGAGCTGAGCACGCCGATGACGACCGCCGGCCCGACTCAAATGGCAAGATCGCCGAAAAGGTCGCCGAAGGCCGCAAGCCGCCAGGGCAAGGAGAACCGCAGGCCGACACCGAAGAAGGCGAGGGTAGGGGAGAGGGTTCTGCTCAAAGACAAGCTTATTACGAGGGACATACTCAACGAAATGACAAACGGCGCATATTAGGGAATGCAGGTTTCACGATGGAGCGGAGTATGGATATCAAGCGGAACATGGATATCAAGCAAGAGGATTGGCGAATATATTTCATCAGGGTATCAAACAAATGGTCAAAGACAAATCATCAAACTTGCGTCAGGTACATTGTTAGTTGTCATCGTGATCTTCCACGCCGGAATCGTCATCTTGAAATTCGTTGTCGAAGCTTGTTTCATCGTCAGTAACGAACACATGCCAGAGGAACGCAGCCCGGCTTACCCTTGTTCGCCCACGATGAGCTTGGTGTACTTTTCAAGCTCTTCCAGCTGAGCCACACACCCCGTGAGGCTCTCGTTGTAGGAATAGCTGTAGATGTTGCTCCATTTCTTGTGCCACTTCACGTCGCTCTGCCGGGCGTGTTTGGACATCTCCGCCTCGACTTCCGCAGTCTTGGCGAGGAGCCTCTTTCTCGCCGCAGCAGCGCTGGGCAGATATCGCTGTAGACCCGAACTTAGCAAAATTCCAGCATGCCGCAGGGAGTTTGGGGGCTTACAGGGACTTTGCGCTGAGATCGTAATGCACCCGCGAGGATGTAGAGGTTCCCCAGGATGGAGGCGACGGCGTCGCGTCGATAACCCAGAAGCTTCTCGCCGGCGATGGGGTTGTCGCGGATGTAGTCGGGGTTGTAGAACAGCGCCGACTGCCGCACGGCGATGAGGTGCTCGAAGAAGCGCTCGCACGAATCGGCGAGGGCCGAGTACGGTGCTGGCTCAAACGGGGCTCTCAGGCGCATCTCTTTCCGGGTGAGGACCTGGGCAGAGTAAGTACACGTCGCCTGCTCTCTTTCACTTTTCAGCACTCACAAGCAACTGTCTGAGACGCACAAAACCTTCCCTCAAGCGGCCCTCGAGCCTTTCAGAACTCTCGACGTCTTTTGAAGTCGGTTCCTTGCCTTCTTGAAAGTATATATATCTGGCCACCACGCCTGCGGCACATTAGTACGGACCTTTTGCGCTATGACACGTCAGGAGACTCACTTCGATATATGACGCTCATAAAGAACATCATCGATGACAACGCGCTTCTTAGTTCATGCCTCGCCACAAACGGCCACAGAACCCAGTTGACAAGGATCGGCACAGTGGTACCAACGAGGAAGGCAACGCCCATAAAAGTCGCCAGCAAGGCAGGCGAAGTACCGCTATTGTTGGCTTGAAGCTCAAGCGAGATCACAGAAAATGATAAGCACCCGACCAATCCAGATCGCTGGTCAACTTGTCAGCCAATCTCTGCCCGGGCGTCATCAGCGGATGCAGGAAGCAAGAGGCACTCACCGGATGTGAACTCTGAGTATATCGGTACAGCATGGGAAGCATGTAGACGGCTGCAAACACCGCCATGACATACGGATTCCCATTGCCAGCTGCATATCCGGCACCACCCCATGCGGCACCAAGGACTGCTACCAAGGCTCTGTTAACGAGATCCTGCAGGTTGCCTCCGACGCGGGGATGGATGGCGATCCAGCTCATTGCGACGGCCCACCAAACCTCATACTCGTCCCACCAGCCAAGGTTCAAGTAACCCGGGATGGAGAGAAGAGCGGTTACAAGGCAAACTTTGAAAGCGTACTTGCTATCAAAGCCTTGAAGGTGGTAGAAAATGCGCCAGGTTTTGTATCTCAGTCTCTTCTTCGAAGCCAGGCCATCATCAGCTTTCGTTCCTGCGCTGGCATGGGATTCCTGGGCTCTCAAGTCCTTGGGTTCGTTGCCTTCCCGAGGCGTTGGTTCATACTGTGAAGCCGTGATCTTGTCGAGCAGGCGAGCGATTTCAGTGAAGGTGATCTGATAGGAGCCCGCAGCCACACCCCCACGGTCATGCCAGACAACAGGATTCACTCTGTGGACTGCCTTCCGAAGTGGGTACGACGGGAGGTACAAACGTGGCCAGTCCGATATGTGCTGCATAGCGTGCACCTTGGTCATGAGATTCTCAATTGTGGAAGCAGCTTCGCGGACGTGCCGCGCAAACACAAACAGCTGCACAGCGTTGGTGTCCTGGATTGTCGAGGCAGAAAAAATGTCCGAGTCGAGGAGACTGGACTCCACGGTGTCCATGTCACCTTTCGCCTGCCGGATAGAATTTTGTATGGGCGCAAGATCTGATGAGACGCTTGATGGGGGACCTAGATACCGGCGGTAGCCAGACAGGTCCATCAGTGCCGCATCACATCTCATCAGGCCTTCTGACATGTAAGATATAAGGTCCATTGTGGGCCCTGCGAGATCCTCTTTCACCCTTCGGCTGGCTTTGCTGGCAGTCGACGATATGCGGTCGATAGGGGGAAAGGAGCAAGACGCAGGTCCTTCGACGGGAATAATGAGCTCATCGTCCTCATCAGCCGCGGAATCCTTGAGCAGATATGTATCTGCATCCAGGGAAAGGAGTGCCCGAATGACACCCTGCAGGAGATTTCGCAGCTCCTGGACGTCATTTGGTCTAAATCGAGTGATGGTGATGTCCATTCTCATCTCTCGCAATCCTTTCGACAAGTTCACAAATGTTTTTGCCAGACGCCGTCTACGCCTTTTGTCTCGCGGGCGTGGGATTACGAGGGTTTCCTAGAATCGTCAGCGAGAGTGGAATCGCAATGTGATGGAAATAGACCAACATTCATGACCCGGAAAGAGTCGTGTAATGTCCTTGCCACTGCTCTAGCCCCAGCATCAGGGAAGAGCAGACAGTTGACGAGAAGAGCAATGGCCTGGCCAAAGAGCCATGGAACTCCATAACTGAGCAGCTTCGCCCCCTCGACATTGCGGCTGCTTGTCTCAGCCAAGGCTGTGAAGGTAATGGCTATGCCGGCGCACAGAACTGCCTGATAGAACCTGATGAAGAATGATCGCACCCAGGCGATGGAAGCCATAAGTATAGCAAGGAAAAGGGCCAAGATGGCACCGTGCCCAGCCTCCGCGGCCAACGTCGACGAGGACAGCACCAGGCCTACAGTGCCCCATCCAAGCCCAGCGGCCGTGCCTAGAATGGTGAGGATCGTGCCGTCCACTTGCGCCCCGAATGAGCGAGCTGGGTGATTGATGATGACGGACACGACCATGATGTAGTGCTGGCGGCCGAGCCAGTCTCGGACAGCTGGGACAAGACATAAAACGTACGCGGCAAAGAATGCAGTGAAAGACTTGAGGAGTCGAACGCCGACCCGAGTGGTCGTGACTCGCCGGAACGTGGACTGCAGCTCGTGCCATTGCCTCGGGAGGAAGTATTTCGGAGCCAGAGGCGAGCCCTTGTCAAACTCGGCGGGCAGCGTTTCCTTGGAGTGTTCCAGAAGGTCTTCGGTAGAAACAGAAGGCGGCTTCAGGAACAGGGCATCGAAGAAGCCATCGCGCCGCTCCGTGACGCCATAGGTTTCTGTGTCCATGGTCCTGGTCCCATCCGAAAGCACCTGGCTGCTCTGCTGGCGGTGGACGGTTGAGCCAGGCCTGTTCCCGGGCCTGGCAGCATCTATGGATTAGACGGTAGCCGGGGGCGCAGCCATCGGCCGGACAGGTGTATTGGATGTGAGCAGCGGCGACGACAGCCACCCAGCGCGGTTGAGGTTCTGCTCTGAACGTTAGTCTTACAGTGCGGTGCCGTGCCAAGCGTGCGTATCCGTCGCGGCGAAGGTACCAACCGTGCCAAGCTGGCCTGGCGGGGTACAAGTTCTTGGACGAATGCTTGCAACTCCCACTGTACGGCTACAAAGAACAAATCTGGTCTTCATGTCACGAACATATAAGCCCTGAGTCCTCATATTTGCACACGACCAAATCTCTATTCAGTCAGAGGTACGGCGTAAATGCCTCGCCCACATCAACCTCACGCACAGCTTCATCAGCGTAGCTACTCCGTAGGCATCCTCGCAAGGCATTGCCGACTATGTACCTTACCTATGAGTAGGCAGTAGCCAATTGAGTCAGAGGCCCGCTTACTAGGAATCGTTACTCCGTACTGTGCGCCGAATACGGACGCCTCAGCCGACCATCCTACACCACGCACTTGCTCGTTTGTCAGGAACATGCTGATGCACACGATGCGCGCAGTTGTCGGTCTTGTATCCTGTTTCAGCAATGCCCAGGTGCATGGGGCGGCTTTTTTGCTTTGAAAGTTCCAAGGTCGCATGAAATCTTCCTCCAGAGGCATCGCGATGGACAAACGATTCGACGCACGGTTCTGAAGATACCGTGCGAGACGAATGGTGCACTGTCATAGGCAGCTTTGGTTGTTTACTGAAGATAGGTGCACCCCGGGTAGCCCCGGATGCTCAAAAGACGGCCATCAGATTTAAGGTACGAAGATAACAGTTTTTCAGGCAAAATATCGTTCAGCTTATCGTGCTCAAGGAAAACAACCTTGCTTCTATCACTTCATCAATCCGCCTACGACCTAAACCTCTCCTCCTACTTCTCCCCCTCGTAGCCCTGTACTCGTGGGTACAAAAAGACAACAATATGATTCCGACAGAAAATTCCGGAATTCTCACGCACATACCGCAAAGCCAACTGCTCTGGCTCATAAGCTACCTAAAATGCCTCGGAACATTATTCAAGTCAATCATTTGGACTGCCAAAATGTCTTGTTGAAGTCTTCTGCAGCCTTTCCGTGAATATCACCTGTCATTAAAATCAAGCCTGGTCCGAACTTGTTTCGAGCTACTGTCGTCTCTCGCGCCTGACTGCGCCACTCCGATACTCCGACATCACCAGTCATGATAACTGCCTGGCCTAATGTGATGTTATCCACTAGAATTTTTTCTCTTGTGGCGTCGTTCGCGGTACCGCCAGCGGGCTGTGAAGCCTGACATGGAGTTGTCAAACCCAGCTTCTGCACGTCGGATGGCCTCAATGGTATCATATTCCCCGCTGTGTTTTACTTTAGCATTTGCGCTCCTGTAGGAAGGTAGGATTGAATACCTGGTTCGTGTAAAATCCTGTCCTGTAGTTGGTCAACCAGTTTCAGATTGGTCCCCAATACTTCTTTTACCCTCCTATTTGTGTCAACAAGAACGTCAAACGCGACGCGGAAACCAGACTGGAGGTCGCCAGCCAAACCAACTCCAGCGACGGAGATCCGCATGTGCAAATCGCTTCTCGCCCTGTCGAGCCGATCGAGAATTGCGACCAATTCTTTGTCTTCCTTGTCGCCGGACTTCAGCGTGTGGAAGAATTTCGGGACGGACTTCCTCCTTTGTTCGGCGGCCAGTTGTTCTAGGAATGTCTTCATTTCTGTCGCGATATCATTAATTGACCCAACCTGCTGCGCGACCACGGCGGTTTGCAAACTCTCCTCCTCTTGCACCAGTACCAGTGATCTTTCGAGAGTGTCTATCTGCTTCGACATATTCTCTAAGGCCTCAGAAGCTCCGTTAACCTTATGTCGTGCGCGTCGGACTTCTTGGATTATCGTAAAAGCAGTGCTAACGAGGCCAACGACGCCTGCGGCGATTCCGAATCCATCGGCCTCATATACTCAGTGCCTGCACCTTGGAGCGTCAGGGATTCGGGACTTTACCATGCTTGCGATCCAGTATCGTATACTGATATTTGTGTTGTTCAGAATGATGTTTTCCCTAACTGATAGCTATCGCTTGAGCGGAAATAGTACGATTAATATAGGCACAACTGTCCACGGGCGTCTCCCGTAGTCCCAGCGTCGTATTGCAACGGCACAAGGCGCCGGGGTCACGCCCCATGCATGCTGTCAGGCCGCCCGAAAAGAGTATAGCTGGCTGCGGGGATAGAACCGCTGAGGGGAACCGCTGAGGAAGGAATCGCTGAGGGACGGGAACTTTTGACGTACAAATGGAGGGAAAACCGTCCGCGTCTCCGCTGCGGCTGAGGTCCCCGACTCCCCATCATTCAGGTCCGCCGCGGCAAGCCAGCAGCAATCGACAGCATTGCACGAAGCAGTTCGCCTTTGTGAAAGTAGCCAAGTCGCATTCGACTGGCAGCGGACGCTCGAATATAAGGCAGTTTGCGGTATTTCTATCACAACATTTGTTACTTCCACATGCTCGATCAGGACACTCGAATTACCGAATGCAACGAATAACGATATGAAATGATGGCTCTAGTAGACGAGTGCCAAATTCCTTATGTCTTCCGCAAGACTGACATCGGCCGACGACGACTGACGTTTGTTTCATACAGTACACTCAGTCGAGTACTTACTCAGTATACCTGGAAATATCGGCGGTTGGTTAATAATGTTTAGTTCACATGATGGCGTGATGTATACATGTACCATCCTTGACCGGGGTTAATATTGGGCGGGTTTCAAGAATCACCCCTTGCTTTTCCTCATGGTAGTATGAAGTACTGGCATGTGATAAGTTACTACCCAATCTTGCCAATCACTTCCTAGGGTAATGCGGGGTATTTCCCTTACGCTTCCTATCCCGCTCCCCTACATAGGGGCTACATTTACTCGCTTCGCTTACGGGCAAGCATGAAATACCTAGAAGCCTTTCACAGAGCGCGGCACATCCGACTTACCTAGATATCTCGACTCGGATTACGCATTTGTATTCCGTTTTTTTTTTTTTTTTTTTTTTTTTTTTTTTTTTTTTTTTTTTTTTTTTTTTTTTTTTTTTTTTTTTTTTTTTTT